>OZ007586.1:491299946-491662871 GCA_963931845.1 Maratus michaelseni
TAAAGTTTTGTGGCCATAAATGTGTGGCTTAAAAGTCTCTGGACATTTTTGTGCTATTTTTGTTCAAGTCCTTACAGCACAAATTTTCCAAATTTTATATAAAATTATATTTCTGTACAAAATTATAATTCTGTAAACATATACTATTAATACGAAAAATAAGAAATTATTCTAATATCTGAAATAATTGAAAAAAAAATTTTTTATATGCAACTTATTCACATTAGACAAATACTTGAAAATATTAAATTATGAAAAAGAAACTTGAAATTATTTGTTCTCATTTTTTCAAAACGTGAAAATATTGCAAAATAAAATTGCAGCAATATAAAATTGTTAAAATTAAAAGATTATGTAAATATTTAAAAATAATGAAATATACTTTAAAATGGACAAAACAGGTGGGAACATAACAAGTGTAAGATATAGAGTTTATTTACAGGGACTACTGGTTAGGTAAGTAGTTTTATTTGTATCCTAAACCTTTGGAGGTTTTAGCAGATCCTAAACCTCGGGGAGGTTTTAGCAAAAATTAAAAAAAAAGAAAATTGAGCATGATGTTTCTATTTTGGGTGAAGATGTAGATGCAATTTAATTGTAAGCAATGGAATTTACTGTTTTGCAAACTGGGGTGTATTTGTTTTCCCCAGTGGCATTAATAAATCTGAGTAGCAATATAATAAATTAGAACTACATCTCACTGTTAGCTCAAAGAAAAAAAAAATTCCTGCTCTAGACAAGTATAACTCACAGAACACTTTTCCTTTAAGATTAAGGCCAGAATGCTCAGAGTTTTCCTTGCTAGATTTTACGCAAATAGCAAAAACTTTTTTATTTTTAAGGGTTTTACTACTGGCAAAGGAAAAATTAATTAATAAAACAAAAAATAATAAACCTGGTATGAATAAAAAAGGACAGTGTTTTAGAAGTGCGTGGCAACCTGGTGACAATTCTGTTTACTAATGGATCTATTCTTACAAAAATATCAGCAGTCGCCACATTTGCACATGTACATAACTGAATCCTCTTTGATTGCACAGGGGTGTTTTTGGTTGGAGTTTAATCAACTCAAAAACTTAAAAATTGTGGGCTTAAAGATTTAATGGAATGGAACCATGGTCATCTTCAAAAACTGAATGGGTGGATTTAGACACTATTGGACTTACCACGGTAAAAGTGGATTCACCAAGGTCATGTCTAAACCGATTGGTTAATGAATTTAATTTATTTTGAATATTTAAAATTGAAAGGACGGGGCCTTCAAATTTTTCTTTAAAAAACTGGTTGGGGTTTAACCAACACATGGGGGTCGTTTAGAGAATGATGGGGTGTGACATTTTAATTAAAAAAGTGCTAGAGATAATAAAATTGCACAAGAGGAAATGGCAAAAATAATAATATAACATCTAAATATACTGAATAAATGTACGAAAAAGCAAAACAATAATGCTTATTTACATGAAATATAAAAAAAATTACTGGCAATTTGAATTGTATAGCTACCAGTTGTGTAAAAATAAATGTTCATATAAAAAGAAACAAACTATAATAACGAATAAGTAAAATAGGTAATACTTACTAAACACACACAAATACTAAAAATAATAAAAAATATATTTACAAATTTTAAGAAAATCACCTGAAAATATTGGGTAAAAACTTGATGAAAAATACTTAGTGAATAAAATGATAAAACACTGATCGATCACTGCGTAAATGTATCATTTCATAGCTTTATAGCTATTTTCTGTCCTGTTTCACTCTTATATGGAAAAAGTTATAAAAAGAAACAAAAATGTTGTTTAAATGTCTTTACTGGAAAGCATTTATAAAAGTAACTAGTTCAACCCATTTTTTATAACACAATAAACATTAAATTCAACTGCAGTTATTTTTTGGTGATCGCACGTATGCTTCACCTCATGAAAAAGAAAAGAAAACTACTGTTATCAAAACTTATCATTAATTAATGTGCATAGCTGGTCATTCCCCAATTTCTTATAACTTTAATAACTTTGCACTTTACAAAAAAAAAAAAAAAAAAAAAAAAAAAAACTAATAAAATGTTAAAATAATAAGTTTAAATTTGCTTAAAACTTCTAAAATCCCTTTAACCCAACTGTGATATTTTAGAAAAATCTATTTTTAAACTTTTAAAAGTTACACATTAATAACGGCATTTTTTTTTTTTTTTTTTTTCATTCTTGATATTCTCAGAAGTAACTTTTCAATATTAATTCTTTAAGCAAATAAACAAATAAAATATTGTTTAATTTAACAAAATTTATTTTTAAAAACACCTTTTCATAAAAGAAATAACGTAAAAGAAATATGTATTGTGGCTTAATTACTTTTAATACAAAACTTAATAAAATATTAAAAAATTTAAGCTTCAATTAAAAAATATCGGTTACTTTCAAACACTTAAATGAAGAAATTAAAAAGAATGTAATCAAACTTTATACTTTTTTTCTACAAAACCATTAAGACGGAAATTTATATAGCAATAAAACTTACCTGTGGATTAAAATATCCAATTTGCTTTAAAACACCCACACACACAAACAAAATAAAATAAAATAAAATAAAACACAGGGCTTTTTCTGTATTTGTTCACTAAAGGTAAATAAATAACATTTTCCGGCGGTCGGTTCAGTGCATCAACTGAAAGAAAAAAAAAAGATTTAAAAAATAAATGAAAACTGAATGTTTTTTCCCTTTCTTACTCAGTTCTAAAACCACAAAAATTTAAAGTCGGGATCGCACAGATAACGAAGGACACAGATAAATATTTCAGTTCTGTATCAGAGTTTGCGCGATCTTAAAAATCAGCTGTCTCTTTGACCTACATATGTTGAGGTTATAAAAGAGTTTTTCGAAAGATTCAGTTTGATCTTCAGCGAGTCTAAAGTTAATAAATTGATGCGGTTTGCATATAGATAAGTTTCTTTTTGACGATAACAGAGTGAGGAAAAAAAAAAGTTTCTTGGTTGAGGACCGGAAATATAGCAAATAAATTTCAGCATAAAGGATGTTTATTTTCGGTTTTTCTCAGATGATCACGAAAATTATTTTAAGTTTATCTAGCGAGTAAGCACAATAAGTAAAATAATTTGATTTGGAGAAAAAAAAAGTTCTTTTTTACCGGCCATGTTGTGACAAGTATTTTTCTTTTCTAGGTGAATATATTCAGTTTTTATACACAATAAAAGTTCCTCATGGTAAAAAGCACTTTCTAGAAAGACTATAAAGACCCGGTCGGTACTCATTATTTTTCAGCAGTCTCATGATTTTTCCGAGTGTAGCGACGAAACACGAAAGGGAATTTTTATCCGCAAAGGTATGCGCAAAAACATCTTTCTCTTTCTCCAATCGAATGTCACATTAATTACAGGCAATATTCTAAGATTGTTCGTGGGCCGATTGCGCCGACACAACTCTGAAACTATCCGAATTTTTCATGGCACAAGTGTATTTTGTCCTTTATCAAGTTCTGGTAGAAAGGCTGGGATTTTCCCGAAGTAGGCGACCGTCATGCCGACTTTATAAAATTGTAACGAATTATCCGGGGACGACTTGGGAGAAATTAGTTGGTGACACATAAATAAGTTTGACTCGGGACCTCTCTTGCGAATCTAACTCGTTTATTGAAGCATTCCTTCTTACAGTCATATTCGTGCGTTCAATCGGAGGTCCCGCGAGCCATTTACGTTGTTTTGAGATCTACATGGCCGAGTGTTTGGCTGACCGCTCAAATGTGCCAAAAATCTGTCTTCTTCGCCCTTGCATGTGGTTTTAATCAGAATTTAGGATATTTTCCAGCAGAGGGAGAAAGAGTCAAATTGGGAGGATCATTTATTTTAATTGGTCAATGAGCTTTTGATTGATGTCTGGGGTCTTATGCCGACACCAAGGCTTGGCCAGGCCTGGGAGCCGCACCCCACAGATTGCTGCAAGAAATGCAAACTCATCACTTTTAAAACTTAAAGAGATGTCGAAATTGATAGATGAAAGTAATATTTGTGAGGCTGAGAATCAAAGATCACAGGGGCAGATTAGATTTAAGCATTAGATTTATAAGTTAGAAAAAATGTTTTGAGATTTTAAATTTTAATTTTGCATTTTAAAAAGGGTTCATTTATATCCTTTCACAATATATATATATATATTATCTAGATATTAACGATTCTTGTCACGTGACAAGTTTTTAACCTTACTCGTTGCAGTGTCGAGAATTCGGTTAAAAACGTCGAGTTTGACAGTATTTTCTGAAAGATCTTCTGCCTTTACAAAAAATCGAATACGTGTTTCGATTACATACTTTCTGAAAAAGTATACCTTCCGATTTCATTCGTTTCCGAACAAAAACTAATTCAGAAATGTGTCAGAATTAGATCCTTTAGATATGGAACAGATTTAACTATCTGAATTTTTGGGATGCTGCTGTCGATGCTGTTTTCTTTGTCAACAGATACAAAAGTTAATATTCTCAACTCTATTATAGTTATATTTAATTTTGACTGCTAAAAAAAAAAAAAAAAAAAAAAAAAAATCATAAGTATTGTATAAAAACTGTATTATATCGCTTTCATCTTCAAAAACTATCTGAGAGGATTGAGACCGTTTGTAATGCTGCCATCTACTGGATTTTAAGCACACTATATTCGGTACTTCACACAGAAGTTCAGTTTCAATATCAGTGGCTGAGAGGTTCTGCTCTCAAAGCTGGTAGACGGGAGGTGCTGGGTTCAAACACCCGTCGCGCTCGTTTACCCATGGGACTACGAACTAATCATTCCTAGTTCCATGCGTCGACCTAACCGTTCGGAGTTTTCCGTGGTTTTCTTCTAACCTTTCGGTAAATACGGCTTAGGATCCCTTAGAAAGACACCCACGGAGAGCATTCTCCCCTAGGGCCTATATCCCAAGAGTAGATAATCGGCCGTCACAAAACAACCAACTAACCAATCATTTTCAATATTCAGTGACAGAAATTAAAGGCTGTTTTCAAATACAAATAGGCTACTTTATGATGTCTTTTTTAATTCAATTTTGTTCTGAAATGCATGAAATTGGCAAGAGTTCTTATTCAAAAACTTTGTGATCGAAAGACGTTTTCCATATTTTGTAAAGCCAGAAGATCACAGACTTCTAATATACTATTTTTATTCAGTGAAGAAGATCTTTCATAAAATACTGTCAATGTCGGCGTTTTGAACAGAATTTTCGACGGCGCAGCACGAGAACGGGAAAAACGTGTCATCACCTGGAATGAATAGCTTATAACTCGATAAGTAATTCATTTATAAAAAAAAATGGAAAACTCATTTCGATTCCAAAATGCTTCAATATTCAGACCTGCCAATTTTATGTCTTTGCATTTAAAAATGAGTCAGAAAAGTTGTCAGAAAATTTCCCGTTGTTGATCAGATCATTTAAGAACTATCTTAAACTTCTTGACCAATTTAAAAATTTCTAGAATCAAAATATGAAGTCAAATTTGAATGTTATTTTTGAAAATTTCTTTTTTAAAGTGTGTTAGTATTTCAATTAAAAAAAAAATGGCACTCCGGGAAATGTGTGAAAAGTGAAAACTTGAACAATTACGTGTGTATTTTTTGAATCGTCAGGAAATGTTTTATTGTGCAAGAAATACTTTTAAATGAAGTGTTTTTTTTATTCAATATTATAAACTACTACTACAAAAATTATATTACAATTTTCATTTAATGCACTATTGTACATGAAAAATAATGCATATTATTTTACATACAAAAATTGCAATCTATTGCTTAAAACGTAAATTTACAAATACATAAAATATGAAATTTAATTAATTGGTATTCTTTGAAATGAATACCAATGAAACTTATGAATTTTCATCCACATCTTTAACAACTCTCAATACATTCATCATTTCTTCCATGAGATGTAGTTTCATATCTTTTGTAATAACATTTATCTGCAAAATAGGGTTCCCGCTTCCTATCACTCCAAAAATTATGACTTCTTTGCTGCCTGTCTTGTTTACGGTATTCGTGAACATTATGCTTTTTTTCTATCTTCATACTGCGCGTACTGTTTGCGGTATCTATAATTTCTATCAACAAACTTTTCTTTTCTATAAAATGATGTCACTTCATTTCCGTATCAGTAACCACGTTTCTTAAAACTTTCGTGAAATATTTCCTTATTTTAATTTTTACTTTTTATATTACTTCTGTCTATTTTTTTTTCTCGTGCTCGTTAAATTATAATATTTTCCGTGTTTTGTTATTTCATTTTCATCTTTTGATTTGGTCTCGCGAGTTGAGTCACTTTTATCTGTTTTCACCGCGCGTGCTAAATTTATCTTGAAATAATTTTCTGAATTATTTTTATTGATAATACCAATCATTTCGTTTTCTGCACGTGAACTATTTCCTTTTGATACTTTCGCTTCATTGTATGAATTGGCAACATAATTTAATTTGGTGTTGGTGACGGTAACGGTAACGGTGTCGCGAATTCAATGGTTTTTTCCCATCTCAAAAAATGCCCAACGCGCTTAAAGACGTTTTCACTTCAATAAAAAGAAATTACCCCTTAAGCTACCCTTTGTTCTTTAATGTAAATTGGAAGAAGACATAAATCTCGACCAAATGGCTATTTTGATATTTTCTCCGAAAGTTTGGTGATTAAAATGCGTGAAATGGTCTGATATTTTTGTTTGGCCGATTGTACATAAAGCTTTGATCAGCTGTACACATAATATCATCAGAGTAATGTAAACAATTATTTAAATGAATGGAATTCAGAATTAATTCATGTACTTTAAACTGGCAATACTAATATTATTCAATAAAAGAAACAATTATTTTAATGAATGAAATTGTCAATTAATTTCTGTACTATAAACTGCCAATGCTATCAATGTCAGCTTCTTATAAAAATAATATTCTTAATTTTTTTTTAGTTATTTTTGATAATGATTATTGAAAACGAGCAACATTACATTCTATGAGAAATCTGATATGATTAACGCACTTTCGGTCTTCAAAAAATATCTAATAGAATTTTTAGATGGTTCTTAAATATCCTGCTGAACAACACGAAATTTTCTGACACATTTTCTGACTCATTTTTAAATGTTAAGGCATAAAATTAGCAGATCTGACTATTGAAGCGATATGGAATCGAACTGAGTTTTTCAATTTTTGATAAATAAATTATTTATCTAGTACTTTCTCTTGTCCCGTAAGGACAAGTTTTTCCCCTTGCTCGTGTTGCTGCGTAGAGAACTCGATTAAAAAACAGCGAATTTGACAGTATTTTCTGAAAGGAAAAAATGGAATACGTGTTTCGATTACATACTTTCTGAAAAAGAACACTTTCCAATTTCATTCGTTTCCGAACAAAAATGTATTCAGAAATGCGTTAGAAAATAGCTTCCATGGCTTTGAAAACAGCCTTAATTTTCTGAATTTCGGAATACTGCTGTGTATGCCAGCGTCTTTGAAAATAAATAGAAAAGTTAATATTCCCCATATGGGATTCTTAACTCTATTATAGTTAATTTTAATTTCGACTGCCACAATATATATATATATATATATATATATATATAATAAAACTTTTGTAACTAATAACCATTAAACCACATAAATATTCGACAATAGATACATTGATAATTACAATACAATACATAAATATATCCAAAAATTTAAGATTCTCAAAATTAAAATAAGTGGGAAAAATACTTAAAGATATGTAGAGAAAAAATCCAGTATGCAGAAAGTGAAAATTATTCCAAGAGCAATTGGAAACTTATATAGTGGAACACTTCAAGGGCAATATTCCACTAATATAAGTAAAATGTAATTGATTTCTGTTTGAGTTAATAGCCATGAACTTAATTTATTATCCCAATCAATTACCAAATGAAATTTAAAGATAATCGAATACAATGGACAAATATTGAGTACCTGAACATGATATGTTCATAATTAATTAACAGTGAGTGTTATTAAAATACAAAAACATATTTAAAAACGAATATTTAAACAAAAAGAGAAATTGCAGTAAAACATATCCCAACATCAACATTTTAGCTTTTAGAAACCACGTTATCCGTTAGAAATGCACGTTGTATATGTAACAGTTACATTGACAGTTAAAAATAATAAACTATCTTTACAACTTTAAATATAATTCATCACACATAAATTCATATACACCTATTAATAATTTTTATAATATTCAAAACAATATCAAATCTAAATAATAATATTAATGAAAGGGATTTTTGAAATTAAAATATTAACATCTTACAGCACAAAATGATTAAGTGAAACGATATTGAATGTTATTCGAATATTGACTGCGATATATTAATGCATTTTTTATAGCAGCGTCATCTATGAGAAAAAGGAAAAAAAAAAGAAGGGAATCTAACATTACAATTTATTGAATACTATAAAAAAAAAAAAAAAAAAAAAAAAAAAAATTAAATAAATTTAAATAAATATTAAATAAGACAAAAGAATATAAAAAAATTACATTTATTTCCAATTATTGAGAAATTATAAATTCCAATCAATATCAGAAAATATTTCAAAAAATTAAATACCAAAACATTCAGATGCAAATTGAGTATTTTAAACTCATAAGTTTGCTGCTGCCATCTTTATTGAAACATATCAAACATTTATTCAATTTAATTTAAATATATATTTTAAAAAAATTGATGCTGTTTGTATTATTTAAAAAAGAGGGAATCTTTTAAAGAAAAAGTTAAAATGAGTGAGCTAAATATTAAAATTAAATTGAAATATTAGTAAATATAAAATATGATATTTAAAGTATAAAATAATAATAATAATAATAATAATAATAATAATAATAATTATAATTATAATTATTAAGACCTTTTATAAAATTGATGTTATTTTTACCTAATAAAATTATATAAAACTATTTACAAATAAAATAACAACGTATGAAACTAGAAATTAAGTTCTTAATAGTAGTATGAGAATTCAGCATAAATAAAATAAGATTATGCTTTATGCAAAATAAAATAAATTAAAATAAATGAAAAATGTATACTGCTGTATAATATTTTGTATAATCAAATCCCTGTAATAACACATACCTTATAATTAAACATAATATAATAATGCGAGAAAAAAATATTGAAAATAAATTTAATTATCTAGTAAAAGTTTAGATAATTTATAGATTAAAATATATATTGATATATATAAATTATTAACAGTAAAAACTAACAAATAATGTATATTCCTATACTATACCATAACCATTTTTACCATAAAATACACCAAATATTATCCACTAGAAACTAATAACCAGCAACTAAACACCTTCTTATACGACAGCACCCCACCTTGGAAATCATTCAAAAGAATGCAGCCGTATTTAACATAACTAACGTTCACCGGACAACACCACACCACCTCCATAATCATTCAAATGAATGTAGCTTCCTAAGGCTGTTTAATACTCCCTTTTTGAGCATTATAGTTTTCATTTCTTTTTTTTCTTTTTTTTGTATATGTTTGTGTGTGTGTGTGTGGGGGGGGGGGGAAATATGAAAATTATGAAATGATTTTATTATTGATTTAATGAGATGTGAAGGATACCCGTAATGAATAGCTTGTTGATATACTGATTTTAAATTTGGAAATTTAAATTTATTTGAGGAAAGGTGCGGTATTCTGTGAGCAAAATTTAGTAAGATATTTACATAAACAGATTTATGTAAACAGGATTTATAGTTACTTTGAACGGAAAGTCATTGCGTTTACCATAGATATCAATGTCTAGATTTTTATTGTCAATAAGTATCAACCTAAAAATAAAGGAAGTTAATTACATTATTTGTTATATCATTTTCGCTGAAATTTAAATTATTGTAATATTTTATGGGTAACTGATAACGGGATTGACATTTGGTATAAAAAACTATAATATCATCAATATACCTGAAGAAATAACAATCATTAAGGGAAATATTTCGTTCGTAATGATATCAGTACAAAAACCCTTATCGGGTTAAAAGTTGTGACGCAGCATTTTCTTTTGGCTCTAAGAATTTTAAATATGGGTCTTAAAAGCAATGATATCGAATTTGAGTGACGCTATGTTAATAATATTTTTAAAAATCATCATTTTCTTTTTAGTTTTATTTATATTCACAGGTGCAATTATTATTTTAACATGAAAAAATATATAAAATTTATTCGCTGATGCTTTTTCCTTCAGATCTCTCAGGAATTCAAAATATGGGTTTTAAAAGAAATGATATCAAAATTTGAGCGACACCTTGACGTGAATTTAGTAGGATTGTTTTAAAATTCAATTTAAATTATTTTTCGTTTGTCTTCTAAAGTATATTTACACATACAAACAATACTTTTAAATTTTTCAATACACTGTTAAATATATTACTTTCACTGAGCCTATATTATGTATTGAAATGTATTTATTTCAATAAACTGATTTATGTTTTGTGCTACGCTATCCAAAATCATAAGTAAAATTTATGTAAATGATTATTTTGCGTCATATTATCCAAACAAAGGGAAATGTTTGCAAGTGGATAATATGACGCAAAATAATCATTTACATAAATTTTACTTATGATTATAATATATTGATAATAATATATTGATCATATATTATTATGTCACACATGCTTTGTAATTTGGCAAGAAATCTTGGTCGCTTGGTGATTTATCTTTGAGGGACGCCATAAGACAAAAGTACCAAAAAGTCTTATCACTAAATAATTCATATTATTTTTATACATAAAATATATTTTTTTAAATTTAGGGCTAAACCATGCCACTATCAACAAAAGCAGTAATATGAGAAAATGTTATGGTCACAACTTTCTATTATGTAGGTAAAGTGCAATTTTTCAATTTAAATGTCTCCAAATTCAAATCAAACTCCACATTTCCAGAAATACACTTTAAAAGTCTCCATACTAATATAAACTGACAAGTTGAAAACATTAAATGAATATTCAACTTTCAATAAAACCCTCATTGCAATTTATGATAGAATTTTTAAGCCTAAATTTATATTCTAAATGGTTTGACTCCCACTTAAAAATAAAAAGGGGGGGGGGAGGATATTACTAATATAAATAAATAAAAATATAATATAAACAGTGGTTAAACTTTACTGTATTTATTTTTTCAAGATAGGGGGAAAAATGTGATTATGCTGTTAAGACTGTTGTACATGTTTATGCATAAGTAGATGGAAAGTGGGGGTTCAACGGCCACAGGAGCAATCGTGCAATGTGCGGCTGCACATCCGATGTGCAGCGGACTCCTACGTCATAGCATCTTTTACAAGGTTCTTATTTTTCTGATCCCTTTATAGCACTAGTTTTTTTCCAATGCTACACTCTCAGAAATAAAACACTCAATTTTGACGATTCCGCAATCCTCAGGCCTCATTTCGTTGTTTTTGACAATCATTTCGTCACTGAGTCACGTGGGTTTTGACGAAACGCGAATCCTCAAATATCTTGACGAAACTGTTTCCTCGCAGTCAAAAATAAAACTCTTACTTTTGACGATTCCGCAATTCTTGAGCTATATTTCGTCATTTTTGACAATTATTTCGTCTCAAAATTAAGTGATTTTTAATGAAATGGAAAATCTCAAATATTTGACAAAAATGTTTCCCCATTCCCGGCCAGATTATTTTTGTTACAAAATCGTTCAAAAAAAAAAAAACACGAAAGTATTAAATTTACAATATATTAATGAAAACAGAAACAAAAGTATTTCATCCTTGGGGGCCGCTATAACAGGAATGTACCAAATTTCTACTTTATTTTTTATATCGGATAATTTGCGTCTATCCTTTTTGTAACGATTTCATGCATTTCTATTGCCTATTCAAAGATAAATTTTTCTGAAGTTACAGAATTTCGTTAAAAACGCTTAAAAAATTCTTCTAAAGTTACAGAATTTCGTTAAAAACATTTAAATAAAATGCGAACATCATTTGTCCATTTTCGACCGAAAGATCAACATTTTCCCAATGGTTTAAAAAAAAAAAAAAAAAAAAAAAAAAAAAAAAAAAAAAAATCACAATTTTATAGGAGCTCTTTTTTATTTAAGAAATATATTCATATAACAATCAAATTTAAAATATGTATAACTGACCCCCCTCTATAAACAGTAATCTTATCCGCTAAAACTGATGAACTCGCCTCCAAAATATGCACTTCAAAATTTATTATTTCTGATCAACAAATTAATTAGACCATATTTTAATCATCCATTGACAAAGGAAATTTCTCTAATAAATTATATTAATCAAGCCATTTTCTAATTATTTATTAACCATAGAAAAACCATAATAATAATCTAGCCTTATTAATTAAAACATGTAGAAAGAATAACAGCAGCGATAAAAATACAATCTGCTTTCTAAAAATATAAACACACATCAACATCCGATAAATGCATTTAAAATCAAGTAATTCCGAAGTCCCAATGGCTAGGTGGTCAAAGCACTTAACTGCCAAGCTAAACATCGCGTGTTCGAATCCCCAGTGATCTTATTTTGCCTTAGTCAATTAAGGAGGTTTCTAAAAACTCCGATAGATGGCAGCACCAACCTTTTTGGAACTTTGTCAAAGAAACAATTTGAGGAAACTGATTTCTTCGCAATTTTGAGGATGCAAATTTACTCGATTTGACGAAACGTTTATTCGGAGCATTTCCCAAGAAACCGTTTCGTCATAAACGAAGAAAATTTCTTGAAATTTGAGTATTCATTTTTGAGAGTGTATGTTTGATATTATCCTGGCAAACCAGATTTATTTATCTCTCTCTATATATACGTGTATGTCTGGTATTATCCTGGCAAAGCAGATTTATTAATCTCTCTCTATATATTCGTGTATGTCTGGTACTATCCTAGCAAAGCAGAGTTATATATATCTCTCTATATATACGTGTATGTCTGGTATTATCCTGGCAAAACAGATTTATTAATCTCTCTCTATATATTCGTGTATGTCTGGTACTATCCTGTCAAAGCAGATTTATTTATCTCTCTCTATATATTCGTGTATGTCTGGTACTATCCTGGCAAAGCAGATTTATTTATCTTTCTCTATATATTCGTGTATGTCTGGTACTATCCTGGCAAAGCAGAGTTATATATATCTCTATATATATTCGTGTATGTCTGGTATTATCCTGGCGAAGCAGAGTTATATATATATCTCTATATATTCGTGTATGTCTGGTATTATCCTGGCAAAGCAGATTTATTAACCTCTCTCTATATATTCGTATATGTCTGGTATTATCCGGTCAAAGCAGATTTATTTATCTCTCTCTATATATTCGTGTATGTCTGGTACTATCCTGGCAAAGCAGATTTATTTATCTCTCTCTATATATTCGTGTATGTCTGATACTATGATGGCAAAGCGATTATATGTGTGTGTGGGGGTAAAATATATATCCATATCATTCATAAACTGGAAAAAAAAGTTTAAAAACTTTATATGATGATAAAAATACGTATGTTTGTATATGTGGGTGATTATACGTATGGGTAGAATAGGTTTCAATAAAGTTCACATACATAGCATTCTACAAGAAATGTTTGTGTAGAAGTTTGTAATAAGTACACATATTTAAAATTAACATTTTTTATTAAAACAAAAAATACAGAAAGTTTTATTTACAGTAGAGTATTTACATCTCGATTTTGCATTAACAATACAAATCAGCATTTTCTTCTTTATTACAATCTTCATTAATGTCACAATGTCCATACGCTAAGCTGGATATCCCATCATCTAACAAGTCGCGCTTATCGTCAAAAGGACTTAGACTAATCTTATTCTGAGTTAGTGTGTATAGACGATGGTTATCTTGGGCGATCCTCGTCTGCTTCTCCATACTTGTTTTTTGCTGTTATAGACACTCCAAATAGTCTTCATGCTTTATTTTCTGACGAACAATCTGTGTTGACACACCTTTTGCTTGCTTCTTTACTTCTTTCATGGATTTTAATGAATACATTTTAGCCCTGAGGCCAACAAATTCAAGGGCTAATTCACCATTTAGCTCGTCCTTAAACTTACCAATCACCTTTTTGTTATCATCAGAGAATAAATTATGGGATTTTGAATAGTCGGAGAAGTCAAACAAATCACGATGTTGCTTCATGTCATCAAAAATATTGTTTGTTTTTATATGATAAGCTAAGGAGTCTGTGTCAGTAAAAAGAAGTGTCGCTCGATTTTTGTATATGATTTTTATATACCCATAATGAAATTGAAACATTAATAATTTAGATAGCTCTAAAATTGTGAATCCGACATAAATAGGTCGATTCATTAAGATACTATTATTAAGCCGTTCTACAGCAGCCAAGCCTTCATCATAGGTTTTAAAGGATTTAAATAAGGGTGATGCCACTAGTTTTTTAGCTCTTTTTTCATCATTACCCAATACAATATTTCGCCTTTTTCGAAGATTTTCCATGGTTTTACCAAAAACAGAATTATTTAACAATTTAAAAAAAATCCTTTTCAAAAGAAGATGTTGCTTCTTTCCTTTTTTGAGTATTAAAATTAATATATTTCTCAAGCCAAGGTGCTTGTTTAAATTTTATGGCTTTATGTACAGCAGTAATTTTTAGTCCAAGCTGCAAATAATATTTTAAGTTGCGATAATGGGTTATATAATTCTTTTTATTATTCAAATTGGGTATAAGTTTAGGGGTTCCTATGAATTTTCTATTATTATTCACCAAGTTTCGTGCATAGGGAGATAGCATTTGTTCCTCCACAGTTACTCTCTCAGGGGCGACAGGGTATTCATTGTGCAAAGGATGTAAATGTTTTGGATAATCGAGGTCCACCTCAAAGAGATACCCAATTTCAGAACTATCAGGTAGAGACAAAATCCAATCTTCTGTGATATGACTAGTTTCACACCATTCAAATCCGCCATAGGGTAAAAATTGGCTCATAACCCACCCATATAAGTTATTAGCATCCCAGTACATGATGTAGCTGGGTGCCTCATTTTCTCTATAATCAGGCGTACCGGGTATGTTTGCCTTAGCATATCTTCGGCTTATCATACTGACGCCTCCACGTATTCCATTTTCAACCATGAGCAACATGTTTATATCAGTAAGTAACTCTAAAGGTGTTTCAGACATCTTCAAACTCGCCTGCCATGCGAGCGAAGGTGCAGTGAACAGGTGAGCAGGATCAATTTCATAATACTGCTGACATAATTTCCTAAAGTTTTGAAACACGTCAGCAAAAAGTAGAACATCTGTCTTCACATACAGATTGTGATAATCCCCCAAAGTTTTAAGACTGAAGGTGTTCCACACATTCTGGGCATGCTGATAATCCTCATCTTGAATATCTTCATTGGTCAAGCTATTAAAAAATGCTGAAGGTAGGGGGAGCTGCTTCTCTTCAAATTTTTCAAAAGACGTAAAATAATCATAGGGGTAAACCCCTTTACGTGTCAGTAAAGATAAATTATTATTTTGTGGGAAATTTTCTCTAAGTATGGTAAATTGATCATCTCGAAGATTTTTAACAAGTTTTTCCAATGACGTAGGCAAAAATTGGAAAGAATCTATAAACACCATCTGAATAGAAGATGTAGGCTTTTTGATTTTAAATGCGATATAGTTTTCCATAGAAGTAGCAATAACATCAATTTCAATATCTTTAAATTTTCCTAACTTCGTCATAAGGTGGTGTGCATCATAGTTTTTTAAGTTATGGAAAATAACAGGAATTGTCTTTGATTGTCTGAAATTGAGGTTGCAATATGGGTGTGCAGCTCCTCTATACACACCTGACAGGTGACCATGGTCACGTGTATGTTTCTCATATAAAGCTTTTTTACAAATATGACAAAACTCTGCTTCTCGAAATGCCTTTTCTTCCTGGGGAGAAAGCTTCATAGGTTTCACATATAATAACTTTTGTCCCAATATTTCCTTCTCTTGCATCATCTGGTTTAAAAAATGCTCAAGACAGCTTCTATCACGATATACTTGTGCTTTCTTCACACATGTTCCATCGGATCCGACAACCACATAAGCGTACCCACACGGTAAGTGATAGGTTGTTTTCTCAGTATTGGATGTTTTAGAAGAGGGTGAGGCTAATGAAATGGGTATAAGTAGACTCTCGAAGTCCGCATAAATCGTATAGGCCACAGGATGTTGTAGATGAATACCTGAAAACTTTAATATATTATCATTTTCACTAGGCATCTTTATAGCTTGTGCTGCATGGCGAGAACAATATTCGCTATGCTTATCCAACAGGTCTTGTCTTGAAAATCGATGTAAACATCGATAACAATAATAGCCAGCGGCTCTATGCTTGGTAAGATCACTCAAAAGTCTTGAAAAACTTCTTATCAAACAATAGTGTTGCTTTTCTCCATTGTCGACTAGTAACAAATTAATCACATCATGATCCTTCTTTTCAGATATATACAGAGGGCAAACTTCATCCTCTTCATACCCAAACACATTAACCCGTAAATTGTTGAGTTGTTCAATAGCAGGTATCTTCTGAAGAGGTACAGGGCATTCTGCACCGCCTAATTTAATATCATGTTCATAAGGTCGATAATGGATGACTCGCTCAGGCTTTTTTGTATAATCTAAGTTCAGTTTAAAAGCCAAAAGGCACCACACCAAACACTTGTTGTCTTCATTTTTTATATTCAGCACGGCTTTTTTATCATCAAGTTTTTTAGGCAGAGGAATGTAGGAACTCGCAGCAAGGGGATGATATTTAGCAATCTTGAGCTCCAAATGATGGATTTTTCTAAGTTTCCACCCAGAACCTCGTTGTACAAATTCTTCAAAGGACTTAGTTATCTTGGAGAATCCTTCTTCAATATGTTGTGAGATAGTATCTTCGGTGAGCTCAGTCATACATGAGCATCGAAAAAAAGATTCAATTTCTTGCATCTCCTCATTATTTGTCATACGTTCAAGTGATATTTTTTCTATCATATACCATTTAATGGCACCCTTTTCTTGAAATTCACTTACTAGGCGTTCATGTATCTCAGATTGTAAGTGCGTATGAAATACCTCTAAATCACTTTCTTCATGTTCATCAGGATACAAAATTACTGTTTTAAATACATTAAGCACATCAGACTGCTTCGGTTTTCTAGACTTTACATTAGATAAAGCTATTTTCCGTTTTACACTCACAAGAGGTAGGCGAGAGTGCTGGGTGCGTACATGCTGTCTCAATTCGAATTTCCGTCCAAATACCTTATCACAATCACGGCAAGGGAATGTGGACTTCTGATGTGACTTGAGATGATACTTCAAATTATCCTTCCGGGTGAAAACCTGATTACACTCATCACACTTTAATGTAGACTGTCCGCTAGCATTATGGATTTTCATGTGTCTTACTAACTCCGAATTCCTTACAAAAGACTTCAGACACATATCACAGTTATGCTGTCTCTCTTTCGAATGTATCTTCATATGCTGATTTAGGTTGGAAGTAGATGAAAAACCCTTGCTACAGATAGGGCAAGCATTATTCTTCTTCTCAGCATTCGTAGAGATCACGGTCTGTAGACAAACATCTTCTTCAGATGACATCTCGACATCCATGAGACAAGGGGATATAGTGTCCTTCTCTGTTAAAACTTGAGAATCCTCATAGAGTTCAATACTTTTATGCATCTTGATGTGTCTAATCAAGCTTGATTTCCGTCCAAAGGCTTTCTGACACACGTCACAGATATACAACTTCTCATTTAAATGAGACTTTACATGCTGCCTCAAATTAAAAGGAGTTGAGAATGTCTTCGCACAAGTCACACACTGGTACATCTTCTTCACAGGCGTAGAATTTCTCAAAGGCATAACTCCATCACTAGGCATAACGCTATCCATAATATATCAACAAAAAAACTTTTAAAACCAAAACACAATCTTCACAAATAAATGATCCACTTAGGTAAAGATAGAGATCAGGAGCGGTTTAAAACACGCCCGTTCACTAAAAAGCAAATCAACAAATGACACGAATCACACTTCTCGCCCGCTATTTATACCCCAGACCCCTCACGACCACCCACGTTGATCATAATCGGCGGCAAATTATTCCACTCAAAGAAAAATAGTCTTACAATTTGGCAATTTGAATCTTTCGTTTTCTCGTCATATGAATTATTTTGTCTTGATTTAGTGATTTTAATTTTATGCTTGACTCACAATATGAACCAGTCTTTCCCCTCTACTCATGTCTAAAGCTACATCCATGAAACCCTCACTAGATGCCTAAACTAGAAGATCTGAAATCAAACCCCACCTACGCAAATAAAATATTTTCCAAAATACTTCAAAAACATCTCATAGATGGCGCTTTCAATTATAAACTAAACTAAAAAAATTCTAATTCTCAAAGACAGAGAAAAAATCTATACAATTAATTTATCCCACTCATTAAAACCAAAAAAAAAAAATTATAAATATACTAAATAATCCACCGTTAAAAATACTAATACATGACTGAATCAGTCTTTCCCCACTACTCATGTCTAAAACTATATCTATGAAACCCTCACTAGATGCCTAAACTAAAAGATCTCAAATCGAACCCAGGCTAAACAAATAATAAAAACATTTTCTAAAATACTTCAAAAACATCTCATAGATGGCGCTACTAAAGAGAAAAAACCGAAACTAATTTAAAACACTTTAAAAAATAAATTCTAAACTTATTTCATACCATCTAAACTAAAATATCTCAAATCGAACCAAGCCTAAACAAATAATGACAATATTTTCCAAAATACTTCAAAAACATCCCATAGATGGCGCTATAAAAGCGAAAAAAAAAAGTCGAAACTAATTTAAAACACTTTAAAAAATAAATTCAATAAATTCTAAACTTATTTCACACCATCACAAAGTAGTGTATATTAGCCGGTTCAACATCACCTGAGTCGAGCAGCGGCGCAGCGGCGGAGTAGCGGCGTAGCGGCGGAGTAGCGGCGCCGCTGCTCGACTCAGGTGGCGTAGCTCCGGCATATATACACTACTTTGTGATGGTGTGAAATAAGTTTAGAATTTATTGAATTTATTTTTTAAAGTGTTTTAAATTAGTTTCGACTTTTTTTTTCGCTTTTATAGCGCCATCTATGGGATGTTTTTGAAGTATTTTGGAAAATATTGTTATTATTTGTTTAGGCTTGGTTCGATTTGAGATATTTTAGTTTAGATGGTATGAAATAAGTTTAGAATTTATTTTTTAAAGTGTTTTAAATTAGTTTCGGTTTTTTCTCTTTAGTAGCGCCATCTATGAGATGTTTTTGAAGTATTTTGGAAAATGTTTTTATTATTTGTTTAGTCTGGGTTCGATTTGAGATCTTTTAGTTTAGGCATCTAGTGAGGGTTTCATAGATATAGTTTTAGACATGAGTAGTGGGGAAAGACTGATTCAGTCGTGTATTAGTATTTTTAACGGTGGATTATTTAGTATCTTTATAATTTATTTTTTTTTGGTTTTAATGATTGGGATAAATTAATTGTATAGATTTTTTCTCTGTCTTTGAGAATTAGAATTTTTTTAGTTTAGTTTATAATTGAAAGCGCCATCTATGAGATGTTTTTGAAGTATTTTGGAAAATATTTTATTTGCGTAGGTGGGGTTTGATTTGAGATCTTCTAGTTTAGGCATCTAGTGAGGGTTTCATGGATGTAGCTTTAGACATGAGTAGTGGGGAAAGACTGGTTCATATTGTGAGTCAAGCATAAAATTAAAATCACTAAATCAAGACAAAATAATTCATATGACGAGAAAACGAAAGATTCAAATTGCCAAATTGTAAGACTATTTTTCTTTGAGTGGAATAATTTGCCGCCGATTATGATCAACGTGGGTGGTCGTGAGGGGTCTGGGGTATAAATAGCGGGCGAGAAGTGTGATTCGTGTCATTTGTTGATTTGCTTTTTAGTGAACGGACGTGTTTTAAACCGCTCCTGATCTCTATCTTTACCTAAGTGGATCATTTATTTGTGAAGATTGTGTTTTGGTTTTAAAAGTTTTTTTGTTGATATATTATGGATAGCGTTATGCCTAGTGATGGAGTTATGCCTTTGAGAAATTCTACGCCTGTGAAGAAGATGTACCAGTGTCTGACTTGTGCGAAGACATTCTCAACTCCTTTTAATTTGAGGCAGCATGTAAAGTCTCATTTAAATGAGAAGTTGTATATCTGTGACGTGTGTCAGAAAGCCTTTGGACGGAAATCAAGCTTGATTAGACACATCAAGATGCATAATAGTATTGAACTCTATGAGGATTCTCAAGTTTTAACAGAGAAGGACACTATATCCCCTTGTCTCATGGATGTTGAGATGTCATCTGAAGAAGATGTTTCTCTAAAGACCGTGATCTCTACGAATGCTGAGAAGAAGAATAATGCTTGCCCTATCTGTAGCAAGGGTTTTTCATCTACTTCCAACCTAAATCAGCATATGAAGATACATTCGAAAGAGAGACAGCATAACTGTGATATGTGTGTGAAGTCTTTTGTAAGGAATTCGGAGTTAGTAAGACACATGAAAATCCATAATGCTTGCGGACAGTCTACATTAAAGTGTGATGAGTGTAATCAGGTTTTCACCCGGAAGGATAATTTGAAGTATCATCTCAAGTCACATCAGAAGTCCACATTCCCTTGCCGTGATTGTGATAAGGTATTTGGACGGAAATTCGAATTGAGACAGCATGTACGCACCCAGCACTCTCGCCTACCTCTTGTGAGTGTAAAACGGAAAATAGCTTTATCTAATGTAAAGTCTAGAAAACCGAAGCAGTCTGATGTGCTTAATGTATTTAAAACAGTAATTTTGTATCCTGATGAACATGAAGAAAGTGATTTAGAGGTATTTCATACGCACTTACAATCTGAGATACATGAACGCCTAGTAAGTGAATTTCAAGAAAAGGGTGCCATTAAATGGTATATGATAGAAAAAATATCACTTGAACGTATGACAAATAATGAGGAGATGCAAGAAATTGAATCTTTTTTTCGATGCTCATGTATGACTGAGCTCACCGAAGATACTATCTCACAACATATTGAAGAAGGATTCTCCAAGTTAACTAAGTCCTTTGAAGAATTTGTACAACGAGGTTCTGGGTGGAAACTTAGAAAAATCCATCATTTGGAGCTCAAGATTGCTAAATATCATCCCCTTGCTGCGAGTTCCTACATTCCTCTGCCTAAAAAACTGGATGATAAAAAAGCCGTGTTGAATATAAAAAATGAAGACAACAAGTGTTTGGTGTGGTGCCTTTTGGCTTTTAAACTGAACTTAGATTATACAAAAAAGCCTGAGCGAGTCATCCATTATCGACCTTATGAACATGATATTAAATTAGGCGGTGTAGAATGCCCTGTACCTCTTCAGAAGATACCTGCTATTGAACAACTCAACAATTTACGGGTTAATGTGTTTGGGTATGAAGAGGATGAAGTTTGCCCTCTGTATATATCTGAAAAGAAGGATCATGATGTGATTAATTTGTTACTAGTCGACAATGGAGAAAAGCAACACTATTGTTTGATAAGAAGTTTTTCAAGACTTTTGAGTGATCTTACCAAGCATAGAGCCGCTGGCTATTATTGTTATCGATGTTTACATCGATTTTCAAGACAAGACCTGTTGGATAAGCATAGCGAATATTGTTCTCGCCATGCAGCACAAGCTATAAAGATGCCTAGTGAAAATGATAATATATTAAAGTTTTCAGGTATTCATCTACAACATCCTGTGGCCTATACGATTTATGCGGACTTCGAGAGTCTACTTATACCCATTTCATTAGCCTCACCCTCTTCTAAAACATCCAATACTGAGAAAACAACCTATCACTTACCGTGTGGGTACGCTTATGTGGTTGTCGGATCCGATGGAACATGTGTGAAGAAAGCACAGGTATATCGTGGTAGAAACTGTGTTGAGCATTTTTTAAACCAGATGATGCAAGAGAAGGAAATATTGGGACAAAAGTTATTATATGTGAAACCTATGAAGCTTTCTCCCCAGGAAGAAAAGGCATTTCGAGAAGCAGAGTTTTGTCATATTTGTAAAAAAGCTTTATATGAGAAACATACACGTGACCATGGTCACCTGTCAGGTGTGTATAGAGGAGCTGCACACCCATATTGCAACCTCAATTTCAGACAATCAAAGACAATTCCTGTTATTTTCCATAACTTAAAAAACTATGATGCACACCACCTTATGACGAAGTTAGGAAAATTTAAAGATATTGAAATTGATGTTATTGCTACTTCTATGGAAAACTATATCGCATTTAAAATCAAAAAGCCTACATCTTCTATTCAGATGGTGTTTATAGATTCTTTCCAATTTTTGCCTACGTCATTGGAAAAACTTGTTAAAAATCTTCGAGATGATCAATTTACCATACTTAGAAAAAATTTCCCACAAAATAATAATTTATCTTTACTGACACGTAAAGGGGTTTACCCCTATGATTATTTTACGTCTTTTGAAAAATTTGAAGAGAAGCAGCTCCCCCTACCTTCAGCATTTTTTAATAGCTTGACCAATGAAGATATTCAAGATGAGGATTATCAGCATGCCCAGAATGTGTGGAACACCTTCAGTCTTAAAACTTTGGGGGATTATCACAATCTGTATGTGAAGACAGATGTTCTACTACTTGCTGACATGTTTCAAAACTTTAGGAAATTATGTCAGCAGTATTATGAAATTTATCCTGCTCACCTGTTCACTGCACCTTCGCTCGCATGGCAGGCGAGTTTGAAGATGTCTGAAACACCTTTGGAGTTACTTACTGATATAAACATGTTGCTCATGGTTGAAAATGGAATACGTGGAGGCATCAGTATGATAAGCCGAAGATATGCTAAGGCAAACATACCCGGTACGCCTGATTATAGAGAAAATGAGGCACTTAGCTACATCATGTACTGGGATGCTAATAACTTATATGGGTGGGCTATGAGCCAATTTTTACCCTATGGCGGATTTGAATGGTGTGAAACTAGTCATATCACAGAAGATTGGATTTTGTCTCTACCTGATAGTTCTGAAATTGGGTATCTCTTTGAGGTGGACCTCGATTATCCAAAACATTTACATCCTTTGCACAATGAATACCCTGTCGCCCCTGAGAGAGTAACTGTGGAGGAACAAATGCTATCTCCCTATGCACGAAACTTGGTGAATAATAATAGAAAATTCATAGGAACCCCTAAACTTATACCTAATTTGAATAATAAAAGGAATTATATAACCCATTATCGCAACTTAAAATATTATTTGCAGCTTGGACTAAAAATTACTGCTGTACATAAAGCCATAAAATTTAAAAAAAAACAACTTGGCTTGAGAAATATATTAATTTTAATACTCAAAAAAGGAAAGAAGCAACATCTTCTTTTGAAAAGGATTTTTTTAAATTGTTAAATAATTCTGTTTTTGGTAAAACCATGGAAAATCTTCGAAAAAGGCGAAATATTGTATTGTGTAATGATGAAAAAAGAGCTAACAAACTAGTGGCATCACCCTTATTTAAATCCTTTAAAACCTATGATGAAGGCTTGGCTGCTGTAGAACGGCTTAATAATAGTATCTTAATGAATCGACCTATTTATGTCGGATTCACAATTTTAGAGCTATCTAAATTATTAATGTTTCAATTTCATTATGGGTATATAAAAAGCATATACAAAAATCGAGCGACACTTCTTTTTACTGACACAAACTGCTTCGCTTATCATATAAAAACAAACAATATTTTTCATGACATGAAGCAACATCGTGATTTGTTTGACTTCTCCGACTATTCAAAATCCCATAATTTATTCTCTGATGATAACAAAAAGGTGATTGGTAAGTTTAAGGACGAGCTAAATGGTGAATTAGCCGTTGAATTTGTTGGCCTCAGGGCTAAAATGTATTCATTAAAATCCATGAAAGAAGTAAAGAAGCGAGCAAAAGGTGTGTCAACACAGATTGTTCGTCAGAAAATAAAGCATGAAGACTATTTGGAGTGTCTACAACAGCAAATAACAAGTATGGAGAAGCAGACGAGGATCGCCCAAGATAACCATCGTCTATACACACTAACTCAGAATAAGATTAGTCTAAGTCCTTTTGACGATAAGCGCTACTTGTTAGATGATGGGATATCCAGCTTAGCGTATGGACATTTTGACATTAATGAAGATTGTAATAAAGAAGAAAATGCTGATTTGTATTGTTAATGCAAAATTGAGATGTAAATACTCTACTGTAAATAAAACTTTCTGTATTTTTTGTTTTAATAAAAAATGTTAATTTTAAATATGTGTACTTATTAAAAATTTCTACACAAACATTTCTTGTAGAATGCTATGTATGTGAACTTTATTGAAACCTATTCTACCCATACGTATAATCACCCACATATACAAACATGCGTATTTTTATCATCATATAAAGTTTTTAAACTTTTTTTTCCAGTTTATGAATGATATGGATATATATTTTACCCACACACACATATATAATCGCTTTGCCATCATAGTATCAGACATACACGAATATATAGAGAGAGATAAATAAATCTGCTTTGCCAGGATAGTACCAGACATACACGAATATATAGAGAAAGATAAATAAATCTGCTTTGCCAGGATAGTACCAGACATACACGAATATATAGAGAGAGATAAATAAATCTTCTTTGACAGGATAATACCAGACATACACGAATATATAGAGAGATATATATAACTCTGCTTTGCCAGGATAGTACCAGACATACACGAATATATAGAGAAAGATAAATAAATCTGCTTTGCCAGGATAGTACCAGACATACACGAATATATAGAGAGAGATAAATAAATCTGCTTTGACAGGATAGTACCAGACATACACGAATATATAGAGAGAGATTAATAAATCTGCTTTGCCAGGATAATACCAGACATACACGAATATATATTGCTAGGATAGTACCAGACATACACGAATATATAGAGAGAGATTAATAAATCTGCTTTGCCAGGATAATACCAGACATACACGTATATATAGAGAGAGATAAATAAATCTGCTTTGCCAGGATAATATCAAACATAGCATTGGAAAAAAACTAGTGCTATAAAGGGATCAGAAAAATCAGAACCTTGTAAAAGATGCTATGACGTAGGAGTCCGCTGCACATCGGATGTGCAGCTGCACATTTCACGATTGCTCCTGTGGCCGTTGAACCCCCACTTTCCATCTACTTGCATAATGATACATTTATTTATATTTACAGTTACAGAAATTAATTGCATTGAAACATTAGGTTACTCTTTATTCATGTTACTATTTACCAATAGTTTATGTTTACCTAACTTTTCTATGTCAATGGTTGTTCATTCACTCAATATACTCATACATTCTTGCATACAAACTCTCATTTAACCACAATGTGAAATAATTTCAGTGTTGTATTATTATTATCTCTTTATAAACATTTTTTTTTAAAGATAAGACACATTTATTAATGTCAAAATGTCGTGTTAATAATTCTTAAATTATTACTGGGTGATTAGTAAGGAAAACTCTATTAAAAAAAAAGCGATATTTTTGGGGAATGTAGAAATTATTAAGATTTTTGTTTGTTTTTTGCCTTTCATCACAAAAACTAAAAAATATATATATAACCAAATTGGCGTCTTCAAAGACGCTTTCGCAACCAAAAATAAAAGTAACTGTATCTTACAGATAGTGTTAATTGGTGCGACATTAATTTAATTTTCACAAGATTAAAGTCTCAACTATCAACATCGATATTCTAATGGCATGCCTCATGTCTGTCTTATCTTGAAAATTTGACAATATCTAAAGGATATTACGTTAATATACAGATCACTGAAATTATTTCACATACCTGTATTTTCACCGTGTATCTGCTTTTATCTGGTATTTATTTTCTTATTTATTTTTATCTCTAGTTTCTCGTAGCAAAACACTTCACCGTCAGCCATTGCTTTGCATATGCGTAGGTGTGCACTGAACTGCTTGAAAAGGTTATGCGCATGCGCGAAATAGCGCTGTCCTTGCCAAATCATTTGGCGCTCGCCAATGCGTTGTGAGCTATAGGGTTCGAATATTTGCGGCCGGGTGCTTATATGATATATCTTATATGATAATGTACAATTCAATGCAATTTTGCTCAAACAACTATTATTTTAATTTCTGAATATTTTTTATGAGCAAAATTTTTCATGAAGCTTTCAAGCCAAGAATCATTTTTATCATTTCATTTAGGAAAAATTAGTATTACATACACCTAGAATAAGGCCTTATTAAATAGTATAAGGCCCATTACATAGAGTAAAACTGCCTCTTCATGACAAACACGTCTCAAAAATTAGTTTTAAACATCCATTTTGTCAGAATTTTTTGAAGATTCCTTGCAACCTCAATAAAATTATTAGGATAAATAATTTATAATTTTTTTTTAAACTGCAATATTTTATTTCAGTAACAATTGTTACTTTTTAACCTGATGAAAGAAATAACAAGAACGAAAAATCATGCGTCAAGCATAGATTAAGTAACACTTTCCAACACTTCCAAAATAATTTTTCATTACATCTTCTAATAAGGTGAAAGATGATATCTAAGTTAACAATTTGGAAAACCCATAACATATTTAAAACGCAATTTCAGAAATTATCAGCAATATCGTCAAAAATATCCGAATTCTTTTATGCAGCCCTTTATAGGATCTATAGATTATGTATATGTACTACATAGAATGCAAAATTTTATTTCGGTTAAAAAACATGTAACACAGTTTAAAATTCCCCTTTGGAATTTCCACAATAAACGTAAAAAAATTCCAAATAAAATGTGCACGAGAACTTTTCTGCTGCCCTGTATATGATATATACAATTAATACACACCAAGTAATAGACAAAAAAAAATGAGTTAGATTGAAAAACTCGTTCAGCAACTGAAAACGCACTTCCAGCAATTACTGTTAACAGACAGTACAGAATTCTTTTGTGTGTCCCTGTAAATGAACGATGAATGCTGTACACACAATATTGTACTGTAAGCCTCTTGTAGTGTACTGTAGTGATATATATCAATTTCAATAAGTTTGAAATTGTATAACATTAGTAAAATAATCCGCAAATGATTTTTCCTCATACAGAGTAATGTAAAAGAATTATTTTGAATGCCCCTTTAAAAAACTACAAGTGCTACACACTTCATTTTCAATAGCAAACATGCCATAGGAAACCTCAATAACATATATCGATTGCATGATAATCCTGATATATTTATGTGAGTTAGAGCACGAACAGACACACAAACCGAATTTATAAACATTTTTCAGCTATGTTGGAAAGTGTTAAAAATTATGCTCTGCCTGCACCTCCTAAAATCTAAAAAAAGGCCCTTATAAAAAATATCCAATATATCTGATAAAAAGAATATATTTATATAAACTGAAATATTACACAATCAATAATACGTCACAAACAGACATAATACAGTACATGCAAAATTTACTGCCACGTTTTCTCCCTCCCCCCCCCCCATTTCTTTAATAATCAATATTTTTGTATTGGCATAAAATATGCCAGGTTTAAAAAAAAAAAAAAGGGGGGGGGGTAAGTGTGATCGAAGGTTTCGTTTAATATTCCTTTCAAAACACTTTAATAAAGTAAAATAAATTTTAATCTTCTTTCTTTAAAAAAGTAAAATAAATTTCATTAAAAAAAAAAAAAAAAAGAGTAATGTTTTTTATAAAGTAAAAATTTACCTATCTGTTTTTTTTCTCGTTTTTTCGAATGTCTGAACCGGCCCGATAGTGGGCGAAGCCCGCTATTATACTCTGTCATAATAATATCTGTCATGTGGACTAAATGCGATATTAACAAGAAAAAAGTCAATTTCAAGTATAAACATGTTTGTAGAGAGACCTTCAAAATGTTAAAATATGCCAATATTTCCATAATCGGGTTTTTATCATGATTCAATACGTTCCTCAAACTCTAATGACGTTATAATCACTTGCTGTCGTCTTATCTACTTGCTTTCTCTATTACTCGTATTGATACTCTCTTACATTTGAAAAAGTCCGTTAAACTTCCAATATGACGTCAGATTAATTTTCTTTTTAATTCTCTAATGACATCATATTAAGTTGCTTTCTGTATTTACACATACTCATACCCTTGTATTAATGAGAAATGTTTGAAAATTTCCGTTTTATTACCAATATGAAGTCATATTAGTCTTTTTTTCAATTGGTGAAACTTTTTATTTCATTTCCATTTTTCACGTGGAAATCTTTCAATAGAAAATTAATTATTGTAGAAAGAATCTTATTGTGGATTTTTAATTGTTGGCAACTGCTGTAACGAAAAATGTTTAAATTTAATAGGAAAAGGCTGATATATTTTTGTTTTTTATCTCTTTATAATAAAATAATACGATTTTTTTTATGTTATGCTTTTCAGCTTCATAGTAGGTATTCAGCTGTAAGTACACAAAATTCCACGTCTGTAAGTTACATAGTTTCTGAGAACCGACTCTATGACGGTCAGACAACGAAGCGGGACTAATAGGGTTTTGTGAGATGAACGAAACTCTGAAAAAAAGTGCTTTAAATCCAAATCCATCCCTAATATGTTAAATACAAAAAAATATATAAAAGTTCTCTTCACAAGCCCCACATCCACATTAAAACCTACATTACCGCAATATTTTCAATATTTCCCTTTTAGTTAGTTTTATTGTAGAGCATAAGATTTCCTTTGTCTCCTTCACGTAAAGCATATTTTAAAAATATTTCAAAACAAAAATCCTCATTGACAAATTTAGGAGGTAGCCTTATTGCATGTGTGTGTGTGTGTGTGTGGGAGGGGGGGGGGGCAACTCCGCTGGAAGATTTTTAATTTAATGCTTATTAATCTTGTTTAAGTACAAATCCTCTCCGAAACCACCGGAGCTTTCAAAATACTCCTTTGAGAAAAATGCCTGATTTCAACACTGAAAACATTAAAGAATTCTTGAAATTTCTAAATTATTTAGCATACTTAGTTTTTACTTATTCTCATATTAAATGTTTGGAATAAATGAATCCATATAACATATTGTACTTGAAAATTGAATTGAGTTAAACGAAATTTTCTCAAACAAAATTGTTAAAAAATTATTACAATTTATAAATTATTTAACATATTCAATTTTTATGCATTTCTTCATCAATCTCTTTCATATATCACTCTCTTATCAATTATACATATAAAAAAAATCTATATAACTATAGGTTATAAAATTCATACATTTGAAAATTTTTCTCGAAATCAAAACTGATACAAAATTATTTCGTTTTATAAATTATTTAAGTCTCATTTTTACTTTCTTATCAATTGTAAATACATATAAATATAATATAGATATATATATTATAAATTTGGGATGTATTTTAAATTAGTAAAACAGAAAACTGTAACATTCAGTTTTAATAATATGATAATCAATAGTATTTTACTTGTTACATACAATTCTATATCTGCAATTCCAACTAAAATAACTACATCTAGCTAAATGTTCTTGCTCAGTATACACTGCTTAAAACAATTAAAGGATATTGCAGTTTTAGGTGGATTTTGTATCTGGGAAACTTTTTAGCTGATTGATACATGGTCGACAGACATAGTAGGTTATATGAGAATAAATTACACATGTTTGGCAGAAAAAAATGCATTTTATTGCGCATTTGTGTACAAAAGGAAAAAAACACAATTTGTGCATATGAGAAAAAAAGAATAAGAAAAGGTGTTTTCTTCAAAGAAAATCATTTTCAGTAGGGGGTATGGTTTCCACGGGCGGCCAGCAACGTTGAACACCTTTGAGGCATGGACTCAATGAGGCTATTAATGACGATTTGGGTATTCTGCCCCACTCTTCCAGAAGAGCTCTTTCCAGTTCTTGGAGAGTTTGTGGGGGTTGTTGGCGGCCAGAAACTCGTCTTCCTAGAGCGTCCCAAACGTGCTCGATTGGATTCATGTCTGGAGAACACGCTGGCCATTCCATTCGAACGATTCCTTCCTCGAAAAGGAAATCCTCCACCACGTTTGCACGATGTGGCCTGCAGTTATCGTCCATTAAAATGAAGTTATCTCCGATTGCTGCAGCGTAAGGGACTACAATAGGTCTGAGGATCTCATCCCTATATCGGCGACCAGTCAGAGCTCCATCTCGAATGATGTAGAGGTCAGTGCGCCCGTCAATGGAGATGCCACCATACACCAACACTCCTCCACCGCCAAATCTGACACTTTCGTGCACGAACGCAGGATTATTCCTACTGCCACGGTCCCTCCAGATGAAAATACGCCTATTATCCGGATGCACAGAAAAACGGGACTCGTCAGAAAACAGAATATTGCTCCATTCATTTCTCCTCCAGTTGACATGCTCGGTTGCCCACTCCCTGCGGTCGCGACGATGCCTTGATGTTAATCTAACACATACCATCGGTCGGCGAGCATACAGACCTACAGCATGGAGCCGGTTTCGGACAGTCTGAGTTGAAATCGTGGTGCCTGTAGCCGAGCGAAGGTGTTGTTGGAGAAGAGTAGCGTTCATGTTTCGGTGTCTCCGAGCTGTTAACGCTAAATACCGATCTTCATTGGGCGTTGTTGCCCGTCTACGACCATGCCCTGGTCTTCGGCCTGCACATCCACTCTCCAAAAAACGGTTCCAGATCCTGGAAATGACACTTTGTGACACTCCAATGGCTTGCGCTACTTCGGCTTGAGTTTGGCCCCCGTCTAACCTACCAACAATTCTCCAAGCTTCTGAATCTGTCAAATGACTTCGCTGAGACATCGTACTCATCGAAACAAAGCAATCACTGAATGCCGATCATCCTTGTCTTCATTCTCTTTTATCCAGTTGAAAGTCAAATTTCATTCGCTGCCGCTGAAGCGACGTTTTTGACGTCGAACTCAAAATTTGCATACTCCACAGTTTGAAAACCAGAAAAATTTGCATTTGTGATTCTCTTCTTCTATTTTCGGCAAAAAAAATTTCGTTTATATCTTTATTTTATATAAAACTTCAAATATCCTTTAATTGTTTTGAGCAGTGTATTTCTGCGTTATTAAAGATGAACTAACTACTTATCAGGAGAAATTATACTTAGCCAAAGGTGCGATAAACTGCCTAATATGCAGCTTCTCACAGAGTTGTAATCCATCAGGAATCCGAGTTGGGGTAAGATTGAGAATGGAAATTCTATTGTTAGGAGTGACCCTTGCCAGCCGTTACCGAACCTTTGCCCATTAACGAACTTAACCGAGATTTTCTGCCCCTTGATTTTATGTATCAGTTTGGAAGAGGTTTGTGCAAAATTATGGAAGTTATCGTGTCCATAAAAAAGTGATCTATATAGATAGATACATAAAGTTCTGAACTTGGAGTGGTTTTGTGTTCTAGGAGTCAGGATGGGCGTAGATCTGCAAACATTTTAGGGAAGAATGTAATAAGTAGTATTTCTTACGAAATATACTTAAAATAATATGTAAAAGTACATTATGACTGTTCCATCATTGATGAACAAGACATAATTGCAAAGCTACATCCACCAAAAATAATTAGTGGCACTAAACGGCAAAAGCATATTTTTCATTTGATTTGGATTTTACAAAGCATAATTCAAGATAAAACAAATGTTGTGATTTACAATAAACCTTAGGGATGCAAATGCCACACTGTTTTTGTCCTTTTTTCACCAAATGTTTGAAAATGAAATATGAATTTTCATTTCAAAAACATGTCCCATCCGGACATTTTTCTTGTTAACTTAATTGGTTTATTAACCTAAAATTTTAATTACTATCACCAAATTTATATTTTTTACATATGTTAAAATGTTTCAAGATGTTATTCTGAAATTTTCAATTTTGTACTAGCGAAATATACTTTGTAAAAAATATTTTTCTTAAAATTGTCCCATCCCTTCCTTATCTCCCCTATAGATATATCTAGACAGAGATATCTATTTGAGATTAAAACCTGTAGGGTTTAGGTACCTCAAATCACAAATATTAACATATGAATAGTGCAAATCACTAATATTAACATATGAATAGAGAATAAAAATTCATATTCGTGCCATTGTTTGTTTTTTGTTTTGCTTTGCAAGTATATCGCAAACATCACTGACAATTATTAATTTATGTGTTTAAAGTGTTTATTTAATGTTAATATTCCTATTGTAATCACATCTGACAAGTTATTTTAGCTTCTACGCAATTTCTGAAAAATTCTTTTTGAGTTTGATTGTGATGACTGAAGCACTTTGAAATATCAAATTCCCTGACGGTACAAATGCTCCTCCCCACCTATTCTACCCTAAATGATGCCTTTGGTCACATGAAAGCAAAGGCGGACAAGAAAATGGCTTAAACCTAGGCATAAACAAAAACTGGATTTTCTTATTTTCAGCTAGAAAAAATCACAATAAAATAATCACATGAACTGACTTTGCTCTAGAGCTGATGGTGGGTGAAATCTACTATATCTCACTCAAAAACTTAGGCTAACGAAAAAGAAAGGCTACCGCGGTGCTTTACGCATATCTTTTTTTACAGACCGCCGGAATCACATGATGCTCGAATCCACCAATGCAGGTGTACGAAAGAGTATCACGTCACTCTAGCGGTCTGTAAAAAAAGATAAGTGGAATGCACCGCGGTAGCCTGTCTTTTTCGTTAGCCTCGTCAAAACCCCTGTATACTGTTCAGAAAATCAGCATAGCGAAAGCAATGTAAAAGTGAATCTGCTCTGATTTTCGTTTTAAGTCCAGAAAACTGCCGCTAAACATAAAAAAGTTTGATCAGTCATCACCCATCATCAAAAATGATGTTACAGCATAGGCGTAGAGTCGTATGGGTTCTTTAAGGCTCGAGTCCCACCAATAATTTCTAAAATGTTTTTTTTTCACTTTTAACCCTCTGACTGACAAGGCATTTGAGCGGTCACGGAAATGAAATGCTCATTCAAAGAAGATAAAATAGTCTGCCAAAAAACCAACGTCTATTTACTTTTCCTTTTCAAAACGGACCGTATATTTTCACCCCCCAATCCAATTAGTTACAGCAGCAGAGATAACCACAGGAGGTATGGGGAAGTTCGGAAATTCTTAGAAGTCATTCTCTCCCCTAATCCCTCCTCTGTGAGTTATTTTGCCCTTCCATTATGACCAGTGGAAAGTTGAACGCGGGTTTTTACGAGACGCAGATTATTCTCCTTTTATACTCGTTTTTGATAAATACATTTTATGAAATTTAATCTTTTTTACTTTATAACCCTTAATCTACAATATTTTGAAAGAAAATCTCGATGTTTCAAAGTGCACCATAATTTTCATAACTATGCCTCTGGGGGTACCTAGTAGAGATGAGACGGGCTCAGCCCAAGCCCGGGCCCTACATGGGCACGGGCTCGATTTTAGGTAGATTTCGTAAGAAATACTACCTATTACATTCTCACCTAAGATGGAAATTTTGAAAAATTTTTGCAGATCTACGCCGATCATGACTCCCAGAACCCAAAACCACCCCCAGTTCAAAACTTTATACATCTATCTATCTATCTATCTATCTATGTCACTTTTTTATGAACACGATAACTGGAAAAATTCTGCATAAATCTCTTCCAAACTGATACATAAAATCTCAGTCAAGTTCGTTAATGGGCAAAATCGAACCAAGGGGGGAGGGGGGGAATGGGGGGGCTTTTTGTGAAAACAGAAAAAAAAAACATAATTTCTTATATACGTATCGAATCCGTTTAAAGTTGTTATTACTTCTAGGAAAAGGGCCGAAAATTTATGTAGGACAGATTTTTGATATAATTAAAAATGGCCCCAAGGGGGAAAAAAGGGGGGGTTTAGAAGAAAAAAAATCATAGCTTCGTCAATTCACAAGATATCAAATCCGCGTAAATTTATTATTAATCCTCTTAATATTATCTAAAACTTTTATATTGACAAGTTTTTTATAGGACTAACCGTTATAGCAAAAAAATAAAAATAAAATAAAATAAAAACAAAAAAAAATCCCTGCCGGCTCCGCCTGCAAACAAGTTATTTTTCGAGGTAGGCGATTCCAACTCCCGCATCTTTTCGAAACTGATACATAAAATCAAGGGGCATAAAATCTCGGTCAAGTTCGTCAATGGGCAAAATCGAACCAAAGGGGGGGGAGGCTTTTTGTGAAAACAGAAAAAACCCCATAATTTCTTAATTATGATACGTATCGAATCCGTTTGAAGTTATTATTACTTCTAGGAGAAGGGCCGAAAATTCATGTATGACAGATTTTTGATATAATTAAAAATTGCCTTAAGGGAGGGGGGGGGAGGGGGGTTTTAGAAGAAAAAAATTCATAACTTCGTAATTCCCAAGATTTTAAATCCACTTAAATTTATTATAAATTCTCTTAATATTATCTAAAACTTTTATATTGGCAAGTTTTTCATAGGACCAACTCTTATAGCAAAAAATAATAATAATAATAATAATAATAATAAATAAATAAATGAATAAAATCCCTGCTGGCTTTGCCTGCAAACAAGTTAGGTTTCGAAGTAGGCGGTTCCAACTGTCGCATCATCGTAAAAAAGGTCATTTCTTCCGCAATTCCCGACAAACAGGCGCCCAACGGTCTGCGTCTTCGAAATCTACCTGTGCCTGTAGGCTGAGCCGTCAGGGATTTTTTATTTCGGTCCCGGGCGGGCTCGGGCTCATTCTTTCTGAAACTGACAATTTTATTTATTCTCATATCGTAAAAATAAAAATAACATTTTTCTCTTAAAAAATTACATATTTCATTTTAAGTCATTTAATGCTATTTTAATCAGAATGAATAAAAGGGGAAGCAGAAATCTTATTTTTCTTTTCCAGTTTTAGAATGCTATTTTAAAAGGAAATTTTACAATATTTGCAGATTTATGAGCGGTATTGACGACTAGATGGTATGGCGCCAATGGAAAAAAGGCAGAGAATCAGCATTAGCTTAAGATTTGGAAATTTTTAGTCTTCTATTGCGTGCGAGTCATATAAATGGCTCTTCATACTTCATATGAAAATAACGTTAGTGATTCTATTTTTCATCATGAACTCTGCTCATGTCAAAGCTCTGCTCTGAACATTTACGAAGTCACTCCAATTCGTAAATATTGTCATGTATTGTTATTCCGATAAGAAAGCGATCGAAAAGTGTTTCCACTTTGCTTATAAAAGCATAGGATCTTTCAGATAACGGTGCCAAATTTTTAATTTAAGCTGATTTTCAGGAACACGAAATATTGTTTTAATTAAGGAATCAATTATAATTTATGAAATACGCCTATTATAGGAAATAGAAAAACGGCATAGGAATTTCTGCAAATTTCTTGCATTTATTCATAAAACACACTTCATTAATGTGTCCATCAGGTTTGCTTGTTGGGTGAGTAAATTATGAGATATATCTTTTAAGTAAGTATATTTTTATTTTATACCAAACTTCTCTTTTGAAAAGATTGAATGTAAATTCCCATAAAACTTAATTATGTGCTGGAGATTAACAGTTATTTTCATGTAAGAAGTTTTTAAATATGAGATATTACCTTTAAAACGTTTTTTTTTTTAAATATTATGCATCTTTTTTTTTCGATTACGGGCTCGGGCTCTGATGACACAAAATGTTTCGGTCTCGGGTGGGCTCGGATTTAAAATCGTCGGGCTCATCTCTAGTGCCTAGTCAGGTGAGGGTCTCGTCACCTGATCAAGGTTCTAAATTACGAGACCTATTAAATCTGTCAATTCAACAAAGTTAAACAGAAACCTTGAACCGGCAAACAAGGATAACTGTAGCAAACCACAAGAGAGCAAGCACAGCAGCGATGTGAACAAATCTATATTCAGGTGGATCACAGCCATGCTGTGATCAGGCGATATCCGCCCCGCACCCAGGTACTAACCCGTCAAGCTAGGCATTCGTGCCGGGCAGGTAGGGGCCTGGTTAGTGGTATAAAAAAAAAAAAAAAAAAAAAAAAAAAAAAAAAACGCGTGTTTGCATGGCAGAAGGATATACTACTTGCTTGATTAGTCTTTGCAAATGATTTTAAGACCTTACAGATTAATCTAACAGCTTATAAAATTGCTAGGCATAAAAAATCTACCAAAACATTCGTTAAACTTCTAAATTTATTATAATTTTCTATTTTTCATAATATTTTCTTTGTAAATGAAAATTTTGCTTATTTCATGGGTTATTTATACTATTAATTCTTATCATCATACAGCATTTTGGGTTGTTTCACATTGATACAGAATATTCTGCTATTGGAGTTCTGTGTACTTCGTTTAAATTAAGGCTATTCTCAAATTCACATGGGGTACTTTCAGACACATTTTTTTAATTTATTGTTGTTTAGAAACGCATGAAAGGAGAAGTTGTTAATCAGAAAACTTGTAATCGAAACCCGTTTTGCATTTTTTGGTAAAGGCAGAAGATCTTTCAGAAAACATTGTCAAAGTCGGCGTTTTCAACAGAATGCCCGAAGCGTCAGCACCTAAAAGAAGAAAAACCTGTTTTCACGTGACACGAAACACTTATAATTCGATAAGTAATTTATGGATCAAAAAATGGAAAATTCATTTCGGTCCCAAATCGCTTCAATAGTCATGTCAGCCAGTTTTATGCCTTTGCATTTAAGAATGGGTTGTAAATTGTGTCAGAAAGTTTTGCGTTGTTCAGCAGATCATTAGAGAACCACCTTAATCCAATTGAATAGTTAGGTAAATTTAAAAAAAAATGAAAAAATGAAAAACCAAGAGCGAATTTTCGAACTTGATTTAGAGAATTATTAAATATTTATAAACTATAATTCTTATAACTAATTCTAACCTATTTTAGAAATAATTTGTTTTAAATAAATGGGTTTCAATGACATTACTAATCAAAGAAATATTTTTTTTTTCAAGAAAAATCCTTTTTTTAAAAATAGTATATAAACGTTTGTATTTTAATGTTAAAATGTCGTGTATCTTGCATCAGTTCAATTGTATATTTTTTCTCAAGACAGTTTCAATGAATTTCTTTCCTGTGATTTGAAACTATTTAAAAAAGGTTTAAATATTATATATAAATTAGTGAATGGATTGAAAATTAATAACAACAATAAACACTTGATGCATTATCGAATTAACAGAATAAAATTACTCAAAATTAACCATTTCTTGGCTAAGAAAACGAAATATTTAATTATACTGACGTATTTTGAATGTATATTGTATGCTACAACATCATTTGGAATAAACTATTGAAATTAAATATAATTTGGAATAAATTTGGAATATAAATTTGGAAAGAATTTCAATAATAGTGCACTCTTTAATTTTATTAAAATTTAATTACTTGTATTAAAAGCATTTTAAATTATACTAATAAAATGATGTTACATCCGCACATATTTACCCATAAAATAACAGATGAAACTAAAGAAGAATGGATGACCTAAATAACTAAAGATTCAAAATAATAATAATAATCGATTTATAAAAGAAACGGAGAAATAATTGAATAAATGTGTACAAAAATACAGAGAGCGTGAAAAAAAACAGCAATAATAATAATAATAATAATAATAATAATAATAAATCCTGAAAACAGATTTACTTGTATGGTTTATTCCTGTCTAACTTTTGACCACTTTTGAATTCTAATTATTCTGCTATTTCTATTGCTAAAAAATTTAGTATGCAATAATTACAAAAAATTAAATTTTAATATTAGAAGAGCAGTATTGATTTTAATCCGTAACAGATGGAATTTAAAAAGTTTAAACTTTTACAGTAAAAATTAATTGGGAAAGACATATATTAAAATGGTGCAATAAAATATCTTTAATTGGGGAGGCGGGGAAAAAAAACACCCGAAATAAAACCGTGCTTTTTTAAAAATCGGTCTTGTCTAATGAATAGGTCGCTGGATGCCACTCGAATCTTGGTTCCGGTTTGGATGTTCATAGTGGGTCGAAGTTCAGTTTAAGTGGAAGTCCTGGTCTGTTTAACCCTCGCGTGTAAAAGATTACCGTATAGTGCGCTACAGCAAACCAGAAAAAAAAAACACAGTAAAAATAAAACACCAGAAAAAATAAATATAAGAAAAATAAAGTACACGGGAAAATAATCACAAAATACATGAATAATTGTCTTATTTTTTTTTTCTGTATAAGATATATTTACTTTATAAATGAGATGAAACCAAAGGTGGCGCTTGAAGGGTGAGGGGGAAGCTAGCGTGCCAATCTCTCCCCGTTGGAGTCAAAATTTAATTATCACCGTTATATGTACTTTGACTTGGGTGCAGAGTCCTGCATCGGGTCGGGGGACCCGATTCTCCCTGTACATGACCCAACCTTAGTCGAGTGTAGGTTAGCTTTTAAAAAATAATTTATCAATCGAATGCAAAGAAACTCGAAGTACTATAACTTTTCTTGTTTAACTGTAATGTAATTTAACATTTCATTAAGTTCAATCTACAAGTTTTCAGTACTACTTATGTAGAGACATACAGACAGATAACCTAAGGAAAAAGCAGGTATTACAAAGCAGGATTCTTTTACAAATTATCCCTTTGTATCACGTGATGGATATCTGCAACATACCCAAAAATCAATGTTATTCCCAAAGTGAGCTTTAAAAGACAATTTTTTTTATTGCTGATATCTTCCAAAACTGCAGTTAGTATAAATTGTTCAAAGAATCTCCAGCAAATGGTGATAATGATTTAAGCCTTTATAGCAAAGTTTAATTTATCAGTTGAGCTGTTTAACGTAGATATTTCTAAAATAAACTTAAAGAAATTAATGAAATTAAAAAGGCTTGAGACGTCCAGAAATAGTTTTTTCATAAAGATAACTTTATATGCATTAAAATGTTGAATATAAAAAATTACAATATTTATTATAAATATGTAATTTTCGGCTTTTTGAACATATAAAACAAGCACCTTCTTGTCAATACTTTAATTTTTTTTTTTTTTTACATGGGTGAATTGGTGTATTCTAACACCTGAGTAAATATATTTTCAAATAGGAGTTGTTTAGCTACAATGTATTAAATACCATAAAATTTTAAACAGCAATTCATGCACAGTGATTTTATGATGACAGCAATTTTATTAAATTCTTAAGTTTAAGCTAATGTTTGAAAAAGTATATAATTAAAATATTTTAAAGTTCTTATATTATTTTTTTTAAAAAATTAAGGAACATAAATTGTTTATATTTGTTTGTAGACGTTCGTACCGTGCCAACGACGACTTTTGCCCAGTGCCGTAATTTGGATTGATGGGGCTCATGGGCAAAACTGTAAAGTTGGTCCATCCCCATATTCATGTACTTTGTGTAATCTATTTTCTTTCAGTCCTGTTCATGATCTAATAGTAATAGCATATGCTTTTGCATGAAGAAGTTTTCATACCTGCAAAAAGCGTTGTGTTTGTTTTACATGTTTGGTGTAGTTAACAAATTTAACAAATAACTAAATATCTACAATGTGCTTTGATTTCTTATAGTGCCTATTCACAATATTAATCATTTCTTTTATCAAGAAAATTGACGAATTGAATAATTGATTTCCCTGTTAAATTTCAAAAACATGCTACGTACTCAAGCGAATGATTTCAAAACTATAAAATCGATACAAAAAGAAATTTTTTGAGGTAGGAAGAAGAGTGATACCCAATTTCACATTAAATAACAAAAAAAAATATTTAACTTTCCCTAATTGTAATCCGTTTAGCATAGTTGGGTATCAAAACTTAAAAAAAATAGTGCTTTAAGTTAAATATATATATTAGGTAGATTTCGTAAGAAACACTACTTATTACATTCTCACCTAATTGGAAATTTTGAATTTTTTTTTTCAGATCTACGCCGATCATGACTCCCAGAACCCAAAACCACCGCCAGTTCAAAACTTTATATATATATATATATGTCACTTTTTTCTGACCACGATAACTGGAAAAATTCTGCATTAATCTTTTACAAATTGATACATAAAATCAAGAGGCATAAAATCTCGGTCAAGTTCGTTAATGGGCAAAATCGAACCAAGGGGGGAGGGGGATGGGGGGGGGGCTTTTTGTGAAAACAAAAAAAACCCATTATTTCTTAATTATGATGCGTATCGAATCCGTTTGAAGTTATTATTACTTCTAGGAGAAGGGTCGAAAATTTATGTATGACAGATTTTTGATATAATTAAAAATTGCCTTAAGGGAGGGGGGGGGAGGGGGGTTTAGAAGAAAAAAATTCATAATTTCGCCAATTCTCACGATTTCAAATCCGCTTAAATTTATTATTAATCCTCTTAATATTATCTAAAACTTTTATACTGACAAGTTTTTTATAGGACCAACCGTTATAGCAAAAAAAAAATTAAAAACAAAAAAATCCCTGCCGGCTCCGCCTGCAAACAAGTTAGGTTTCGAAGTAGGCGGTTCCAATTGCCGCATCATCGTAAAAAGATCATTTCTTCCGCAATTCCCGACAAACAGGCGCCCCACGGTCTGCGTCTTCGAAATCTACCTGTGCCTGTAGGCCGAGCCGTCAGGGATTTTTTTATATATATACTGTAATATTTTTTTATTTATTTAAGTAGTTTCGAAGATTTAAAAAGTAGTATCGCTAAGGAAATATCTTAAAAACATACTTTACAATCTCATCTTTCAAATTATATTTATTTTTCATCACATTAACATTTGTTGATTGCAAAGGTAATGTTATAGTCTTTTGAAGTTTATTTTTAATGAAAATTATCTAGCTTCTGTTGAAAATAATATCATAATCGTTGTGCGGCACAAAATTTGTCTTACTTGTTTTGATGCAAAGATTACAAGTTATTTTAATGTTAATATCATATAACAATAACTATATATTATATACAATAACAAAACATTATACTCTTTTATTATTTAACCAAATTTTATATAAAAAATTTTACTTTATAATATAAAATTTTGAAGAACAGACAAGCTTAACTTGAAATATTTCTTTTCAAAATACAACTCATATTAGTTTCAAAAGTTTTGTTATGTAAATGGAATATGAGCAGTTACTCCATGAACGACCTTCTTAAAGTCATTTTATGCATTATCATATATCCCACATATAATTAACTGAAATCCGAATTTCATTTAAAAATTCGTGATTCAGAGCATTACGTCATTTGTCTGTTATTTTCTAACATTATAGTGTTTTCACTGAAAGAGTTAAAATAAAACCACATTTAATTTCAGGATTTTTAAAAATATATTCAAATTTACATTCTTTGATGCCAAAATTTGTGAAAGTAAAACATACTAGACTTTCAAAACATTCTTATTTATCAGAGAAAAAAGTGAAAACACTTTATAGCAAATAAAGTAAACATTAAAAATGTAAGCAAGAATATTCATGCCTACAATATACATTTTTGCCCCAATTTATACGAAAATTTTACAGGAAAATGTTTTCATATTAAATACAGTAATGAAGATATTATAAACATTTAAATATTATTAAACAGTGATCATCATGAAATGTACTTCTTTTTATGAGAAAAGCAAAATGTTATACATCGGATAAAATATACAGCATGTAAAAAAATGACTAATTAATTTTCATAATATACATTATACTTTATGTTTTGTGATAAAACAAACAAAATATTTTCATGGTAAATTAATAAAATTTAAAAAAAGATAAAAATATATTTAATTAGGTTTACTAATATATATTTTTTCGTGCTTGTGAGAAAATTTCAGATTAGAATTTTTTCAATGAATACAGAGCGGAAATAATCAATCAAACTCTAATAATATAAAACCATGATACTCACGAAATTAATGCAATATTTAAAAAATTGTGTTTATCTTCTTGTTTAAATTTCTCTTGATTATTTCAGAAAAATATAAAATTTAAAAGTTTTCAAGCGTGTGATAACGTTCAAAACAGGGTGCCGCACACAAACCAACATTGCACATTTTACATTCGTATCGTGTTTCCCTCCGTTTGCGCTTTCCTTGTTCAACAAATGTGTTTGAGCAAACAACACAGCGTCGGCAGGGATTTGATTTGCGTTCTGTTGGTGTCACAGTACTGGGAAAATGAAGTCCATTTCATTTAAACGCAAAACACTGCCAGGATTTTTCCCTAAACTTTTATGAACGACTTTGATTTCGTGATTATTTTTCACTAAACTTTCTATCAGTTGCATGCGGAAATCCAAATGTTTCAAAAGACCTCCCTGTTTTTGATATAATACAAATGAGTTCCACACAACTTGATCCAAAAGATGCCTAAATATTTTTTTGTAGTATTTCCTCTGCTGATTTCTAATAGTGGGGTAGTAAGACATGCACTGATCCGATTTATCCACTGCCCCCATGTTTATATTATAATCAACTATTGCTTTGGGCTTTTGAACACACTTTTGCCTTGATCTTGTTTCCACCATTTCATGGTTATGAACTGTGCTCAAAATGCATACTGGCTTTTTATCTTGCCATTTAATGACGCACATTTTCCCTTTTTGGAATGCAATTACATCCCCTCTCTGCAGTTTTTCATTTTTTACAGCCGGTGGTAAACATTTCCTCGTTGGGCGTATTGTCCCATAGACGTCAGTTTTAAAGCTAATCAAAAGTTCAGCTAGTTCTGGAGAAGTATAAAAATTGTCCAGAATCAGACAATAGCCTTTACCCAGTAGTGCTTGCGATAAGGTCATTACGCAGCGTGTTCCCATCCCATAGTTTTCATAATCTGTATGAAATGGTGTGTCTTTTCCGGTGTACATTAACATATTCCATATATATCCACTGGAAGATTCACACAGTTCGAATAATTTCACACCAAACCGTGCTCTTTTCGTAGGAATGTATTGCTTATAGCCAAGTCTGCCTTTATAAGGAATCAGAGACTCATCTACAGCTATATTTTTCTCAGGGACATACACGGATTGGAATTTTCTACAAATTACTTGAAACACTTCGTAAATTTTTTTTATGCGTGGATGTGGATGAGTCAAAGCATCAAAAGTGTCATTATTGCTGAAATGAATAAATTTCATCAATGTTTGAAATCTTTTGTATGGCATAATTTCACTTATGAAGGGTGTAGATATACTTTGACGTCTGCTCCAGTACCATTCCTCCACAGGTTTTTGTATTATCCCTTCATACAATAGAACGTGACTTCCTTTTTCCCCAAAAAATTTCAACCCGAAAAAAAAAGAGGGGACTTTAGGGATCTTTTACAAATTAAAATACGGATCAGAGATAAGGAGTGTCACACCCATTCATGCGTGCATAACCCCCCTCGCGGGTTCAGGGGTCAAAAAGGTTACTGAAGCGGTCTGATAGCAATTAAGGTTATAGTCCTTTTTTGACCATTGTCCAAAAAATGAGTATAGAAACACAGAACTTCAGAGAGCAAAAATGTGTTTATTTTACTTTTGTTTGTCGCAAAATATACCTAACATCCAAAGAAATGTATTGTTTCAAATAAAGATATGAATGGATGTTAATAAAGCTGGGAATAAGTAAGCTGTGTGTGCGTGCGTGGTCAATCAATGGCGATATCTCATTTTACAACAAATACTGTAAATATAAATATTGTAGAGAATAAAATAGGAAAAGTTTTCCGAATTAGTAATCTTCTTAAATTTATTAATATTTGTGGAAATTTGCAGAAAATATCTCAATAATTTCCTCTGTATAGTAAAAAAAAAAAAAAAAAAAGCAGCTGATGCTGATGCCGCCTTAATTAAATATTTTGTGATTGGAGGTGGCTTATATTAAGAAAACTATTGCATATACAGGTTTAGTAGTTTGCTAAAAGAAAATTGGTAGTTTTATAGAAATAAAAATGTTGAAACAGGTATTTTTTAAATCGAAGAATTCTTTTAAGCGCAATGTTGAAGTCGATCGAAGAATTCTTTTAAGCGCAATGTGGAAGTCGATCAAAATATTTCCTGTAAAAAAGAGATGCGTTAACTTGCCCTCCCCCCCCCCCACTTTCGAAAATTTAAATTTCAAAGATACCAGGCATTATCTCTCAATTAGCTCTAATTTGCTCTCTAATATTAGAATTTGCTCTGGTTATCGTACCGCGATATTCCAATTAGAATGATGGGGGGGGGGAGTTAACGCTACCCCCCCCCACTTTCGAATATCGAAATTTCAAATATGCCAAAATTTAGCTCTCAATTAGCTCTAATTTGCTCTCTAGTATTAGAATTTGCTCTGCTTCTGATGTCGAGATATTTCAGTTACAAGAAGGGGCCGAGCGTTAATTTAGCTCCCCCCACCCCCTTCACTTTCGAATATCGCAATAAGTAAAATCCCCGTTCTTAAAAAATTAACTTTAAACATCAAATTACCACTTGATCATTTAAAAAGAGTTCATATTCATTTGCACACAACTTCTCTATGAAAACGAATTTTTGCATGGGGGTTTTTAAGTTTCGTAAGTACTTTTAGCATTCCTAGCAAATACATTCATGATAGAAATCTAGGCATTCATGCATTCAACCTCTTTTTTTGGAGCCCAAACCCAGTGACTCTAAATGCGAACCCGAGTCCGACAGTAGGCAGCAGAAAATCATTAATAAGATTTTAAAATTGTTTAAAGATTTATTTTGTTATTTAAATATATCTCGTTACATAGAAATATATATTAATCCTAAATACGCTTTCACGTTTCGTGATTTTTCATGTCCCTGAAAAACTGTTTAAAATAACAAATTTGTTATTTATACCCAACTACTGGCAGAAATTAAAATTCTTATATTATTCTTTTTAATATAATTGTACACCTATGGCAAAAAGGCGTGAATTATGTTTCCCAGTAATTCTGGAAAAGGACTTCAAACAGAAAGAGACGATAGACAAAGGATATCTCACGTCTTTTTTATGTTATTAACACTGACCATGCATAGGCTTCAAAATCAGATAGAATATTTCCCCTTTTGTCCCATCAATAACAACTCAATTCCATTTCAAACAAATTTTTAAATGAATTTAAAACACCTTAAGAAACTTAGAGTACATTCTTGTCTCTCAAATAGCAAGTTTTTTTGTCACTCATTTCAATTTGTGATAAAATAAAATAAAATATTTTATCTTGAACTCACCCGAGCCCGAAAACTGGCATAAAATTTATAGACCTAACCCGTTTCGTGCCCAAACTCGGATTCCAACTGATCCCGTTTCATATCTAATGCATGCTTTATAAAAGGGGAAAAAAAAGTACAAATTTTCAACGTTCTGTAAAATGGTAAATCGATCATTTATTCATACATATGTGTAGATGTTTGAAGGTTTTGCTCAACAACACAAAATTTTCTGACACATTCATGCACATTAGTCCGTTTTAAATATAAATATTACTGAAAACATTTGAAATCGAATAGCATTTTTCATTTTTTGATAAATGCATGGATTAAATATTGAGTCATAAACGATTTTGTCTCATGACGATGCATTTTGGACTGTCGCATGCCTAAAATCTATTAAAAAATCCAACTTTGATATACATAAAATAAGTTTTTAGCATTCAGTCAATTGATAAATCCATATGTGTTTGTGATTAACTTTTTTTTTAAATTCATAAACGTAGCATAAATCTAAAATTATAATTTCTTTAAATTTAAGATTTTACTAAGTTAATATTATCATTTTTGCGAATTTTTGCTTTTTTCCTTTACTCTTAAGAAGGTGTTTTTAAAATTTCATAACTGCTTATTATTTCTATTTACTATTATTAAAAGGGAAAATTTATGCCTTAGGAATTTAATATTTTGAAATAGCTTTGTCTTTGATTATTAATCTTTACATATCTTTATGTCATTAGTAAGGGCTTCAAATAACAAACATTTCAATTCAGAACAGAATGTTTTGCGGAAATATGGAAGTTAGGTACATTATTTATCAAATATTGTCAATGTAAAAAAAATTTCAAAATAAATACATTTATTTTATTTAACATTTTCTTAATAACTTTTTTTTTTTTTTTTTCGGAAAAATAACTTTTACGTTTACAAAATTTAAAGTAGTGACAAAAATTAAATTTTACCAAAGTTTAACGAACATTATCATTTACTGAAATCAAGTTAATTGCAGTTGGCCATTTTACAAGTTGAAATGACTTATCCTAATCCTAATAATATTATAAATCTGATTGTGTGCAAATGTTAGGCTGAAGCCAGCGTCAAAATGGAGCTTTTAATGATCCTGTATTTTTGCATGTAGTTTGATTATAACCCTCAAATGAACATAGACTAGGTTTTATTTATTTTATTCAAATATTTTCTTTAATAATTAAAAATTTCATTATTTTCATAGAGAATAAATGGACATTTTTCAATAAAATTTAACCATTTTACTTTATCGTTGCTAGGGCTTTGATCGTTGCCAAAAAATAAAAACTCGGAAAAATATTTTTTCCTCAACAACTAATTTTCAATTGAACGATTTTCACGTGAAAAATGAAAATTAAAAAGAATTCAAAACAAGATGAATTTCCGTGATATTTGAAACAACATTATACATGATGATACAGTATGACATGATACAGTATGAATATCGGTTACATTAAAAAGATCTTTTTCTGTCAAAAATTGCGTTATAATTAGAAGGAAAAATGAGCAATAATTATATTATTTGAAATAGATTTCGCTTGGACCATGGAACTATGAAAAGGATCCTCCTCGGTTTGGACAAATATGACGTCATAAATAAAACATGTAATTTCCAAATATTCGTAATAATACAAGGAGCATGAATATCAATGTATAATGAAAGTAGATAGATAATGGACGTATTATTTAAGATGAAAAACTGAATATTTTTTTATCGTTACTGATTAATAATTAGCTTGAATACCAGTTACATACAAATGTGAGTTTTCCGCTAAAATTTACACCCTGATTGCCAGAAAAAGAAAATTAACAAGAATTATGCCATTAAAAAGAGATTTCTCTGAGGAAAAAGTGACGTCATATTTGAAATAAAACGGGAATTTTCAAATGTGTTTTACAAGGAGCGTGAATCAATTCCTTACATTAATCATACAAGGATCGGTAAGTTTAGAAAGTAAATGACTTTTACGCCATATTTAAAACGAAAAATTTGAAATATTTTTTTTATCTACACCGATTATTAAGCATGAATATCAGTTACATACAGATGAGAGTTTTTTGCCAAAAACCGAAACGTAATTATTAGGAAAAGAAAAATAAATACGAATCTATTATATTAAAATCTGACCGCCTGTTTGCATTTCGTAACCACTCCTTTCAGGTTGTCGAACGCAACACGATTTACTTAAGACCGGTTATCATTGATCGGAGGATGTCATAAACTCTCAGAATTTAAAAAAATGATTTAAATTCCGAGATTTTTTTTTTTTTTTTTTTTTTTTTTTTAACGAAGTTTCTCTAAAAATGGCAACTAAATTATTCCATTTTTGTGGATAAAAAAGAAGAAATAAAACGGATTAATGTATTTTTTCTCATTAAAACTGAAAAAAAGAATTTATTTTCAATTTGAATAGATAGTGAAAGAAAAAAAAATCTTGATTACAGTAAAAGTTTTGAAAAATAAAAACGTATTTTCACATATTCAAACTTCATGAATCAATTTATTCTGGAGAACAAAAAGTCGTCTGTCAACATATTTTCATTTAGAAATAAAGATTTTTTTTTTTTTCAGGTATAAATTAAATCAAGGAGGCAAATTTAAGGTCCTTGCCGTTAGGTCTACAATTATTGCTCCCTATTCACAAGAATTGAATTTAATGAAAAAGAATATACTATTTCCATTATCTTTGAAGGATGTTACTAAAACGTTTCACAAAGGCGTGAAAAGTAAAATAGTTTACCAGGTAAACTTGACATATGTTTTTACACAATTTGCCGATTTCCACGATTTTATTTGGCCCGCCTTTTTTCATTGGTTGCAGTTTCCTTTTCGTGATTATTTGTCACAAATTTTCACTTTTTTAAAACTTAGTTATGTCAAGGCCTGTATAACATAGAAATACGGTATTGTCTCCTATGGAATGTGATGAAGAGTTAGTTAATTATTTACGATTCTAATTATCGGGAATGAAATATTTTGCTTAATTAATGCATTTATGCTTCTTTTAATGATACGTGAACGAAGTCACGGGTAACAGCTAGTCAAAAATATTTTTAAGGGAACAAAAAAACATTTTATATACGTTTATGCCATTATCGGTTAACAGAATAAATAGAAGGTAAAAAAACAATAATTCTCGTAATTATTAAAAAATAATTTTATTTTCAAACCATAACCATCTTCTGTTATGACGTCACATTTTTATAACAATCAGTATAAAACATTTTATGTTAAAAAAAAAAAAAAAAAAAAAAAAAAAAAAAAAAAAAAAAAAAAAACCATTTTGTAATACTCTCACTAACTACAATTTTTTTTATTGTATCAAAAAATATATACATTTAATGATTAAATATTCTAAAAGTAATGATATGCATGTACAACATTTCTAAATATCATGACTAACTTTTTAGTTCTCTTCTTCATTAAAACCCTCTTCAATTATGAATCAAATTGATTTATGATTATTTTAATTCTGAATTGGAAGTGGCAATAATGCTAATAATTTTATTTTTAAACTAAAGTTTATCAATAGCAAAATCTTCAAACATACACACACATGCATGAATAAATGATTGATTTACCATTTTACAAAACGTTGAAAATTTGTGCGTAATTTTTTTTTCTTTTATTAACCATGCATTAGATATGAAAAGGGATCAGTTCGAATCAGAGTTTGAGCGCGAAACTAGTTAGGTCTGTAAATTTTATGCCAGTCCACAGGCTCGGGCGGATTCAAGATAAAAAAATTTAATTTATTTTATCACAAATTGATAAGAGCGAAAAAAAACTTGCTATTTGAGAAACAAGAATGTACTCTAAGTTTCTTAAAGTGTTTTAACCCTTAACTGCTGTTATCGGTCTCACAGACCACTACATTTTTCACTTTTCAGAGTTTAACTCTTATTTTTCAGTTTAACTACAGACACTAATGAAAATTTGTTTCATTTAGATCCCTAGCACTATGACTAGAAATTTCTGAAGGGGTGAATTTTGATTAGAAACAATCTGTACATAAAGTTTAGTACAGAAACAGTATCTAATGCGCTAATCGAGCCTTTTATTCCTATCTCGATCTATCGGTCACAGAGACCGATTCACAGTAGTTATGCAACAATTTCTGTCACAGTATAGTTAAGGGTTAAATAAATTTAAAAATTTGTTTGAAATGGAATTGAGTTGTTATTGATGGGACAAAAGGATAAATATTCTACCTGATTTTGAAGCCTGTGCATGGTCAGTGTTAATAACATAAAAAAGACGTGGGATATCATTTGTCTATCGTTTCTATCTGTTTGAAGCCCGTTTCCAAAATAATTGAGAAACATAATTCACGCCTTTTTGCCATAGTTGTACAATTATATTTAAAAAAAATAATATAAGAATTTTGATTTCTGCCAATGGTTGGGTATAAATAACAAATTTGTTATTTTAAACAGATTTTCAGGGACATGAAAAATCACGAAACGTGAAAGCGTATTTAGGATTAATATATATTTCTATGTAACGAGATATATTTAAATAACAAAATAAATCTTTAAACAATTTTAAAATCTTATTAATGATTTTCTGCTGCCTACTGTCGGACTCGGGTTCGCATTTAGAGTCACTGGGTTTGGGCTCCAAAAAAAGAGGTTGAATGCATGAATGCCTAGATTTCTATCATGAATGTATTTGCTAGGAATGCTAAAAGTACTTACGAAACTTAAAAACCCCCATGCAAAAATTCGTTTTCGTAGACAAGTTGTGTGCAAATGAATATGAACTCTTTTTAAATGATGAAATGGAAATTTGATTTTTAAAGTTAATTTTATAAAAACGGTGATTTTGCTCATTGCAATATTCGAAAGTGGAGGGGGGGGGGTCCCCTCGGCCTCCTTAATGCTCGGCCCCTTCTTGTAACTGAAATATCTCGATACCAGAAGCAGAGCAAATTCTAATATTCGAGAGCAAATTAGAGCTAATTGAGAGCTAAATTTTGGCATATTTGGAATTTCGATATTTGGAAGTGGGGGGGGGGGGGCTAGCGTTAACTTAGTCCTCCCCCCCACACACACACAACATTCTAATTGGAATATCGCGGTACCATACCCAGAGAAAATTCTTATATTAGAGAGCTAATTAGAGCTAATTGAGAGCTAAATTTTGGCATATTTGAAACTTCGATATTCGAAGGTGGGGGGGGGCTGCCCCCCCTTCTTGTAACTGAAATATCTCGATACCGATTGCAGAGCAAATTAGAGCTATTTGAGAGCTAAATTTTGGCATATTTGACATTTGGATATTGGAAAGTGGGGGGGGGGGAGCTAGCGTTAACTTAACCCCCCCCCCCCCCCACCATTCAAATTGGAATATCGCGGTACATAACCAGAGCAAATTCTAATATTAGAGAGCAAATTAGAGCTAATTGAGAGCTAATTCCTGGTAACTTTGAAATTTAAATTTTCGAAAGTGTGGGGGGGGGGGGTCAAATTAACGTATCTGTAAAAAAGTTTTATAGAATCAGAAACTATGCATAGACATTTAACCATCTTTCATAGGCACATACTTGATTATTTTTTAGTAATAAATAATCGTTGTATATCGCAAATTTGTTATTTTTTAGCGAATTTATGAAGCGCACTACCATTGTGACTGACACAAAGCTGAACTGTGGCAAAAATCAGACCTTGTAATAATCCTACAAAGAAAATAAGAAAGAAAGAAGAAAATCCGTGGGAAGATACTTTTCACAGAATTTTCTAGTTGTTTTTGCCTAAATACCATTTTATTGGTCAGTGGACATGAAACATCAAATAATACTAAACCTTGCTCAGAAAAGCAATAAAACGATAAATTTTACTCCAACAAGTCCGCCGACAGCTCTCGCCGCAGGCTTCTTTCACGTACCTTCTAAACCCCTCTTTCTAAACCCCTTCCATAGCAATAAACCTGTGAGGGTGGGGTTCGTATTTGTCCAATTCAGACCTGGAAGATGACAGTATGAGAGTCCTACACAACCCCCTGTATTTCACTGTCTTAATTGCTTTCCACTGGTAAGGAATTTGACTAGAATGGAACAAACCCAATAGAATAGCTAGAAATACTCTCATTTCCTTCGCATCAGTTTCTTTCCAGTTTTGTGCTCTGGCACTGGGTGTCAATTCAGTTCTTTCCAAAAACTGATCTGCAAACCTATTTGTTTCGCTCACGATATAATCCACAAGTTCTTCATCGAAAAACAGACTGAAGAAATGCAAAGGATCTTCTAAATGTCCAGATATTTTTAATCCTGGGCTTCCTACAAAAGGAAAAGCTGGATGTGCTTGATTCAGAATATTTGGCTCAGCTCTACACCATACACGTACATTGTTCATTTCCTCATTTTCACATTCGGAATCATCTTCTGATGTAGAATCCTTCCACACTGATGAATTATCAGACAGGTACGATTCATCGTTGTCAATATCCATAATTATTTAATAATTATTTATCCGCACAACAAGCACTAAATTTCAAAAATAAAAATCCAAACACGGGAAAATACTCTGTACACTCTTATTAATCATTCAGGTTCATGCTACAATCTTCGGACTGAAAATACTATGCGTCATTTTTTTTTTCTTTTCCGTAGGTTTGAAAATTGATACTAAGATAGGAAGACTTGGAAAATTCCCTTATTCCTCCCCTACCATAATTTCTGGAATTTTCCTGATTAACGACTTCTCTTTATCTAAAATCTAGTAATCACCGGTGATTACACCGGACGTTCCCTTCTGTAAAATGGGGTAGTAAAACCAAAGCAATCTGTCTTATAACTGCACCATCAATCCTTCACCGCTACATTTGTGCTGTAAATCTCGCACTACTAATTCCCACCAATATAATCTCGAAATTTAAACCCTCACCCACAAGTATCTATATATTTAAAACACAAGGTTTTTTTTTTTTTTTCGTCATCTGCCCTAAGTTTTCTACTGAACAAATTTTGATAGTTATTTTTTTAAGGCTGTTCTGAAATCTAAACAGACTGCTTTCTGACACATTTTTTAAGTTATTTGTGTTCGCAAATGCATGCCAAACAATTGGTAGGTTTTCTTATTCAGAAACTATGCACTTTTGAAAAAAAAATTATTTAAAAAATGCAGTTAAATTTAGTGATTTTTAAATAATTTTCAATCATTAAATATTTTTAAAATCTAATTCAACACCGAGCATCTGTTTGCTTCGATAATGTAAAGTCTACTGGCAAAGTTACCACAATTGGCAACTACACAATTTAATTGGGTTCCTATACCCATACAAAATAAAAATAAACAAGTGTGGTAAGTGTGATCAAAGATCGCTCTAAGGGTTTCGTTTAATAATCCTTTCAAAACACTTTATCCTTTCTTTAATAAATCCAAATAAATTTCATTTAGCAACCAAAAAAAAAAAAGTCATGTTTTTTATAAAGTAAAAATTTACCGGTCTATTTTTCACGTCTTTTCGAAAATCTAAACCAGCTCGATAGCGGACGAAGCCCGCTTTTATATTCTGTCATAATAATATCTGTCATGTGGACTAAATGCGATATAAAAAAAAAAAATTCAAAATTAACATTTTGTACACCTTCAAATTGTTAAAATATGCGAATATTTCCGTAATCGAGTTTTTATCGTGATTCAATACGTTTCTCAAACTCATATATTTACTACATTAAAGACGTGAGTATAAAACATCAACAATTTACTGAATGGTGTATATGTATACAAACGTTTAGTATACACCATTCAGTAAATTTGTGATGTTTTATACTCACGTCTTTAATGTAGAAATGTTTCATGGTGTAATCGTCCACCATTTATATCATATATTTACTATTCTCTATTATTCATATTGATACTCGCTTTGTATTATTCTGAAACATTTGAAAAATCCGTTAAACTTCCGATATGACGTCATATTTTCTTTTTAATTCTCTAATGACGTGATATTAATCTGCTTTGTGTACATTACACATACTCATACTCCTTGTATTATTGAGAAATCTTACAGTTTTATTACCACTATGACGTCAATCAATTTTATTTCATATTAATCTTTTTTTCAATTGGTGAAACTTTTTATTTCATTTTTCACGTGGAAATCGTCTGATAGAAAATGCTTATTGCAGAAAGAATTTCATCGTGAATTTTTAATTTTTGGCATCGGCTATAACGAAAAATGTTTCAATTTAATAGGAAAAGGCTGTTAGAATTTTGGTTTTTTATTTATATTTATTAAAATAATACGAATTTTTCAAATTTGTATATTTTGAGCTCTTTACAGCTGTTATTCAGATTTATACACTAAGTTTCAACTCTGTAAGTTACATAGTTTTTGAGAATGGCTCTGTGACAGACAGACAACGGAGCGGGAGTAATATGGTTTCGTGAGATGAACGAAACCCTAAAAAATCCGATTAATCATAAGATTAGATTACCCATAAGATACAGCACTTGGACACTAAACTGAAATTTGTGAACGAAAAGGCAGATTTTTATTTTATGTTGAACATAAAATTAATATGAAGCTAAATTGAATTGGCTAAGCTATATGTGCCATTAGAAATATGCTCGGAATATTTTATTATTATTATTATTATTATTTTAAGATCGATTGTGCATCAAACTTTATAAGAGAAAAAATATCCTAGATCATGGAAAAAGAGGCATACATCTCGATTATGGAAAGGGAAAGAATAAACCATACAATATAATAAAAATCTGTCTCATCTGCAGACAGATTTTATATTATTATTGTAAATAGAAAAAAAAAGTCGTATCAAAAGATTTGAATTTGAAACTAACGATTATTGAAGAGGACATTTTTTAAATATTTTATTTTGTCGAATTTCGAGGGGTTCCATCTCGCTGCTATGAAAAAAAAAAAAAAAAAAAAAAAAAAAGAAAAGAAAAGAAAGAAAGAAAAGAAACAGAGAAAGAAAAAAAATTAGAAAGAAAATGTATGAGCCAGAAAACTATAAAAACGTTTACCACTTAAAAAACGCAATCGAACATGCTTATTCTATATGCATTCGTAAATTTTAAATTTTACATTAATCTCTTCCAGGACCTTTGATGCATATGTGAACATGTAGTATAAATGCTATAAAAAGAGAACTTTTTCACTAGTGAAACCTTTACAAGATTAATTGTACAATATAACAACGCACATTTTATCAAACAATTAAGTACACTAAGCCAACTTGAGTGAAAAATTGACCTAGGCCAGGACTCGAACATGGGATCAATGAAGCAGGTCAATTTTTTATTCATGTTAGCTTAGTGTATTTAATTGTCTGATAAAATGTGTGTTCTTATATTGTAAATAAAGTAATCAGGCGTACAGTTTATATGCTTTAATATATAACTGTACCATCTTTACTTAATTTTCTAAACATAAGACAGATCTTCTGTCGTTAGGTTAATCAAAGCTCTTTATATATCCCTTGATTTCATAATTCAACTAGCGTCACTATTTTGTTTCTTTAAAAAAATTGAGTATTCATTTTTCTGAAAATATAAAGACTTCTGAGTAATAAGAAAGCTGGAATGCGTAAATATAAGTTTTCACTTGTTTCGAAGGGAAATATTTCCTATACATTATGGTCTATACGAATAAAAGTCATTTACGGTCTGTTTTAATGATGTTACACTTTTACAAACATAATGAAATTAGTATGAATTTTTGAGGCGTACTAAAGCATGATTTCTCTAGAATATGGAATGAAAAGCAATTATCATTCACTTACAGGGTCACACAAAATAATTCAGTTATAGAATGGTTTACGGAGAAAAAAATGTTTGCAGAGTATTTTAAATTATGTTGCATTATTTCAAACATAAAGAAATTATTGTATACTACTGAGGTTTACTACAAGATGCTTGCTGTAGAATATGACTTGTGTAGCATTTATAGTTTATTTATAGGCACACTCGAAAGATTTCGAATACAGTACTGTATTATCGGAGTAGTATCAGTCTATTAGTGATAATTGCTTTCATCGTTTTCAGTTATGATATACGCTTTTAAGTTTAACTAAATGTTTGATACTACGCGGTGTGTATAAATTCTTTAGATCCTATACAGGGCTGTAGAAAAGTATTCGTAAGCATTACAGAGTATGAGCGTGATTAGCTTGAAGGTATATTTAAATTGAGTTATGCATTTTCAAACTCATTGATATTGAGTATATTAAGAGATGTTTGTAGAATATAAATAAAATCTTATACAGGTCTATCCAAAGAACTGTATACACGGCCGCTTTTATAATAATTACTGGAAATGTGATTTCATTAGTTTTCGGCGTATTTTTGCCCGAATTAAATTTTAGCTTAATATTTGCGTGTCTAAAACTGCAGGTAATATACAGAACAATTCAAGGGCATTTCCATCTATTAGTATAAATGGCTAAAAGTTAATTTTCAATTGTGTTATGCGTTTTCTTACCAAGCTTAATTTTAGAATACTGTATAGCTTCAATTTCATACGAATAATAATAATAATAATAAATGATTGTGAAACAAGTAGTAAACAGAAATCGAGCCGGACACGGTACATTCAGTGTCAAAGGTCTAAAAAAACAAGTCATCAAATACATGTTGAATTTGATAACAGAGGAAACGGCCAAAGGTAATTTTCTTTTCGATGAGAATATTACTTCGTTTGGCCTGTACTATCGACGGCCGACCGGTGAGATTTATATTACTGGAGAAAACATTACACCACACGGGACTTCCTTATTCCTAATAAGGAAAGGGCATGTTTACAAACAAACAGTTCCATCAACCAATCTACCACTTCATTTTTGTCGCAGCTATCATTGCAGGAATCATCATGGCGACGTAGGCCAATCATAGAGAGTTGCAGAATAGAGGTAAGACTATTCACCAGAAGTTAGTGACCTACGTCATCGATGACGTGTCACTTAGATGACGTGGGTCACTAACTTGGCGATATTTTCGGCTTGGCTAGCGAAAATACAAAGCTTGCGTTGCGTATAATCATATTACTGCTTCACGTTGCTTCTGGTAGGTTAGCTTTTGATTCATTATTATTGATTTTAATTAATGTATGTTCATAATATCTGTTTTATTTATTGTCAGGTAAGAATGATTGTTTGCATAAGTATCTCATTGTTTAATATGGATTAATAATGTACGTTTTGTTATTTTTTTTTTTATCCCTCTTGCACGTGCTATTGTACACTGATTTCTTAATATACTTTGAATATACTACCTTTTGGTTTTTATTGATAATTATATTATTTTCTGTGGATGAAGGAGGACTTTATTTAATTAGTTATTTCTTTCTTATTTAATTTTCTTTTCTATTACGTGTTAGTAATAATCGTAAACACAAATGCATCGCCTGTTTTCGGGCATGGAAAATTAATGTTTCACTGAAATTAGCTTTTTTTAAATGCCATTTTGGTTATTTTTAAGATTGGTGCAAGCAGGGGTGTTAAAATCTGGGCTGGGCAGATTGCCAGCACTCAATTTTTAGTATTCTTCGTCAAATAATATTACTAATACAATTTAGACGAAGTATAGAATAAAATTTAGGCAAGAATACTGATAAAATTTAGTGGAGACAATCGGCTCATTGGCTCCCAGTTTATATATCCCTCGATGCAAAACTCAATACCACATAGAAGGTGGGTGAGGGTAAAATAGGTAAAACTATTAGTGTGTGTAAATTCTGTGCTTTTAAATTTTCCTGTTTATGCAGCATTATTTATTTAATATAAGATAGTCATATGAAACTAATATTATAAGTTTCAAAATTTATAATAATATGAGCAGGGTTCTCACTGTTTTAAAGTGAGAATAATATTTAAAAGATAAAATCTTTTTTTACTTTTCACCAGCCATAAAACTCTTTAAAGAGGGGGAAAAAAATCTGTCACATTTGTTGCTTTTGAGTATAAATAGATAATTTGCCACCTAAATTATCTCTCTACTTTGAAAATATCTTCTTCTCCTCTTTGCACCCTCCCCTTCACATACAAAATTTAACTATTTTTCTAAAAAAAAAATCTACCGTATTTGTTGATTTCTAGTATAATAAATAAATAATCTGTTTTACCCTCCTCTTCACCAAAATATACTTCACTCTCTGTCCCTTCCCTAGTAAACAGTTTTAAATCTTTAATCTCAATTTAAAAAATATTCTGCCATGTTTTTAGGTAGATTTATATACTACCTATGTTTGAATTTCTGAAAACATTTTGCAGATCTTCACTGATCATGACCCCTAGAACCCCCACCCCCGTTTAAAACTTTATTTATCTATCTATATATATCACTTTTTTATGGACACAATAACTTCCATAATTCTGCACAAATCTCTTCCAAACTGCATTACTACAAAGTGTATACACTTTCAGCACTCTTGTTGCCAATTAGAGAAATCTGCAAAATCAGAAATATCGCCAATGGCAAACTGCACATCTTATATTGAATATTACAACTCTAGCAGTTCTCTGATTTTTTTCATTTATGACTTACTTATGAGTGTTTTTTATCAGTTGTTTCGAAGTGATGGGGGATAAATTTATCCGTTTGAGAAATTGCCACAGGAAACATATCTGTATGAAGAAAAAGATTTGTAGATTTGCAATAAGTTTGTCTTGTTTCTTGTAATCTTGTCAAAAGATTATTTGTAAATTCTAAGATGTAGAAATTGTATACTGTTTTACAGGAATGATGATTATACCAATACAAAGGAATGTAAAGATATCGATCTTTATATTTTCTGAATTACTTTCTTTTATTAATTTCACAGATCTGTTACATGTTACATAGTGGTGTATTGAGTACTTGGTCTCGGCCAGTAAAATATTTTCTAGAATTTATTAAAACAAAATAATTTGCATCTATTTTTAAAATATTCAAAATGTAGGTGCATGAAAGATCCAAATAAAATAGTTATAGAAAGAGTAGGTAATTTTTTTTGTTCAGTACTTAGTTTACAAGAGATATAAACTATTTCAACTTTAAAAAAAAATGTTGGTTGCATTAAATTATATGTTTAAATGATCCAACTGGTAAGAAATGGAATTATAGAGTAGATGTGCCAATAGTGGACACCCTATAAAGTTAAAATAATAAAATAAAATAACCAATAAAAATTTAGCTCTTTTTTTTTTTTCCATTTATAACTTCTCCTTGCATGTTTTTAATCTGGGTTTTTGTTGGCACTCTTAATCAAACCAGTCAGGAAGCAAAAAAATGTTTATAAATAGCTGCTTTTATTAATTTCTCATAATTAATAAAATTTTTAAGATTGTAATCACTTTTTTTTTTTAAAACTGTGCCATGCATATTTTATAATCTGGCAATCAACCAAACCAATTAGAAGCAGAGTAGGCCATAGTGAAAGGGGGAATTCAGGGGTCTCGATCCCTTCTTGTTTAAATTAAAAAAAATTAAGTTGCACAAGTTGTTAAAAATTATTATTTTCTGTCTTAAATGTTTGATTATTCATCTCTGGCAAAACACTACATATATATATAAAAAAAACTAATATCAATTAAATTTGCAGTAGTAATAAAACTAGTTAATCTGCAGATCAGAGGCCTCAAATGTCAATTCTGCAGTTTTATTTTGAAATAATTTTATTTGGTATTTAAAACATTCAACCCATAGTTTCATATTTTTAATGCTAATTACTACGAGTGCTATACCAAGTTGTGTCAGGAAGTTTAACTGTTAAGAATAATAGGAAATAAGATTCCATTCACTAGTACTCCAAGGCATTTACTTTTTTTATTTTATTAATTTCTAACACCCTCCCACCCCATTGTCACAATACTTTGATAAAGTTTATTCCTTAAAATTTAGTATTTCAAATCTTCTATTTAAGTTAGTTTAGTTAAAATATTGATCTTGTGATAATGACAAAATTAATTTACACAATGAATTATTCTCATAAATATTTTATTAATTTTGTTTCATTAGTATGTTCTCATTAAATTCTGGTTCTAAATACAATCATAAAACAATTATCTGTACTACTTTTTGCTGGATGTCCATTACTGGTATTTTGATTTATTTTTGTTATTTACAATTAAATTTTTATTCACATTAAGATGTGTGATTAAATGAATGGTTAAATGTTGATAGATTAATATAATAATTTAAAAAAAAATCTGGAATATAATAATTTTAACTATCAATTAAAAAATATATTTTAAAGAAATTCCTGTAGGGTGTCCATTACTGATACTAACACATCTACCATAATTTTTTTGTTGTTGTTTGTTTGTTAAGCCTAGCTGTCTAATTCTTTTACCCTATTTGGTCTTGTTTCTAAGAAAAGTATATAATTTTTACATTATTTTGAAAAAAAGTGTACAAAATTTATTCAGAATAATTATTGCATGCAATATGCTGAATTAAAACTCACCTCTTATTTGAATAATCCAAACTTTCTTACTATCATAACCAAACTACATCAAGAAATTTCAAAATGGCTACTAAGCATAACAGTGCAGCAGTAAATATTTTATTCTTGAAGAAATGACTGGCCCATAAAACTGCCAAAAGTTGATAAAATTACCATTTGTATTAATTCCTTTTTGAGTAATTCAACCTAATATAAATTAATAACTAAATGCCTCTGTTTTGAATACCAGCGATAGCTTGCTTTTATAGCCAGTGGTTAAAGCAATCAAATTTTCACCATTTAATCACATTATTTTACTCCATCTGAGTTTCTAGTTTGTGTACTAGATGTATATCTGGCACATATTTTTTTATAGTGTGTGCGTGTGCGATAATTTGTAAGGTACATTTTGATTGAAGAAGATAATTATTTCTCACTTTACATATGGGCTGTGGAACTGTGTGTGTGTGTATTACACAATACTTTCATGGGTTGATGCAAGTTGTTTTTCTTGGGGCCCATTTTGTAAAAAATAAATATTTTTGTTACAAAAAAGGAAATCTAGTTACTCAAATTCAAACCAAACACTTAAATAACTTCTTTAAGTCCTTCTGCTAAAGTTTTCCTTCCTGGTGAACTTCTTAACTTTGCAAATTACTAATTTAAAAACCTAACAACAAAATAAAAATAATTTATGGAGAGTAGGTATGTTTTTATGGAATGGAATTTTTTGAAGGGAGGAATTTTTATCAAGAGAAATTTTGTGAAGGGACCTGTTTCATTAAGAGGAATTTTGTAAAGAGCCTGTTTTATTGCTGAAACGTCAGTGAAGGCTTACTGTTGAGACCCGAAAAGTTTTTGGTTTCTGTCTGTCTGTCTGTTCCGCGATAACTGCCGCAAAAAGGGTCTGATTAGGTTGATTTTTGGTGGGTATGTTGGCGAGGTACCCGGATATTTTTTATTAAATTTTAATTTAATGAACAATATTTTAGAGCGATCCTGAAATGATTATCTGCTTCATATGTAATATATTTGAGTATTGTTTTTAAATGAAAATTTTATAATCTATTTCTGTTTTAAACTTTTTTTTAAACAAATTTTTTTAGATCCAATTTTGTTGTTAATTGATGTACCTTGGAGGATGTAGACATAGACCAGGTTCTGAAGGCATTGAGTTTGCCCAGTTGTGCAGCTTCCATTTGACAAGACATTACATGGGCAGCAGTCTGACCTATTGTGGCATGTCTCCTTCCAAGTGAGAATACTCTCTGCATCACTGATTTTGTGTGCCAGGAGCCATCGTCTAAAGTATTAACCACAGCTGATACTGCTGTTCTCTGATGGGAACTACCTCTGTACAGCATTGTGGCAAGTTGAATAAATATTGCTGTTGTGTATTGGTCCATTTGAATTATACACACAAGCAATATTTTTTCGACTACTTGGGCACACCAGCGAGTAAATCAGAGAAAGCTCTGTTCAGCAACTCATCTAGCAGGGAGAAAGCTTTGCCAAAAGTATGTGTTAGTGTTTATTGTTTTTGTATAATTTATCACACTTCTATTACTATTGCATAAGACTTTTATGATACTTAATTCAAAATTGTTGCATAACTCCTGAGGCACTGTTGCCCTTTCTTATATCTGGTCCAAGTAGAATGTAAATATATGTTCTATCATATGCGTGTTACATTTATTTATTTATTTGATTTTAAAACTAGTCGTTGGGGGCTACCTTAATACTTACCCATCAGGGGTATGCATAATATAAAATATGAAAATCAAATATGTGTAAACTATTTATAAAATGCATTGCGATTCCAATAAAATTGTGGCTTGATGATGTCATAAACTTTAAATGCTCTATTACTGAATTGTGTAAAATAAACATCCTTATTTATAACTCCAAAATTGTTAATCATATTACTGTTCAACCACGCTTCTAAGAACCCCGATTGGCAGAATGCCAAGCTGATTCCATTCACACTGTAGGGAGAATAGCCGCTGCAAAAGAAGCTGAAATCATCACTTTTTATCTTGGGCAACGTACTTACGGCTTATGGACTTCCCCATTTTCGACATAGACTAGCCATTTTCACCCATGTGCAGTTCGCTCCAGGTTTCTATCAAGTGTGGTGCATCTGTAACTAACGGTTTACTGCATCATGAAGCGTAAGAGTCCGAAACAAAATAGTTCCAGATAATCGAGGTTACTGAAATTCAATAAGCTTTTTCCATTATTACATACTAAGTACACACCAAATTTAAAGTCTCTATCTCAATTTATTTAGGAGATAGAGCGTTTACAGATGGACGGCAAATTTTTTTTCAAAAAATATGTTTTTCGGAATCTCCAGTGTCTGAAACATGTAAATCCATCAAAAAATATTTTTTGATTTTCAAAACGATTACAAGACTTACCCCTATACTACGTATCAGGGCTGCGGAGTCGGAGTCTGGCCTATTTTTGGACAAAAGGGTCGGAGTCACTAAAAAACAGGCAGACTCCGACTCCAGCTTGTTTTTTAGACAGTTTGAAGTGAAATTAAACCAATTTTATGTAATTTTAAATTTATAAACTGAATTATTATTTTTATATTTGGACTATATATACAAGGAAATCCAGATTAAACAGGCCCAGTATACTGTCCAGTTTACAGTGTATATGAAAACTGCTTTTAATTGAAATCTCTAGTTTATATTTTATCTTAGTATGCAGTACTTTCTCTCGGTTTTTGGGGTTTGCAGAACCCGAGGTAATGCGAAAATTGGAAGTTTCTGCTCTTTTTAGAGTCCACAGAATCCAAAATATCTTTGTAATAGAAAAATTTTCCCTTTTGTTTTCTTGTTCCTTGTTTCAGATTCTTCAGGTCTGTAGGACCAGGAGTAATGCTGAAATTGTAGTAAATTGTCTCCCCTTTTTTTCGTGTGCATAGAATTCCCCCCCCCCCCCCCCAAAAAAAAAAAAGTGAAATTACAATTTTTTTTCCCTGAGTCTGCAGTACTCAAAATAATGATGAAATAGTGAATTTTCAGTTATTTTTCTCCTTTCAAAATTCAGGTTTTGCAGACCCGAAATAAAGACAAAATTATAAAGTTAATGCAGGAAATACAAAATTTTCCTCTTTATTTTTCTTCCCTTACATCGGAATTTTTCGGGTCCGGAAGACACAATAACTCCAAAATTACAACATTTTGTATTTTCTTTTTCAAGTCAGCGGGATCTGAAATAGTAAAATTTCCATTTTATTTACTTCTTTAGATTTCATTATTTAGATTTTTCGGGTCTGCAGGACCCAAAATGCCGAAAATATAAAAATTCTTCCCCTTTTTTTATGAAACCGTGAGAACAGAATAAATCTAAAATAGTAAAATTTTTATTTTTCTTGCATTCCCCCATAATTTTTCGGGTTCTGGAGACCCCAAAATGATGCTTAAATTGTAAAATTTTATTCTGCAGGAATAGATATAAAACCAAAATTAAACATCCTTTCCCCCATATTTTGGTGAAAAAAGGTGAAACTTTTTATGCTAAAATACTGTCAGAAGTTTGCCGCTGCAATAAATGAGTCCTCGTCTTGACTATCTATTACAGCTTATACCCATAATTCATTCAAAAATATACATATATACTTCAATTTTAAACAGGTCATGTAACAGCAGGTTGCAGTGTTGCCAGTTGAGTTTTTTTAATTCTGATTGCTTGATTGCTGCCATTTTTTTTTTAAAATACAGTAGAAAGCCGCTAATCCGCAAAGCTTGGTTCCAAGTGTTGTGCGGATTGGAGGCTTTTTGCGGATTACAGGCCATGTCTATTTAATCTTTGTTTACATTTTTTTTAATTCATATTTTGGACAAATTTAGATTGCTAATACTAAAAAATAAATAAATTACACATTTTAATATATAGATAAAATAATAACTATGTAAAAAATAATTTTTTTTTTTTTAATTTCTTAAATATGGCATCAATTGTTGTCTGTTTTAAGACATTTGGTTTATAGTGTTGAATTTTATCTTTAAGTAAAAGTTCAAAAGCAATATATTATGTATTCTTTTATGTGTTTTTCAATTTTATAATTATGATTTAATGAAAAAATGAATAAATTATAAAATATATTGTCTAAGTAAGGATTTTTTATCATAAAAAAAAATCACAAAAGCTCAAATTGTAATTTACAAGTATTGTATGAAGAAATGAATATATAAAATAATATACTAATTAAATGTGCTTTCATTTTAAACTATAAAAAAGAATGTTATATAAGATAAGAAAAATGTTAAAATTGGTGAAAAAAAATTTCAAAATTCAAAATTTTGTCACCATTGAAGCATTTTTCAAGAATGAAATTTCTTTGTTTACATTCATAAATTGATTGCGGATTAGCGGCGCTCTACTGTAGTAATATTTTCTTTATTTAATGACAAATTTAATAAAGCGTCCGTTCAAAACAAATGACAGCAATAAAGCAATCTGAATAATAGGAATCAACAGGCAATACTAGTACTTTAGACGTCCCGGAGTCGGAGTCGGTTCCTTTAAAATTTCAGGAGTCTGAGTCGGTCATTTTTCCCACCGACTCCGCAGCCCTGCTACGTATGATGGGTAAGTAAAAGTATGCTTGGCATAAACTTTTTTTAAAAACTTTTTCTTAATTGTACTGTTGTAGATTTTACAATAATTGCAATATTTCTTATACTATATACAGTATATTCTCTCAAATCCCATGACCTTAAAATCATCTACAAATGCCTAAAATTTGCACATTGTTGCAGATGTAAACAGTGAAACTTGGTCAAAATGTAGGGGGAAAATTCAAGATTTGTTTTATTTTTATATTCTGTATCCTTTTTAATATGTAATTTCTGGTTAATATGACAACTCATGTGTTCTCATATAGGAAGTTTAAATTTATTTCCAAGAAAATTATTCATGATAGAGTGCTGATATCAGTGGTGATCATGATCTTTTTACCAAATACATTTATGTATTAATAAAGCTTTTTTAGTAAAGTCTGGTTAAACATGAAATAAAACTTAATTATTTTAAGATGTTGATGTAAATTATTTGTGCACCTTTATGAGGTAAATCTCATTGAATATTTCAAGAAAACTTTATCTCATCATTATTAAATTATGCATTATTAATTATGTACTTTTAATATTTGAATTTTCTTAATTTTTACTACTTTATACATTATTATTTTAATATTTTAAGTTATTGTAAGCATTCATTATAATTTTGAGTGCATTATTACATTCAAATTACTGATTTAAAAATATAACCAAAACAGTGACCAGAAATCTGCATAACCTCTGGTCCCAAATGACACAGATTTGAGGAAGTGTATGGTATTCACAGTTGTATAATGTTCCTTTATTCTTCTGTTCTAATAAAAGTATAGTTCTCATCTTCCAAACTCTCTGAAATTGTAATCGGTTATAAATATAAATGTATCGAAGCTCTCTTTATATTTAGTGATGAAACATGAGTCGAAGCAGAGAGAAGCCATTCCAAAGTCCTGCTTTTTCACCTTTTTTTTTTTTTTTTAATTTCTGAGAGATTTTTTTTAATACCTGTATATGTCTTAAACATTTGGAAATTTTGTATGTAATTAATGTAAATCTGGTCGTTTGAAATGTAAAGGGCAAAACTGGGAAATTTCATTAGTGGCCAGTAGTAGCAGTTTTATAAGTGGCCACTTTCTTATTTAAATGTTCTAAACAGCAAAATTTTGTTAATTTCAATTAGTATTCATCTAAAATTAAATAGCCCAAATAAAATAACCAAAATAATACAACCAAACAATATAACCAAATAAATGTTAATATAAACCGGGGAGATATAAATAGATTAGGAGAAATTTCGCCTATGGCATCCTCCAAGCAAACTTGGGCCTAACACCAAAGTGGGCGCATGCAGCACTGCGGTCTGTACCAGCATCAAATTAACATTGTTTGCTATACGAGTGTGTTATTATTTCCTTTATAAATTATTTTTACATTATATTTTCATATGGCTCTTCATCTCTACTTGTGAGGGCTTAATTTGAAATCTTTAGCTACTATTTCATGTTTTGAGTGTCTTTATGTTGATATTGTGTTGTGGTTCAAAAAGGATAAGGGGTTAAAAATTGGAATTCTGAAGATAAATGCATCTAACATTGGTAACTAGCATAAGGATATAAGTAATGAATAAAAGTAAAAATATTTTGAAATGTGTTTATGTGGGAAGGGGTATGTATAAATAAAAAACCTAAGCAAAAGGTATGTGTGAGAAAAAAGTTCGGGAAAAGGGGGGGGGGGGTCATTTTAGGAAAATGATCCCTTTTAAAAAAAATATGAAAGGTTTAACAATGATATATATTTTTTAATTGGTTGCAGTATTTGAGATGTAAGAGTACGATCTTTCTGATATGTCTTCCAATTTTAACTGTACAGAATTGTTTGGTCGATTTATGTTAAAATACGAAGTATCACAAAAAACTGTGTGGTCAGTTCTTCAGACTTCTAGCTGCGCTAAATTGTGCTAGCCATTGCCCACACACAGCAAAACTTTCTTTTATTAATATAAATTTTTTATTTTATAAAAGTTCTGTATTGTTTCAATATTTTACTTTTGTAACCATTTATTCTGTATTTTCAGGTGCTAAGACTGACATTACTTTCCCCCGTCTCACAATTTGAGTCATCTCAACAAATGTGTGCTATTTTTGCCAAGTTAAGCTATATTTTAATTTTCATTGTATGTTATGTAAAAAGTCATGTTTTGAATACATTTTTGCTCACTTGATATTTAAAAAGCAAAAATTAAATTAAAAAAAGCTATGTAAATCAAATGTTTTAAAAATCAGTTTCTTAATTAATATTATGTTTTTCATATCAAAATACATAATGGTCACCTATGTATCGCATAACAACATTCATCTATTATCTATTTAAAAAGCTTAAAAAAGTGATTCATGTGTTACTTTAAAAATCGATTCATATTTTTGAAACAAAAGTGTGAAATATACTTCCTTTGCATGACATTTGGTCATTTTCAAAACTTGGAACGTAACGCCGGTCCCAAGCCCAGGAAGAGGGGATTTTATTTTTATTTATTTATTATTGCAATGCTATTCTTTTTATCTCTTTTTTTTTTTCAGATGCTGCTAGTAGAAAAAATTTTCAGCAGAGTCATAATTGAACAAAATATGTACAATTTTATTGATAAAATATTACTCTGTATTTTGTAACATTAAAATGCTGAAATGCATTTTCAAAGATAAAATAAAAAGTATAAATTGTATTTGCTGTTTTATAGCTTGGAAAACAAATTCATGTTTTTATGGGTTAATTTAGAATGAATGAGTATGAAAAATACAGACATTTTATAACAAAACATTCAAGTGATGGTAAAAATATTTTTGAAATCAAACACCTCAATTATTACAGAACTATTTATACAGAATGGGTGGTGTCAGATGTATTCCAGATAATTGGATTTTCTGGATAATTGATTGGACATTAAAGCAACATCCATTTGACATTTGACCACATTTGTAGAATATGTGTGACTGTGGCATTATTTCCGATTTGAAATTAATTATTAGATTACTCAGATTAAGAATCAAGATCAAAGATTAATTAGAGTTTGAAAGAAGGCAATTTATGGGAATCAATTGCAAATAGCAATTCCTCTGCATAAAAATCAAAACGCCTAATATATAGCTGAATATACTTCAATTTCAATTCTTAGATGTTGGCATCAAGTTATACCATGAATGTTGTAATGTTTCAAGCAATGAACATGTCAAACTGGGTTTTTAGATAAACGGATCCATACTGTATATTATATACATTCCTGGCTGATACAAGTAAATTTTAAAATGGAAGAATGATAGATGGCAACACTATACGTATTAAGAAAAAGAGAAAATTGAAAAAAAAAAGCTGATAAAAACTAAACAACATATTTTTAAATATGCTCACTTAAATTTAAGATGTTCCATGTTGTCTTTACTTTTCTGAATTTAAAGATGACAACACACATCACCACTGTAAATAACCTATAAAAGGTTTTAGGGAGGGTTGAGGGTGTTATTATAATTGTTCTTCTTAAAATTAAAACTTTTGAAAATAATTTTATAAGAAAATCCCTTAGTATCATTAAAATATACATATATATATTCTAAAAGTGATAACAGTACACCAAAAAGCCTTATAAATACCGTTTAATAAACAGATCTACTAGTTTCGTACAACATTCTCAAGATTAATAATTATAAATTAACTATTTTCCCAAACATTTGAAAAAACTTTTTGCTAAAATAGTTTATTATTGATCTGGAGAATGATTGTGTGTACGAAACTAGTAGATCTGTTTATTAAAAGCGTTTAAGTGTATTGTTATCATATATATTTATTTTTATTTTCTAAAATGGTAAATGAATAGAATTTATGTTAATTAGTTTTATTATAAGATTTATTCATTTAATTATCTTGGGTACACAAATAACATGAAATATGCCTTTTTTTTTCTCTTTGAAATGAATTCAAGTATAGTAATATATTACTTTTTCTTTGCTTTAAACATTGTGAACTTCTTTAAAATGAAATAACACATTTCTGTTAGGGAATGTCTGTTTGTTTTACAAAAAGGGAATGTTATGAAACACTAAAGTTATGGGGTAAGGGGCTCGGTACCCTTTTAATTTTTATTTGAATATTTTATACCTTTTGACATATTAAGTGGTTTTATGAAGGAAAATGATTTTTAAAAAAAAGTTCTTAAGTTAAAATTTTAAAACAACGTTAAACTTTTTTCAAAAATATTTTTTTTTCTTCTTTTTTTCATATTTCTTTTGTAAGAGATTCAGATTTCAAAAAAGTTAATTAGTTTAAGAAAAAATATATAAAATGCTATAATATATGAAAAACAATGAGTATTTACATAAATACTTTATTTTAAAAAATAATGAACTATAGTAGAAAACCACTAATCTGTACACCTTGGTTCGAAGGATTGTGTGAATTTGGAACGTTTTATTAAGATAAATAGTAATACACTATTAAATAATAATCCATGTTCAAATATAATAAATATAATATTTTTAAATGTTTTTAATTTTAAAACTACGATTTAAGGATGAAAAGATAAATGATTAAATATATTGGCTAAGTAAGCATCATTATTCATTTAAGGTGGTTCTCAAATTCCCTGCTCAACTATGCAAAACTTTCTGACTCAATTGTAAACGTAAAGGCATAAAATTGGCTGGCCTGACTATCGAAGTGATTTGGAATCTAAACACGTTTTCCATTTTTTTTATTTATAAATAAATTATTGATTTATAAGTGACTCTTGTCACATAACAAGTTTTTTCCCTTTCTCGTGCTGCTGCGTTGGAAATTCCATTCATAACGCCGATTTTGACAGTGTTTTCTGAAATATATTCTGCTTTTACAAAAAAATAAATAATGTCTTTCAATTGAGGGTGTCGGGGCAAGAAAGTACCAAGCCACATTTTTAATGAAATAAATCTAACACTGTAATCGGTTGCTTAATATTGTAAATTATAATATCCAACATATAATTTGTTTCTAATGTCCAGGGCCGAAACTAAGGGGGGGGGGCAGAGGGGCCATGTGCCCCAGGCGCCAAATGAAGATTTCGTTTGTCGTTTAATACAAAAATGTATATATGTGAAATTTGTATAAAAATGTCTCGTAGCCGGAAAAATATAAATAAATAAATAAAAACAACCAAATGCATTAAAATTGACAAATAGATAAAAAGGTTTGTCTAAAATACTAGATAGCAAATGAATAAGAAGAAAGAACTGTTCTCTTAGGCTATTTTTAACCTATTCCAAATACACCATGTCTATTTCTTCTATCTATCATACACTACACTTCCAGTGTAGTAAGAATCGCTAACATTTTCACGGTCAGTCTTCTGTCTCTGTGCCACTATCCGGTGTCTAACAAGAATAATTGCCAAGCGATTCCCTGTGAAAAAAATCCAAATCCAAATTCTGGCTATGGTTCTTGTTTGACAATAACTTAATACATTGCTTTGGACAATTTCAAATAAAAATTTTGTTTTTCATAATTTTTTCTATTTTTGTATCAATATGCAGTTTAGTGTGTTAGGGACACACAAACTTCCCTCTATAAGTGCTACACACTCCATTTTCATAGGAACCTTCTACAGAGTGGCCAAGATAAAAGAGGCCCAATATACAGAAGTACAAATACTTACTAATTATTATTTAAAAGTAGTAAATACAGAGTATTATGAATAACAACATACTGAATATTCAATAATTCACAGGAGGTGTTATTCATAATATTCTGTATTTACTACTTTTAAATAAAAATTAGTAAGTATTTGTACTTCTGTGTACCGGGCCTCTTTTATCTTGGCCACTCTGTATAATATAAATGATATGATGTAAAAATGGACGTTTGCTTCATATTTTTGTTTTAAAAAAATAAACTACTTAAATTATTGCAAATCGGATCTTTAATTTTATACAATACACCATAAGGAAAGTCAATAAAAAATATCAAGTAAGTAGTATTAAGAAACATATGTTGAAGCTTTAGCATTTTGAACATACTGATGAGATATACTGAAATAAAAAAAGAAAACTGCCCAGTTAAACTGAGGGCATTGAGCTCACAGGCTATTCACACTAATTGTATATTATACTCTTATTTCAAAGAATTTGAAATATGCCCCTCGAAAAATAAAGAAATCAACAATATATTAAGGGGGGGGTCATCCCCAAGTTACCCCCCTCATAGTTAACTAATGAACCCCTTAAACTAATCAGAGAAGTCTCTAATTACAATGAATATATATACAAAATTTGAAGAAAATGGGATGATTCTGCATGATAAAACCCATTTATCTAAATTAAGGGAGGATTAGCCCCCCTTTCCCCCTTTATACTTAACCAATGAACCCCCAAAACTATTCAGAGAAGCACATTATCACAATGAACCTATTTACAAAATTTGAAGAAAATCGGATAATTCTGCATGAAAAACTCATTTATTTAAATTAGGGGAGGGGGGTTATCCACTCTTTCCCCCTTTATACTTAACCAATGAAACCCCAAAACTATTGACAGAAGCACATTATCAAAATGAACCTATATACAAAATTTGAAGAAAATGAGATAATTCTGCATGAAAAACCCATTTATCTAAATTATGGGGGGTTAGCCCCCCGTTTCCCCCCTTTATGCTTAACCAATGAACCTCCAAAACTAATCAGGGAAGCGCCTTATCACAAGGAACCTATAAACAAAATTTAAAGTAAAATGGTTAGTTCTATCAAGAGTTATCGCGTTACGTACGTACATACAGAACCGGCGGGCACATAAGCTCTCAGGCTTTGATAGCCTGTGAGCTAAAAACATAAACTGAGCACTTTGAAGGAAAATGGGTGCAGTAAAAAATCTTTTTCGCATATATCCTAATTATCTGATGTTTATGCAAGAATATACTGGCGATGTTTAAATACTTTTTATTAAAAAGTGGTAATTTCGTCATTTCTCATCAAAATGAATGCTAGCATTCATTTTGATTCACCTTCTGAATTCACCTTTACAGGACTGCTTCACCATCCCCCTACCCCAAACACACACTCTATAGCGAAATCGCATGTTAACCTATGGGAAAATTGAATTACTAGGTGGTAACTCATTACATAATATAATTATCGAAATACGATTTCCCCCATCAGAAAGTACACGGCTGATGCCGACGTGGTGCTTTTTTAAAATTGCCTAGTATTTTTAAGATGATAAATTTTGAAAATTTTCTACAAGTAGAAATTTCAGTTTTTGAAATACTTAATAAATTTTAAGTATAAGGAGACTTTAAAAAAAAACAGGGTTTTTAAGGAGACTTAAAAAAACGCACTACTTATAGGCATCAGAAGTCTACTTTTTGGTAGTGAAAACCGTATTTCGATAGTTAGGTAATAAGTCACCACCTAATTCAATTTCTTCATAGATGATGAACATGAGATTTTGAGACTAGCTATTTGAAAACCTGTATTGGTGAATCATCCCTTTACACTGTAATCTTCAGCCCTTTACACTGTATACAGTGTAAAGGGATTATAATGAAGATTATAATCTTCAGGAATAATAAACAGAACCCAAATTTCCTTTGAGAAATGTTCATTTAAATAAAAAATTGTTCACATGTGATTTTTTTCATTTTTCTTATCGAATTTCGATTGCTTAAATGCAGGAACCAGTTAGCATTCGTTAATTAGATATTTGTTGATTTTGGACATAATAATGTTATTAATACATAAATTTGTTGTGTGCCCTGTTTGTACGTATTTGTGCGTTAAAACGTTGTAAAAGATTTTAATTTATGTATTAAAAATTCGCACAAAGTGTTTGATTTATGCTTATAATGTTATGCTATTGAAACGCTGACTTTCAGCAGAACTAAGATTTTGAATAAAAATGATCTCTGAACTCTAAAGCAAATCAAGAGAATCTTTTTCTTTTTTTTTTAAGGGAAGGGGACGGGGGGGGGGGATACATAGTTTCATATAATCGACACAGTATTAAACAGTAAATGGAACATTTTCCTTGTCTTGCCGGAAGGAACACCTGCTAAGACAAAAACTTGCCTAAAACGAAACTTTTTTTTTTTTTATCCCTAGTGATTCTGTTTTCAGATTTTATTGTATGTAAAACGATTTAATATAATAAATTATTGCTTAATATTATATAGGAACATGTTACTTCTGACAGATCGGGTTTACAAATAGGGACCGGGTGCAAACACATTCCAGCGTCCTATTGTACGTAACGCTAGTTGTCAGTACTTGTGATTTAGAAAGCGAAATTTATTAAGAGCGTTACAGATCTAGGGGGCTAGTCCGTGTTATTTTCAGAATTTGGACGATTTTATTAGATCTTTTACTTGTGGGAGCATAGGATAGAACTGGTGCAACGCTTTGACGCGCCGCACCCGGAGGTCTCCAGTCGTGGTCCGGGAGACAGAACGTGTTGGGGCCAGGCTTGACCAGTTGTCTCAGTTTCCGAGAAACCGGAATTAATTGAATATCAGTTATTTCAGTCGGGTTAGAACTATCCACAAAAAAGAATTGAATTCTTAATGGCACAATCAAATGAGGGAGCCATTGACTTTAATAAGTCAACGTTGTCCGACTTGGGACAGCGTCCCAATGTATGCCGAGTTTGTATGCCGAAAATGTCTACATAGCTAGAAGACAGCGAGGACACCGAGCCAGCAGGAGGCACCAAAGATCCGGGACTGACAACAAATGCACGGTTCCAGAGCCTGTGGATACAGATAGTTTAATTGGGATTGCACCTGCAGGAGATAGACAGATCCCTGATGTTACAAGTCCAACATTCCTCCCATCGAGACCAGTTAGAGCTAAACATCCACCAACCTGGCTAAAGGACTACGTTACATAGGGGGGAGGAATGTTATGTATTATCACAGACTCTAACTGTAACGTTAACCATAACATTTTTATGTTTCCAGAATGGCAACAGGCTAGCGGCAGTCAGATGTAAACATTCACGCCGTGTCGCTACAAGATAGCAATGCACATGCTTTATCTTTAATAAACCCTGTTAAGTTATATCATGAGTAATTATATTATTATATGTATGTTACTAATACGTAACACCTGTGCTGCAAGTGCCACCACAGACCATGTCCTTCTTGTATATCTCACGTATAGGGAAGTAGCAATCAGCTGATCAACCATTGTACTTCATTTGGAGGTCAGGGTAGTTAAACCAATCAGAACTGCCTATTTGTAGTCTGTGACTTCCAACATGACGTCTATTGCAACTGCCCTATAAGAAGGAGGATACCAGGTCTTTGGAGAAAAGGTTGACAGAGGCGATAGAGCCGGATGGACTCCAGGTGGGAGTCACGGGTAAGGGGCCTCTTTAGTCCAGGGGTTTGTTAGTGCGCCTCTCTACGAAGAAGTATGCCGAAATTCTATAAAAAACGATATAGGAACATGAGAAGGTGAAGGATACGGTCAAGTGCACCTGTTCCTAGGCTTCGAAGTCCTCGTATCATCGATACGACATACATAACGAATCGTCGAAGCTGCAATAAAGAAGTCGGGTGCTAAGGCAGGGTCGGTTAAGATCAAGTTTTCTATTAAAGGACGAGACTTGACCAACTGGGTCCTGGAAATCACTCAAAGAGCCTTCCATGTCTTAGCGAATCTACGAAGGCTGATGATCGGCTGGACAAGAGCTAAACTGGCTGAGCACATCCGACCGACTCAGTGTTATAGATCTAGGAATTATGGCCACATAAGCAAGTCGTGCAAGAATAAGGAAGCCTGTTTGGAGTGTGGGAGCTCCAAGCAGAAGTCGGACAAGCATTGTAAAAATCCCAAATGTGGAGAGGGGGAAAAGAAATGTTTGAATTGTGTCACGGTGAACAAGTTGTACCCTGTCAACCAGAGGGTGAATGGTAATCATTTATCACTCCACCCCCATTGTCCTACCCGAGCTCTTGAGGTAAGCACACGTTAAATCAAATAACAGACTATGGTTAATCTTAGCACAGGACAGCAGAATGCAGGCAAATCTATGACGGCAGTGATTAAGGTGAGTGTGGATATCGACGACTACGAGATACTCTGTGTTCAGGAACCTTATGTGTTCGCTGAAGGTAAAGTTGGTGGGATTCCAGATGGGGCAACAGCGTTCTACTCTCAGGCCCAAAAGAGATCTGTGGTCTACGTCTTGAAAAAAACCATTCCGACGAGGAGGTCATGACGGACAGAGACATTGTTACGGAGCAGTTTGATTTGAGTGTAGATGTAAATATTCTTCTAGTTTCGGTCTATTTGCCGCCACAAAGAGATGTCGTCGATATCACTTTACAGATAACTGCTTATATACAGATACATACTTATTATATACTTCATATATATATATATATATATATATATATATATATATATATATACAGGGTGTCCATAACGACCCTACTTTAAAGTTGTCTACAGACGAAGCTATTGGTCAGAAAGTTGTGAAATTTTGTGTAGAACATAATAAAGGGATGGGAATTTGTTTGAGCGAAAAGAAAATTAGTTCAAAATTTCGCCACCAGAGGGCGTTTTTTAAATGAATTACACATTTAGCATATACTTGCGATAGTTTACAAATTTTATTACAGCAAAAGATGTTCAACAAAACTTTTTTTGCGACATGTTCTTAGCATTTCCCAAAACACACTCCGGACGGCTGTGGAACATGCTATCTTACGATTCCAGATGGTAGCTGAAAAGCATGGCCGTCATGTGGAATATGATATGTTGTAATAAAATTTTTAAACTATAGTAAATGTATGTTAAATGTTATGCTAAATTATCGATAAAATTATCTATAAAACGCCATCTGGTGGCGAAATTTTGAACTATTTTTTTCGCTCAAACAAATTCCCATCCCTTCATTATGTTCTCCATAAAATTTCACAACTTTCTGACCAATAGATTCGTCTGTAGACAACTTTAAAGTAGGGTCGTTTAATTATGGACCCAATTTAAATATGGTTATATATATATATATATATATATACTTCATATATATATATTTCATATATTATATACTTCATATATATATTCATACATACTTATTATCTACTTCACTTTACAGATAACTGCTTATACACTTAACAGCTTCACGGTCTGTTTGACAGTCACATGGACAAGTCCATTGTAATAGTTGGAGATATTAATGCCAAGAGCTCGGTTTGAGGGCACAGATTAAATATAGTTATACAGATTTGACAGTGGAGCGAAAACCCGAACCGGCGTGATACAAGCGCCACTACTGAGCACAGTCAAGAACTAACGCACACGCGCGCAATCTATTAACTGTCAGATTGTCACGGTCACATGTACCTGTTGGTAGTTTTGTTTATTTAATATCGACACGACAGTTTCTCAGTTTAAATTATTAAGAAAAAGGTGTAAATCTGTAAGAAACTCGTGTAAATATGTATATTTGTAAGTATTTGTATGATAAAATAAAATATGTTTGATGTTTAAAACAATAACAAACTGCGGCGACGCATTTACATAAAAAAAAGATAGATACTATACAAATAAGATAAGTAATACCTACCTGTGGCGACGCGCCCGGAACGTTTGCGACTGTTGTCACTAGCGGCTCTGAAGTTGCGATTCGGTTACCATTGAGCTTATGGAAGTGTCCTATCTGGTGGAATATATTTAATCTGTGGTTTGAGGGAACCCTCTTCACAAGTTCGACGATCATGGCGACCTTATTCGGGAGTTTTGTGCTCAGATTGATTTAGAGGTCTGGGGCGACTCCACTAGTGAAGCCACGTTCATCAGGTCCCAAGGAAAAAGTTGGATAGATTTAGCTTTGAGCAGACTTTGAAGACCAGCTCGTTTGGTCAGAGGGGAGCTCGAACCTCGTGAGACGGCTACCGACCATCGACGTATTGTTGGACTTTACCCACGAATGGCAACAGTCACGACTCTGCGGGTATCTACCCTCAGAAAAAGACTGTTTATTGGACGAAGGGGAAGCTGTGTTAAAATGTTCTTCACGCCTATTGGTGTTATTCTTCTGTATACCCGCAGATGACGTCACATGGGTAAAGTCCATTCCATAGCCTAAATACAGGGTGAGAATTAAAGACTTGGATCTGCCAAAGTTCCGAGTGGCCTGTCCGAAAAGATAGGAAGCATGGATCTGGCCTGACTAGATGGGAAATCAGTCAACGAGAGTGTCACTCAATTAACAGAAATTTTGCAGGATATGTGTGCAGATGTCAAGAGAAATAAAAGACCTCGCGTTAAAATTGTTCCTTGATGAAGTGAAAGTCAAGCGATCGTGAGAAGACTTGTTCTAGCGGCAAAGACGCCGCCTCCAGCGTTGCAACGACAACCTGGATCAAAGAAAGGAGGAAGAAATACTTTTTTATAAACTCCGGGACCGTTTTTGAAAATCGATCCGCCGGGCCTAGTGGGATCATTACCGGTTGATTCTTGAGGAAATTGACCAACGTAAACCATTTGGTTCTCTTTTTGATTGTGCTAGGGTAAATCCTCGAACCCTTTAAAAGTTAGTGCAGTTCTCTATAAGGATGGGAGCCGAACCAAGGACTTTAACTCAACATCAGAAGATCTGATGAATTATCACTTTCCAAGTGATAATGAGCACCGCTCTGATCAGGAATACGCTATAGGGGACGACGACCCGGAATTCACCCTAAAGAAGGTTGAGACGGTTTTCAGGTCTCTGAATCGTGGCAAAGTTTCGGGGATGGATAGAATACCTCTAGAGATTATAGAACTTCTTTTTAGGACAAATAAAGTACTTTTCATAGCGTTAATGAACAAATGTCTGGCAGATAGTGTCTATCCAAGTCAATTGAAAATAGTAGACCTTGTTCTGTTTAATAAAATGGGCAAGGATCGTGGGCTGGCCAGCTTCTATCGTCCAATATGTTTATTGCCCATCTGGTATAAAGTTGTAGACAAGTTTGTGACCAATAGATTGGTTTACTATTCTAGGTCACATGGGCTCAGGAATCCACTCCAGTTTGCTTTTACTCCGGGTATGGGAACGGAAGACGCTCTCTAGGAGCTACGTACAACAATAGAACAGTGTTAGACACTTTTCTCCGGGAGGGATTTCTGTGGCACTGGGGGGGGGGGGGGACATTACAGAGTTCCGTTGGGGAAATCGCAGTTTTTAACCATTAAAAGCATGAAATCGCAAATCTTACAAGGGGGAGGTGTTGTTCCCCCGCCCCCCCTGAATTCAACATTGCAATAGAACGTTGTCAAAATCCGGACAACGATTGTTGTCTCGACCTGTTGGATATCAAAGAAGCCTTTAACAGCTTGTGGTGGCCCTCGATCTTTGCTGGTCTGAGTAAAATGAAGTACCTTAGAAACCTATTCAACCTGGTTAGCAGTTTTTTCTGAGAGGAAGGTAGTTTACCGAACAGAAATCTCATCGATGGAACGGAAATACAACGTCGGTTGTCCGCAGGGCTCGAACTCTTGTGTTTTTTACTGAAAATTAGTAGCAAATACACTCTTGGAGTTGGATCTTGGCGAATTTGTTTGGATTACTGCCTATGCGAATGATTTCGGTCAGTTGATAGATGCGCCTGATGCTTACCAGTACAGTTGCCAAGCTAATTCAGCTTTGGCAAAAATAGCAGAGTGGGCAACTGAGCACAAGCTCGCATTCAGTGCAGACAAAACAGTCGCAGTCCACTTCCGGCAGACTCGTATATTGGGCAGAAGGAGGGGTCCTTCGACTCTCCCTCGCATGCATTTTCTCGGGGTTCACGTTAAAACGAAGAATTCCGTGAGGTACCTTTGTGTAATGGTGGATGCGAAGCTCAACGGCATAGCTCACGTGGCGTATGGAAGGGAATCAATAGCCCATTACATCAGATCGGTCCGCTCCTTCAGTCGGAGGGACTGCGGTTTGAGTGGGGAGATACTTAAACAGCTTTATAAATTGGGAATGGAAAGGCTCGCTACTTACGCCTGTAGTTTCTGGTGGACAGGGACAGGCACCGAGCGGATGAGAGACAAGCTGGTTTCGGCTCAGAGACCAGCTCTCCTCCATATAACAAGGTGCTTCTGTACTACCAGTATGGCAGCTGTTCAAATACTGGCAGGTGCAATGGCCCTAGATCTGCAGGTGGAGAATGAATTCCCTCTCACAAGAGTCCTCCGTATGAATAGCGACCTAGAAATAGGCTCAGTCTGTATTCGTGCACAGGGCCATCGCTAAGACTTTTTATTGAGGGGGGAGAGGACCTTAAATTGCCAAGTTAAATTTCAGTATTTGCCAACTCATTGAGAAGTAAAAATAAATAGTTTTCGCCAATTCAACAAGTTTGCCAGATAAGAATGCGCCACTCGCGGTGAAAGGAGGTACTAAAATCTGTAAAGAGATCGAAAATCTAGTTGAATGAGATAAACACGGTCGTGATCGGGCCTATAGAAACTGAAAAAATAAATTCCTCACCCCCTGGAGATTAATATTCTGAAATAGTGGTAACAGAGGCAGATTACCAAATAGGCTGAGGCCTAGGGGCCCGACAAACGAAGGGCCCAGCGCTAAGTTTGTGACCTTTTTTTGTCCTAAAAAATATGTATGTATATCTGTGTGTGCGTATGTATATTTGTATATATATATATATATGTTGTATGTCAATGTATATACATATAGAGCAGGAGGGGGGCCCCCAATGTATTAAGCCTAGGGTCCGGTAGGTGGTTAATCCGCCTCTGAGTGGTAACCAAGGACTCAAGAAGTAAAAATTAAAATGTCAGTTTACTTCCGACCCTGCCGCCCCTTTTAAGGTTTGTGGATTCAAGATACGATAAAAGCACAATAAATTTCTTTTCCCATGAAAAAATCAGATTTAAAATAAAAATTTACCAGTCGAATTTCTTAAATATAATATATGATTTTGCAAATATATACCAATTTACAAATCCCTATCATATATAGTTTTAAAAATTTGAACATACATTGAATTTTGAGTGTGGTTTTTAATTTTTTAAGCATTGTTTATTTTTATCTTTTGTATCTGAAAGTAAATGAATTTTTTTTTTTTATATAAAATAAAAACTTACTGGCCAATTTTTTCACTACTCTTAATCAGCATATGATTTTGTGTATATAAATACCAATTTTCAAATCTGTATCTTATACAGTTTTAAAAATTAGTACAAACCTTAAAATTTCTAACTAGAATCTTTAGCTGGTAAACCATTGTGGCAACCTCTTTTCATATCTCAGTGAAACATCTACACCTGCATACATTTATTATTTTGTGGTTAGTGCCATTTTCAGATAAAAAGATTGCATTTTTGCGATGTTTAATGAGTTTTGATTAATATCTCGACTAATTATTAAAATTCTGAGTCTCAGGTGCATCAGGACAGACCTTGGACTATCCTCACCTAAATTTTCAGACTTTTAGGTGTGCTAGATTTCGCTAACACACACACACACACATTCACACATTCACACAGAGTAAAACTTTATTTTATTGGTATAGATTGTATATATCTTAGAATCTATATATTTAAAACGAAAAGCGCATTCTGCTAAATTTTCCACACGAACATCGTCTCTTTGTGCATGCGCCAACATTTTTTGAAGGCTTATTCCTCTCAGAAAGGGGAAACCTGATGAATTAGCCCTCACCTGTTTAGCCTAAGGGGATTGAAAATGGATAGAGTCACCATTGCATTGAAAGACCTAATATATTTTTAATCTGAAATTGAAAGCTAAAGCTTTTTTTTTTAAGAACTCATGTTTCCACTACTAAGTATACATATTTTTTCGCAAAATTTTAAAGAGAGCTTGGATACAGCTATATATTTATAACAGATTGAAATGTCAAAGAGTTTGGAAAATAAGAACAATTCTTTTATTGCTATGTTAAAAGAGCCAACGCAAAAACAAACAAAAAAGCGAGAAGAAAACATCTTTTACAAATAGATAACAATATTTTTCACGAAATTTTTACACGGGCTGCAAAATTGTTTTATTTATCACCAATAAAGATATCAAAGAGTTTGGACAAAAAGAACTTTTTATTTTAAAACTATGAAACAACCCTACGTAAACAAGAAAACAAGTGGGTAAGTGTGATCGAAGATCGCACAAAGGGTTTCGTTTAATATTCCTTTCAATTTTTTTCCTAATATTCCTTTACTTTATCCTTTCTTTAATAAATCCAAATAAATTTCATTTAGCAACAAAAAAAGGTAATGTTTTTTATAATGTAAAAATTGACCGGTCTATTTTTTCAAATATCTAAACCAGCCCGATAGCAGGCGAAGCCCGCTATTATACTCTGTCATAATAATATCTGTCATGTGGACTAAATGCGATATTTAAAAAATATAATTTAAAAATTAAATACATTGTACACCTTCAAAATATTAAAATATGTTAATATTTCCATAATCGGGTTTTTATCATGATTCAATACATTCCTCAAACTCATATATTTACTATTCTCTATTACTCATATTGGTACTTGCGCTGTATTATTCTCAAACATTTGAGAAATCCATTAAACTTCCAATATGACATCAGATTAATTTGCTTTCTGTACATACACATACTCATACTCCTTGTATTATTGAGAAATTTTTGAAAATTTCCGTTTTATTACCCATATGATGTCATTTTTTTTTTTCAATGGGTGAAACTTTTTATTTCATTTTCATTTTTCACGTGAAAATTTTTCAATAGAAAATTAATTATTGTAGAAAGAATTTTATTGTGGATTTTTAATTGTTGACAGCTGCTATAACGAAAAATGTTCAAATTTAATAGGAAAAGGCTATTAGAATTTTGGTTTTTTATCTCTATTTATTAAAATATGATTTTTTCAAATTTTAATATTTTGAGCTTCATAGCAGGTATTCAGCACAAAGTTTCAACTCTGTAAGTTATATAAGTTTTGAGAACGGCTTTCTGACGGACAGACAACGAAGCGGGAGTAATAAGGTTTCGTGAGGTGAACGAAACCCTTATGAACGCTTTTATCACTAAATAATATTTTTTTGCAAATTTTTCATTTTAAAATGTAATTTCATACAAAATTTTAAAGCGAGCTTGGATACAGTTATATTTATAACCAATTGAAATGTGAGAGAGTTCGGAACAGTGTTGAATTCAGATACATTTCTCCAGGAGGGATTTCTGTGGTTCCGGAGGGGACATTGTAGAGTTCCGGGGGAGAAATTGCACTTTTTAACCATTAAAAGTTTAAAATCTTCCTGGGGGGGGGGGTACACTTCAATGCTCTGGGGGGAATGTCCCCCCCCCCCCAGACCGCCGCTGAATTCAACACTGGGTCAGAAGATGAGATCTAATTTTTAATTGGGACTTAAAACGACCTATAGAGGCGCTGACCGCAGCCGTCGGTACAAGATATTTGGCCTTTTAATTAATGCTCAAGTGCCATTGAAATCATTCTTTATTGTAAATGTGTTTGAAAGTTTTAGATATTCAAATTCGGATAATTTTTACATTTTCATACAACACGGAACACAAATGTCACATGAAATCTAAAATTGTGCAAAAAAATAATCATTCTAAACAAACTAAAAATACATGTAATTCAATGGGCTTGCATGGGAATTTCCTGAAGCAAGAAGTTACATCTTTCCTCCACCAGATGGCGTATTCGAGCGCTTGAATTCCCAATTGCAATATTAAAGGAGCCGATGAGAAAAACAAACAAACAAAAAGCGAGAAGAAAACATTTCTTTTACAACTGGATAACAATATTTTTTTCACGAAATTTTGACACAGGATGTAAAAACCGTTTTATTTAACACCCATAAAGATTTCAAAGAGTTTGGACAAAAAAGAACTTTTTATTTTAAAACTATGAAACGACCCTATGTAATAAACAAGAAAATGAGCTCTTTTATCACTAAATATCAATATTTTTTTGTGAATTTTTCATTTTAAAATATAGTTTCATACAAAATCCGGTTAAAGATATAAAATAATAAACTTGATGTTTCTTTTTAAATTTATTATCATGGGTATGGGCAACGTCAGCTGCTCATACCCATGTCAGCTAGTAATATATAATAAAGATAATACAATGTATGAAAAATGCTACTGCTTTCACATTTAATGTGCATAATTATTTTTTTAATTTCGTAAAATCTTAAATATTTATTTGTTTGCATTCACGGTTTCTTTCAGGATTATTAAATCTATAGAGTCATCGACAATATATCAACTTTGCCTTTAACAAATAATTTAATACTCACTTTTTTCTCATGAATGAACATTTAAAAACAAATCTACAGCAAAAATATTATTTTATATAGAGGAATGGTATTTCGAATTTTGTAGAGAGAGTCAAGGCTCCTAACAAGACCCAAATTGATGCAGGACACCAGCTGCCCTGTCTGTCTGATGGTAGCGCCAGTCCTGCCAGGTGCAAGAACTTTTAGGACGCCTTTCCTTTTCCAGACTAGTTTTTAGTAGCACCAACTTTTCAAAAATACTGGGTGGATCAAACATTTTGGGGTCAAATTACACGGGCAGCTCTTTTTTAATTTGGGAAGTGGGGACGGCTGGGAAAAGATGATTGATTATTCATGGTATTGTAATAAATATTAGTGTCTTTATAAGAATGAATTCATGCAAATATAATTTAATAAAATTATAACTTTATACTTCTGTACTATACTTTTTTAAAAAAAAATAAGAACATAACTTGACTTAGATTATAAACATATATATAGTATAGAAGTATAAAATTGGAATTTTATTAAATTATATTTGCATGTGTATTTCCTAATAAAGACACTAATATTTACTATAATTCTATGACTACAAGTTCAATGCCTAAAAAAGCTAAACATTTCAGTGTAAGTGTTTTATGGATGTCAAAGCATTAAAACAGATGATCATTGACTTACATTTAGTGATAAAATATACAGAAAAGGTTTATTTTTATAGAATAATATAATTATATGTTTTCTGAAAATATTTTCCATGTTGCTATGTGTCTGTTACTACTGTCCTTAGGATTTTCACACAAAATAATTTTGCGAACATCAACAGAACAAAATTTTCTTTTAGTGATAAAAAAAAAAATAGTATTAAAATATAACGGAATAGAAAATTCAGGAGAACAAATTATAGGCTCGATATAATATTAGGTAGGCTCGAGCCCCCTGAGCCCATATAAGTTGGCACCACTGCTAGTTTTTCTAACATTTTTTATCATTATGCAATCATATATTTTTTAAAAAACACTCAACGTAAGTATGTGTGTGGACAGGAACAGGGATTTTCGCATCATCAACTTAATTTCAATGAATTTATTTCCATTTTGTTTTAAAAATACTTTAAAAAAATCATATAACAAATACTCTTGTTTATAAAATTGAAGTCATTTTGAGTACAAGAAATATTTTTAATTTTTGATGTTCAATGTTTTTTCACATTATTTTTTTCTCATTTAATTGTATATATCTTTTCATACTGTCAGTCTTTGACCAAAAAAAATATTTTTCTAAGAAAATATGGATCTTTTACAAGCAGAAAGCCTCATGAAAATGCCATATTTAAGAAATGACATAGTGTAAACAAATGTTAAAACATATTTTTTAATTTTTTGTTTTTATATATGCCTTATCTAACAACAATCTCTTATGTATTAAATTATTTGTAAACTTTATAAAAAATAAGCACCTTTGAAAAAACAAATTTAAGAAAATCGCCGGAACAGATGCTTTACACTCACACAAACATATAAACAGAAGTTTGGCGACTTTTTGGTTGGCGCGATTTTCAAGACCACACCAAACGAATAACTTAATACAATGGCTAGGTTGCCATTAAAGGAAAAAATCCCCTAAATTTGGTGACTTTTTTTCTTTTTTATAAGATTAAAAAAAAAAAACAGTGTATGACATCATAGCCAAATCGTCTTATAAAATAAAAGATTTTTATTCACTTTCACAGACCATATGGACATGGACAGTATGAATATGAACATTTTGTTGCTGCAGCAGACCTGTAATATTTGCTTGAAAGCAGCACAAAACTTTACACATACAGTGCAACCTCAATTATCCGAGCTAATTGGGACCGCTTGTACCTCGGATATCGGAAATTTCGGTTAATAGAAATTGTGCATTAAAACTCGGTGTTCATGAATTTAACATCTCTTAGAATAAAAAAGAATAGAACGTTTTTTAAATGATAAAAATAAACACATATAAAGTTATGTTTCACAGCTCAACAAATTTAAAAAGGAAATAACTAAAAATAGCAAATTTTAAAAAGCAAATTGAAATTTTTTTAACTACTCTAAATTAAATATTGAAAGATGCATTTTCAAAAATAAAACAAATCTCAAGAAAATATTTTTTTAAATTTAATTACATTAATTTGTTAAATGTTACTTGGAAATTGAGTGCTTTTGGAGTTAGAGAGCCTGTAGCATGGACAGTGAACTAAAACGTGTGGTCTTTCTCAAAGCTCATTCACAAAAAAAAAAAAAAAAAAAAAATTAGACTTTTTTATTGGCTTGGTTAACAGAAATCTCGATTAATCGAAGCTCGGTTAATTGAGGTTCTACTGTACCTTGTATGCCAAGTTAGGTTAAAAAAAATTGTAAATGGTTCGCAGTTCTAAAGAAACAGCATGTGTTCATATTATTGTCATATTGCTTTTTAGCTGATGCTCCAGAATTTTTTTTTTTTTTTTTTTTTTTTATTGCATGTTGTATTTTTTTGTTCCTTAAATCACCTGTATTTTTTTTAGTAAATACGAAAACAATCTTTGATTTACCAAGTACTGACATTGATACAATCTCATTATAAAAAGTTGTAAAAAAAAAAGGGCTAAAAAGTTATATAGTGTTAGGCAGAAGAAATAAAATACATCAAATTCTGAAAAAAAGTATATAGGGGAGAGTGGGGAGGTGCAAATATGCTTAAATAAAGCACTTTAATTTATTTCCAGTTTTTCCATCATATGAATTAGCTATAGCATCATATTTATATGCAGGAATTATTTTAGTTGCATGTTCACAGGTGTTAAATTGGAAAAAGCTTATTTTGCTACATCAAAAGTAATTATTTATCTCAAGTTTCAATATAATTTATCAATTCATTTAAAGTTAAAAACTTATATATAATAAATGTTTTGTAAATCCAGTGATATAACTTTGATGAAGCAGCAATTAATTAAGCCTAAAAGCAACATGGTTTTAGTTACAAGTTATTTTATTGAAATGTTATGTGACGGTATGGATAAAACATCAAGGATCAGGGAGGGATGGGACATGTCACATCTTACCCTTTGATCCATTTAAGGAAATTATTATGTAAACTATACACATACATAATTATCAATGCTTTATAAGTATTTTATCTTGGTATTGAATCATGTAATAAACAATAAATTTGGAAAACTGAAGAAGGAATTTTAATTTCTTAAAAATTTGTTCTAGCTAAAATAATTTGATTATGTTGTAGGCTAAACAATAGTAGCATGGTTAATATAGAATAATTTACTACATGAATTATTATTCAATAATATTAATATGCTATGCAACAAAAAAAGAGGGAATTGAAAGAGAAACATTTGAGAGAATGCAGAAAAAAAAAAAAAAAAAAAAAAAAAAAAAAAACCAGAAAATTTAACTAAAAAGACAAAACCGAAAAAAAAAAAAGAAAATGTAGCTTTTAGACAAGTCTAGTGATAAGGGATCATGTTTAATTTCTTTGCACCTAAATGTGACGTGATGTACAAGATGATGGTGGTTATAGTATCCAGAATAATGAGGAAACCATACTAAGTAATCTTCAAACGGATAAAGTTAAAAAAGTCTCTGTTGGATGTTGGGTAGTTGTCAGATTCCATCATGAAAGTTGATCTTGGATAAAAGATATGTCGGTCAAGTAACCAATATAATAAATGACTTTACATCAGTTGTAACATTTACAAATAAAAGTGGATACAATGTTCATTTTTCCAGAAAATGAAGATAATACACATATAGATATTAATTCAATTGTTGGATTTTTAGATGAATCCATTAAACTTCAGATATCAGAATAAGCTTTTTCCAAATTGTCTCAGCACATATAATCTCTTAATAATAATACTATTTCATTCATTATTACAGCTGTCAATTCAATAAAATCTACTATGATCACCATAGCTTAAACTATATCATGGTAAAAGTCAAATTTTATAAAAAACTTATTTCAGAACTCCCTCTGAGTGAAAATACATTCTTACTACTATAATAAATTGTATATTATTTTATAAGTACATAGAAAATATTCAGGTATCTGAAAAATTTCAAAGTATGTCCCATCCTTCCCACATATGTGAGTGGCATGGGGCAATTTTCTTGTCATTTTAATTACTTTAAAAAACTAACATTATGATATTTTTTTCATTTTTTATATTTTAAATATGTAAAAATGTTTTAGGTTGATATTCAGAAAGTTTTACTGCTGTATCAGCAGAAAATAATAAATAAAAAATGTTTTTGGGAAAAAAGGGTCACATTCCACCCCTCTCCCCCCTAGGTGAAAATGCAACAATTGACTGTAATAGTTACATGAGATAAGTGTGCTTCCTACACTTTAATACATGGATTTAATGGCCAAATTGGCAGTGCAAATATGATAAGACATTGTATATTGTACGTTGAGATATTGTACATTGAAAAAACAACAACAACAACAGAAGTACACAACATTACCATTACCTTAATCGGTGTGATAGTCTTATTTAATAAGATTACTGTATTAAGATATGGTAGCCTACCATTTTAAACATTAAGATGTTTGATGAATATATATCTAGTATTGTGTGTTTATTCAAATAGAAATGATATTAAAAGCAAATATTAAGTATTTCTGCCTAGAAATAATAAAGTAATTTTTAGTTTTATGTGTGCAGTTTATGATAATCATACAGATGTACAGAATTTATATTAAAAAACTTTTTATGTTTTAGAAAATGGTTATTTTCTATGAAGTATTTTTAGTATTAGCTGTGTTTTCTGTCATCAGTGAATTTATTACTTAATAATGCAATTTCTGTGCACATAAATATGTTCCACATGTGTCCAGTTTTTAAAATTTCCTTTTTATTAATTGGATAAAAATTTAATATTTTATAGCCCTTCTTTCAGCCACATTTATATAAGTAGATTAACTTTTCTTTTGCAAGTAGCAATAATAATGACTATCTAACCCCACCCCTTTTTTTTCATATTAATAATTTTGAATATGTGGAAAAAAAATTGCACAATTATAAATTTGTTTTCTTCATATAACTATAAGTTATTTTTATATTATCCAGGAAAAAATTGAGGCCTATTTAGGGCACCTTCACTAAAATCCATTTAATAAAACAGGCCCATTCACAAAATTCCTCTTAATAAAACACCAAATTATTCATGATAAGATATAAATAAATTCATTTAATTAAATTCACAAAATTCCATTCTATAAAAACATACTCTCCATTAATTATTTTTATTTTGTTTGGTTTTAAAATGTGTAATTTGCAAAGAAAACAAATTCACCAGAAAGGAAAACTTTAGCAGAAGGACTTAAAGAAATTATTAGTATTAAATACTTGGTTTGAATTTGAGTAGCTGGCTTTCATCTTTCGTAACAAAATGTTATTTTTCACAAAAATAACTTTTATTTTTCTCAAAATAGGTTCCAAGATACAAACAAACAAACAAACAAACAAACAAAAAACCTACATCGACACCTGATTATTAACGTTTAGCCAAAATATCCATTAAAACTATTAAATTTCGTCAAACTAAAGCAAAAAATATCTATATACGTATATTGATACCCCCTTACATAAAAAGCAACTTGAGTTTCATGTAAAACATTCATTTAGATAATTTATTAAAATAAAATATTATCAGAATATGAAAACAATATTTGTTCCTTAAAATAATTTTCCAGCTATTCTTTTACATAAAGTATCAAGGCATCATATATTAAACATTAACTATTTCTACTTTATACACGCAGTTCAAAAAACTTTTATTATCATTTGATAAGAGTTTACTGCTATTAAATTTGTGTCTCCTTCTAATATGAGCATGGTGATATATCTTTATCTAAGTAATTAAAATAAAGCTACAAAAATGTACTTAACAACATAATAATACATAAATAAAGCACAATTAAATAAATATCCATGTGATTAAATATTAGTTTTCTTTACACTTTTAAATTTATTTATTGAACGTAAAAGGAGTTTTAATTAAAAAAAAAAACATGGATGACGTAAACAAAAACATCTCGGTTTTATCTCTTAAAAAAAAAAAAAAAAAAACATAAACATAAAATACTTTTGCGTCAAAATAAGGATAGACCACAATAAATAACTATCAACCCTATCCCTCCTTTGCTGCTTCAAGTTGCCATAATCTATAGAGGTAACTAACCTACAAAACTAGTCTTTTTATTTCACATAAACATAAAATACTTTTGCGCCAAAATAATGATAGACCACAATAACTATCAACCCTATCCCTCCTTTGCTCCTTCAAGTTGCCATAATCTAACGAGGTAACTAACCTAGAAAAGGCATGGCTATACCTTCAATGTACCAGACTCCCAATCATATTACAGACCAGTTTAACGTAGACCAATCAAATCGCTCCATCTCATGTGTACTGTAGGAGTCGTAAAGAACGAACAGGTTTTTCTCCCAAACCAACAGTAATTGAACCAACAGTGACGTCAGTTGCCCTTTCCTTATAGTAAAAGGAGATGCGTTTAGTCAACACCCCCTATATACAAAGCCTCCACAGTGAATTGTAATGGCCGATCCCGTAGTCCGACTTCCTATTCCTACTTCAACAATACGCGTTTTCGCGAACTTGCGTACGCTCACAGATTGAAGTTGGAACTTTAATTCCTCCGTGAAAGTTGCATTTAGAATTATTTCCCATAACTTTTTTTAAACATTTCAACAGGATGAGTGTTTTTTCTCCATTCAATTACAAATTGAATAAAATCCAATGTCTCCAATATTTATTGAATATTTCTTTTTAATAATTAACATATCCCAATACAAAAATTTTGTAATTTAAATAAATTACGATAAATATCAAAAACTACTAAAATGTAATTGATTTTTCGTATTAAACTTGCATTTATTCCATTTGAATAAAATTATTGTTAATGTAATCAAGTTCTTCATTTAAATCAGATATTTTAAATTACAGTTGTTCACCCCCCCCCCCTCCCCTTGAGAACCAAATTTTATTTCTAGCTTTAGATGTATACATATACTATTTACAATATAAAGATTATTTTTCAATAGATTTGAAGCCTCGTTAATAATATATATATATATATATAAGGGGGGGGGAAGCATTAATAAACAAAAAAGACATGAAGGGGTACTTAATGCTTAAAAAATATACTAAGAGGGAATTTTTAATTTAGAAATACAAAAGTTTCTTTACTTTATTGAAATCACTATTTTAAAAGAATAAAATATAAGAATAATCTGTATTAAAAAAATATAATTTACGAGGAAATATTTTCTGAAGCTCAACTATATCAACATTGAAATTTTTCTATAAAAATTGCTAAAATCTGCAATTTTAATAATTACTAGTTTTCAAACAGCAGCTAAATTCTTTTATATGGCTGAAATTTGATGGCCTAGAAATAAAAATATAGGGTTGAAAATGTACTAATAAAAAATATGCTGTGTGAGAGAGTTTCTTTTTTTTTCACTCCTTCAAATGCAAAAAAAAAAAAAAAAAAAAAAAAAAAAAAAAAAATTACAGCGTTTTTTGTATAATAGTTTTTCAAGGGTATCCATGGTTTTCCTTTTAACCTAATATCTTTTATTTCAGAACTCTTTTAAACATTAATATAGCAAATTTTTGCTTTTAATAGATTTTTGTTATCCTGAAAAATTTCTTTTACAGGCTATAAAATAAGAACTTTCTTCTTGTGCTACCTTTAGAGCAATTTTAAGTTCTTCAATTTACATAAGTTACTTACTCGATTTGTTGTATTAAACTTGCATTTATTCCATTTGATTCAGATTATTTTGTATATAGTCAAGTTCTTTATCTTCATTTTCTTTATTCATTTAAATCATTCTTTTTTATTTAAATTATTTTTTTTTCTAAGAATTAAATTTTCTTTCTATCTTTCTTTATTTTTTCACCTAAACAGTATGCAGGTTTGTCAACAGATTTGAAGTAAACCTTGGTATAAAAAATAATAACGATAATAATAATACTTTGGACAAACGTAAAAGTACCAAGCGGATACTAATTGTTTAAAAAATATACTAAAAAAGGCTCAATATACAAAATTTTATAAAAGGCAATAAATGTGATGTAATTTAGAAATAGAAAAAAAAATCTGTATTAAAGAATTAAATATATTTACATGAGAAAATATATTTAGAAAAAAATTTGAAGCTTAATTATAAAAATATTGTAATTTTTCTATAAAAAATATGCTAAATTTGCAGTTTTAATTATTATTTAACGTAGCATTCAAACCCTGGAGCTAAAGTTTTTAACATGACTGAAATTTGATGATCTAGAAATAAAAATCAGGGGTCTGTTTCTCACAGTGTCCTGTTTTTATGAAATTGTGGGGTTTTTTTTATATTTGTGAAAATTCTAGTTATAATTTTGTAAATTTTGAAATTATCGTTATATACAGGTTCCTGTATATCCTTTACAAATGATAAAGCTAAGTAATATGTTCAGTTGTGATCAGTTCAGTTGTTTTGTGACAGGTCAGATTTTATTTTTAAATGATTAAATTTGTGAAAGGTTTTGTGAAAAGTCTATTTTAAGATGAAAAAATTTGTGAAGTTTTGGAATGAAAAATTTGTGAAGGGTTCTTTTAAGAAGCCAAAAAATTTTTTAACAGATATCTGAAAATACAGAAAAAGAATGTACTAAAAGAATGCATTGTGTGAGAAATTGTGAAAGAAGAAAGAAAATATATGTAATCGCAGCATTAAAAAAAATATACATAATTGTTTTTCAAAGATACCCATGGCTTTCATTTTTAACCCCCCCCCCCCTCACTGTTTATTTATTTTATTTTATTTTTCTTATTTGATACTGAGACATATTTTAAAGACTTGGGGCACTAAGTATTATCTCTTATTTATTTATATCATTGTTTTAATGTAATTATTATGTATAATCAGTTCTGTTATACATATGTAAGATAGAAATCTCGTTTTTTGAAGACAAAAACTGGAGTCATTTGCCTAGAGAGAGATAAAATGTTTTTCAGTAAATCATAAAAGGAAGATTTTACTTGTTTTCTAGCTTTTAATTCATTTATTATTCAATACTTTTTACAAGACTTTGTTTATATGTTAGTTTGTATTCGAAAATACTTGCTAATTTAAATCATATGATATTGATATATGTTAAATTATTTTCTGTATCTATTTAAAGCTTTTGTTTATTCAATGTAGTCATTATCCCCCCTTCCCTTACGCGGATGTAAACACTTTCTGGTATTTAAACCATCAAATGTAAATAATTAATAACGAGGCCTTATTGTACTCAAATTGCTCATATCGAAACTATTTTTATAAAAAAAAATTTATGCTACAATAATTTTATAAGTCAACATATAACTCTATAAATATCGCCAGGTGCTATTGAAAAATAAATTTGAGAAAAAGAAAAAAAAAAAAATAACACTTACAAGATCAAACAACTCTCAGCATTCTCTAATTATAAAGAGAATAAATAGTAATAATAATTTGCTCCCATAAAATCAACTTTAAAATTAAGAGTAAAAAGAAACAAAAAAAGGAAAAAGATAATTGACAAAAGCAATATACGAACTGCTGCTAGTTAATACTATGATAATAGTAAACACACTCTTGACATATTTTGTAAATTAATAAAATAGTGCATCCAGATTACTCATAGTAAATGATTAGAAACTATTAGAAAGTAAAATAATTATATGATTTAAAAAATATATTTGAATACAAACGCATTAACTGGAATTTTGAAAAAATATATAATAACGAAATAAAGCATAGCTAAAAAACGGGGATCTTTTTTTTCTTTTTAAAATCTGCATGCATAAAGTTTATCTTTAGACACATAAATTAATAACAAAGTCCTGTGAAAATATAGTGAGTTGAAGTAAACTAATAATCAGATAAAATGCAAAATCATCCTTTTTTTTTATGACTTAAAACACAATACTTATTCTAGGCAAATGATTGAAAGCTATTGTAAATATACACGTGGTTTAAAAACTAAATTTGTATCTTACATACATATAAAGAAATTATATAATGATAATGTTATTAAAACAATGATATAAGAAAACAAAGACAAAACTTACTTTTATTCTTTAAAATATATCTCCATATCCAAAGTTGTACTTATTTTCACAATTGTAAATACGTGATACGTGCTCTCGCATTTAATCCTAAAGGTGAACTGACCGATCAAGCAGAGGCAACTGGGAAGGTCACAAGCGTCTGGGGAGAGAACGACTGCTAATGGTACGACTTAGAAAATTTCGGCTTCTGATTAACTCGTTTCTGCGCATGCGTCAGCAGAGGCGAAAAGGGAAAAAATGCTTCGATTTCTTCCCTTGAGTGTACCGTACTGAGGTATGGATCTTCCCTTTTCGTTGTGTATTTGTTTATGAGGTGTTTGAAAAAGTTAAGTGAAGTACATTTCAGCGTTTATGTGATTTAAACTTTAAGCTTTTATGCGATATAAACTCAGTGAGCAATGCAAAAACATCAAATGGTTTTAAAAATGTATATATACGTCTATATATATATATATATATATATTCTGGTTGTATGGTTAGCGCTCTTTAACACAAATGACAAATAAAAACAACACTAAACATGGACAAGATTGGAAGACAATTAGTAAACAGTTATTTGCATTTTGTTATAATCTGCTTTATTTACGGAGCTCTTCTGAAATATTATTAAATACAAAATTTTAAGTGTTATAAATGACTGAATCTGTAAATAAATAAATCTACCCTATATATATAAAATCCTAATGAAACGAATTTGTGAAACAATTTTATGAAACGAATTTATGAAACGATTTTATGAAACGACTGATTAAACGACTGATTATGTTTCAGGGCTATTTTTAATAAAATATTAAACGCTTGATGGTGAAATTAATACCAATTGTCCATAAAAATCCGCGGATATCAAAACTGGTAATAGAATTTTGAAATTGGAATTAGTTTTCGAGATATTAATTTTTTTCTAATTTTAATGACATTTCTGTAATGATGGCAACTAATTACTCAGTTTTTTTGTGACAAAAAAGGGAAAAAAATTGAAAAGGATCCCGATAGGGATTATTGATTTCTTTTTATTTGTCATGTTTAAATTGAAATTGAATTTATCTTTTATTTCAATCGATAATGAAGACAAGATTGTGATTAAATTATGTTTTTCAGGAAAATTTGAAAAAAAAAATCACATTTCTATCATCCGGATTCAATCGTCTGTCAGCTATTAATTTAATTTATAAACTGAAAATATTTTGAATAAATTCGTCCAAATGACGTCATTTATGTAAACGCAAATGAAAGGGGTGGAAAGGAATTAATAGTAATTATTATTTATTGATATTGATATGGGGCCTTGACGAAACAGAGAAAATAGCCTTGGCGGAAAAGGAAATTTGGCAACATACTTTCTGTCAACCTATTCACTTTGTAATTTCGTATACAGAAGCATTTTTTCAATATTTATCCAATTTGCTTAGCGTAAAATGTCATTTATCCTATTTTATATATAATCAGAAGTAATTGGTATAGAAAAAACAATAATAATATACGTATAATTAAAATACGCATATAAACAAAAAAATCGTCGAATTTGTTTCCATGGCTGTTTATGTCATTTGGCACCAAATCTCACTTTCTGATGCCCGAATTGCGCCAAGCTTTTTAAAAAAGCGTCAAGACCCCTATAATAGAAAAGCACCAAAAGTTCATTGGGTTTGTTTTCATAACTTTTGGCAACAAATCTATGTATATTAACGAATCTATCCCTTTTTGAAGCTCGAATTACAACAAACCTAAAAGCAAAGGATCCTATACTGGAAAAGTACCCGATTTTTTTATGGACAATATTCAAGTGACATAACATGGTGTAAAATTATCGCGGATAGCAAATTTGTTTAAATATCTCACCAATTGATGCCGAATAAATGCAGGCATGCATACACAAAATATTTAATTAATTTTGTATGATAAATAATTATTAGAAAATTCGTATATACATATTAATTAAAATAAATAATTTACATATTTAAAATAACATGAAAATATGCATGATGGTGCACTAAAATAGAGAGAAAATTAAAACATGTTACTGAAAATGTCTATAACATAGTACTTTTCCATACCGGGGTTCTTAATGTTATTCACAAGCAGATAGAATTTTTTTCATCCTTAAACGCAAAGGAAGAAAAGAATACAGATCGTTGTTATAAAAGTCCGAGAGGTAACCACAATTTAAACCTAACCATTTTATACAAGCTGGTTTTCAAGGTGTAATTGATTATACTTATCAATCCCGAAAACAGTCGTCAGTTGTCGCAACAGTTGTATATGAGGCCATGATAATAAAAAAATGCCCCATTAAAACGTTAAAAGCATGGCAACCCAATTACAGATTTACCAATATTTTTAAACCAAAGCACGCTGTCATGTTTTTAGAGGCCTCGAAGTCTGAGCGGGGGTTGGCGAGCGTAGCTCGCAGGGGGCAGGTCCCCTAGTAAATAAATAAATAAATAAATAAAAAATAAAAAATATGTATATGTGTTGAGCTATTTATAATTTATTTTGAGAATTTAAAAGTTTAAAAAAAGAGATACATTTCCATTAGCATCAGTTAAGTAATAAATTGTTACCAGTAATCAGAAATAAAAGGATTTCCAGGTTAACCCCCCCCCCCCCCCAAGAGCATTTAAAAACTGATTAAATATATACAAAACTCCTTGTGATAAAATTACAATATGATGTGTAAAAACGATGGTCAAGAAAAACATAAGAAGCATAAAATGTTTACCATTCATTTGTTTCAAGACCTCATAATAGGAACCTCTATTTCAACATAAAATTAAAGACAAAATGAGAAGCAATAGTAGCAAAATAATACATTTATGTTACTGCTACTGTTCTTTCTTATGTTTTTCTTTGAAAATTGAAGACGATTCTCTTTTATGAACCTTTTAACACCTAAATGCTAAATTTGTAATGTTGTATGTACTTTTCATTACGTCAGTCTTATATTTACTAAACACTGTTTTATGGTCATGCAACACAACAAAATTGTTCATCTAATGAATAACAATCACAAACCCTCCCAGATGAAGATTCTGGCTGCACTACTGAGTCAGATACTTAAAAAACTTATTGAATAATTTAATTGAATTTAAAGTGATTTCTCTCTATTGTGATGAATAGTTCACATTTTCTTCTTTTTATATTATGTACTTTTAGAGGGGATTAAAAAGAAATTTTATCTTTAAAATTATTAATCATAAAAGTCAACACAGATAAAAATGCCTGTTATGAATACATTTTTTCCCTTTTTTAACACTTTCCAACCTAGTTGAAAAGTGTTTATGACTTCGGTTTGTCTGGCCGTCTGGCCGTCTGCCGTCTGGCCGTCTGGCCGTCTGGCCGTCTGCCGTCTGCCGTCTGCCGTCTGTCCGTGCTCTAACTCCCGTAAATATGCTCGGATTGCCCTGCAAATTTTATATGTTATAATCGTTATCTATAGCATGTTCCCTATTTCAACGGAAGTGTGTAGCACTTATAGTTTTTTTACAGGGACACTCAAAAGAATTCCGTTACATTGCGGTCTATGGGGAAAAATCATTTGCGGTTTATTTAAATAATGTTTCAATACTTTAAACGCATTGAAATTTATATATATCACTAAGGTGCATTAGAAGAAGCTTAATATGGAATAGGGTGTGCATAGCACTTATACTTACTTTACAGGGACAGTCAAAGAATTCCGTTACATTACGTCTATGGAGAAAAATCGTCTGCGGTTTATTTAAATAATGTTTCACTATTTTAAACGCATTGAAATTTATATAAGGTTCATTACAAGAGACTTACTACAGAATATTGTGTGTATAGCAGTCATCGTTCATTTACAGGGACACACAAAAGAATTCTCTACTGTATGTTAACAATAATTCCTGGAAGTGCGTTTTAAGTTACTGAATGCGATTTTAATTTTAAATCGCTTTTTGTATATTACGTGGTGTGTATAAATTCTGTAGATCCTATACAGGGAAGTACAAAAGTTCGGGAACACATTTCCGTATTATTTAACTCCAGACGGAGAATTTTAAACTGTGCTACGTGTTTCCTAACTGAACTAAAATTTAGCATCCTATGTAGTATATATACAAATCTATAGATCCTATACAGGGCTGAATAAAGTATTCGGATTACTTAGATGTTATCTTTTAGCTTATAAAAGAGTATGATTCGTAAAATTATTTTGGAAGCGTTGGAAAGTGTTACATAATCTATGCTTGACGCATGATTTTTCGTTCTTGTTTTTTCTCTTGTCTGTAAATGATTTAACTGTAACTAATGTGTTTAAATGGATTAACATAAATTGATGTCTTAAATAATCTAAATTGATGTTTTAACTGTAATGTAACTGTTAGAGCATATTTTAATTCAGTTGGAAAAATTAGGCTCCAAAATAGAGAATATCCATGGTCAAAGTTATAATAATGGAGCAAATATAAAAAGAATCGAATTGAGATGTGCAAAGCACATTTTAAAACGAAAATTATAAAATATATTTTCCTTTGCCCTGTTGATGCTATTCATTGAATTTAGTTATAAATAATGCTACAAAACAGTTCAATTTTTTTTTTTTCTAAAAATTTTTTTTTAATGTCTGTTTTTACACTGGATACTCAGAGTTACACCAGCACATAACTTCTTTAACTTTAAAACATATTAATATGATTTGATTAGGAAGTTGTGTTTACACTCTCTAAAGCTTCTCATGTATGATTTACCCACTGTACATGGACCATTAGGCGTTAATCAAAATTTCTTAGACAGGTTCAGAGAAATTCGGGGAGTATAATAAATCACTAGATAAGAAAACAACAAAATTTGTTTACGTATAAGTACTATGACATAAAATTTTTATAAAACCTAATCTAGTGTTATAAATTTTAGGAAACCTGAACACCAGATTATATTACAATTTTAGACTGTCACTATCCTTTTACAAACTTTCGCATTAAAGGCTTACATATCTCGATTTTCAAAAAACAAGTTATGAGCAATGTGAAAATAAATTTGAGCTTTGTAAGAACTAAGACAAAGTTGCATCGTTTGCTAAGGAAGAAATAGTTTTGACATTATCTATTTCTACTATTTCATTCTATTTCAACCTATTAAAAACAAAAACTTATTACAGTAAAATCCCGTTACAACGAACTTCACGGGACCGCAAATTTTATTCGTTGTAACGGGAATTTCGTTGTAACGGAATTCAATAGAAAATTAAACATTTCAATTCAGATCCTCATATCATAGTTAATTATAAAAATATAGTAGTATAATACAAATTAGTAGATAATTAATTATTAAAAATAGTAATAAAAATTAGTAGTACCTTCTAATAACGTAAAGTTAGTATAATACAATGTATAATATTTTTTATAGAACTGAAAAATTGACTTACCACCATTTCAATGATCTTCAAATTGTACAAGAAAAAATTTAATGCAGAAAATCAGTGATTTTTTTTTGTACAAGGGAGTTTGAAGCTGCGGACAATACAAAATTATGTACATGATTAATATTAGAAAAAATGTTATCTGGTACACTGCTCTGTAAAGAAATAAAATTGCGCACTCTTTCTAAGCTTTCTAAGGCTTCAGCAGATGTAACTTTTGAAACCTCATTTTCTTCATCTTCAGAACTTTCTTCATCATTTTCTAAAATGCGATCATCAACAATAGACTGCACAATATCTGTCTCTGTTAATGAATAACAAGTTGCAGCATTGTCATCTGCAGTTAAAAAATCTTTAAAGCTTATGCTTTGAGACACACCAGATTTTTCTTTTACTAAGTTCCAAGTGGATTCGATCTCATATTCGACTGTCTGCTCCTCATCATGTTCTACATCGCTAGATCCTTGAGCCGTCGATTCTTTATTTAAATCCTGGTCAATCTGCGCGTGTTTCCAACAGTGGGCTATTGTTTTCTGGCTTATATCATCCCACGATCCACAGATCATATCAATTGCCTCTTTCATGTTGCACTTTCTGTTTACGTTATTTTGCAGATCACAGAGAATGCGTTTTAATAACATAGTTTTGTATCGTGATTTTACGGCTCTGATAATGCCTTGGTCAAGAGGCTGAAGTATTGCAGTACAGTTAGGCGGGAAATACTCTACACGAATGTGATTCAATTTAGGAGGATCATTGTGTGCTGTGCAGTTGTCTATGAGTAGAAGAATTTTACGTTTTTGTTTTTGCATATCTTTATCAAAATTTATCAGCCATTCATTAAAGAATCCTTGCGTCATCCATGATTTTTTGTTGGCTTTGTAGATGCATGGTAAGGACTTAAAATGTTTGAAACAACCGGGTTTTTCAGATTTGCCGATTATGAGTACTTTTCGTTTTTCTGTTCCTGATTTGTTGCAGCAAAATAGGGCTGTAATCCTTTGTTTGGAAAGCTTTCTTCCAATACACTTGTCTCCTTTTAACGCTAAAGTCTTCCTTGGTTCTAACTGAAAAAATATTCCGGCTTCATCGGCATTAAAAACATCGTTAGGACTATACGTCTTGATTATTTTTTGTATTTCACCTTTACGCCATTCGTTTACAAATTCAACTGGGACGTCTTTTGCTTCTCCTGAAATGCATTTTGCCACTATACCGTATCTTTCTCGGAATCGATTCAACCATCCGACACTGGCTTGAAAATTTTCAATGTTTAGCATTCTTGCAAATTCCAAACCTTTTTCTCTAATTAAAGGGCCACTTAGAGGGATGTTTCTAGAACGAACATCCATAAACCATTTGTAAACAGCACTATCCACATCTTGAAACTGGGCATTTCGAATTCGTTTTCTGCTTGGATCAAAGACTTTAACTTGAATTTTTTTCAAAATGCTTTCTTTATCTTTTAGAAAAGTGGATAAAGTAGACGGCGAAATTCCATATTTGCTAGCAACATCAGATTTTTTCATTCCTTTCTCAACTTCAGAAATTATGGCTTTTTTTTCTTCCAAACTAAACTGTTTTCGCTTAACAGCCGCCATTTTATGACCTACTGGTAAGATGAAAATTTTCAAACTGATTTCGAGCTTTGGAAATTCCTTTGCGAAAGTTATTCAGGTAGGGAGGAGAGGGAAGGGGGAATGTGCAATACTCATTTCACGTTTTGTTAAGTTTGCCTACATTGGTTACAGCTTACTTGGACTTCCAAGAAAAAGGGGTGGAGAAAAGGGGAGAGCGAACAAAGGAAACATTCCTTCTGCAGTGAAATGCCTATGCACACCGATTTTACAACAAAGCTCGGAGAAAAGCGATTGCTTTAGAGATAAGCTTGATTGTCCCTAAGACTAGGCATCGAAAACAAAAATTGTCAAGCGATAAAAATGTACAACTGAAAGTATTTGCCGTGTCATATTATTTCGTTCTAACGAGATTATAAAAAATTGAATATTTCGTTATATTGAGATTATGTTAACATTATTTGAATACATTTCAAAACGGGACTCGCTTGCATTTCGTTATAACGGGATTTTTCGTTGTAATGGAATTCGTTGTAACGGGATTTTACTGTATTATTATTTTTTTTAATTATCTATTTACATATAAAAGAGTTTTTCCTCATATGTTTCATGAGTTCTGACTCATAATCAATACACAGTCTAAACTACTGAACATAGAAGAATGAAAATTGGGGAGCTAATACAATACTTCTTTTGACATAAGCATGAAGATTGACATAAGACAGGATTTTGGAAAATTCCCCACCCTAAGAGGGTTAAAAAGGGAGTCAAAATTTTTAGAACACCTCACCATATCTCATCAGCCATTTTAGGTAGAAGCATGAAATTCCAGAAAATAAATCTACAGAAAAAAATAATCAAATACAGTAGACTCCCTTAAATCCGCTTAGCTTAAAACCGGAGGTTATGCAGATTTTAGTATTTTGTGGATTTCTGGTCACTGTTTTGTTTACATTTTTAAACAATAATTTGAATGTAATAATGCATTCGAAATTATAATGAATACTTACAATAAAGTAAAATAGTTAAGTAAAATTAAAAAAATTTAAAAAAATTTAAAAAACATTTAAATTTTTAAAAGTAAAGGTCAAATAAATAATGGATACATAACTAAATATGTATAATCATGAGAAATTTTTTCTTGAATTATTCAGTAAAACTCGCCTAATAAATGTACACTAATAATTCACATCAAAATCTTAAAATAACAAAGTTTTCTTTCATGTTTAGCTGTACTTAACCAAAAAAGCTTGATCAATACATAAATTATTTGGTAAAAATATTGCTATCGCCACTGATATCAGCACTATCTAGAATTTTTTCAGAAATAAATTTATACATTCTTTATGAGAAAACATGAGTTGAATCATATCAAACAGAATTACATATTAAAATGTGTACAGAATGATAAAAAAAAAAAAAAAAAAAAAAAAAAAAAAAAAAAAAAAACTTACAGTTAAGATGTAGGTGTCAAATTTAAGTTTCATTGTTTACATCGGAAACGATGTGTGGATTTCAAGGTGGCAGATTTGTGGGAGTCTGCTGTATGTATTCCAGTGATTTTACAAAATCCTTCCCTAAGGGGATTAAAAGGGGGGTCAAAAATTTTAGGACATTTCACCATATCTCTGCAGTAGTTTTAGGTAGAAGCGTGAAATTCAAGATAACAAATATATTAAGAAAATAGTTAAACACAGGTAGTTCAGTGAATTTAGAACTATTCTGTCGCCAAAATCAACTTTGAACTGGATAATGTAAGATTGTACGAATAAGACGACAGATATATAAGACAATAATTTATTTGGTTAAAGTTTCTTTTTTTTTTTTTTTTTTTTTTCATTTTTACTAGATATATTTTGTTTGATTCAAGATTCTTTAATAGAAACCAACCGGCGTAGCAGGCAAATGCTGCTAGTCTTGTATATTGTGTCAGAATTCTATCACTAATTGATTTAAACAATTAAATGATCTTATATTTTAGAAGTTTTGTATGATATCTCTTGTAGGGATGGGCATTTCAACTTATTTTGCAATGCTGACACACTTGATGACTTGAAATAAAAATGTATGAGTTTTTCAGGAGAAAATATATAAATTTTCAGCCGAGGAGAAAGCTAAAATTTCAAGACGAGTGGCCATAACTTGGATGATTGATTATTATAATCTATATATATTTAAAATTCAATGTGGATCTGGTAAGACAATTTCAGCTGATCTGAGTATGCACAATGAGCATTTTAGGGTGTTATTCTGTTGAGTATAGTGAGAAACCAGTTTTGAATTTTCACATATTATTAGGGTTTTGATAAATCGGTTCAATAGTATATATATATAGTAGAAAAAGTTATGGAAATTTTTTTTCTTAATTATTATTACAAAATTTTTTACCATCCTTAATGTTTTCTTTAATTACCGTAAAATCCCGATTGTAAGACCCCCCCTTTTTCAAAATAAAAAAAGGTTAAATTCGGGAGAGGGCTTATAATCGGGATTTAAAAAAAAAAACATTTAAAAACCTGTTTTTATTATTAATTTAGAAGTAAAAAAGGGGCGAGAATCTTCCGTATTTCGGCAGAAAAAAAAAATAAATAAATAAATTCCCAACCATAAATTCCTGCCGCCCCCCCCCCCTCCCCACCCACAAAAATAAATAAATAAAATTAATTAAAATTAAAAAAAATATATTTTTACATATTTTTCTTTATTTCTTATTTTATTGTAACAATAGCTAATCAATCATCTAAATCTGCTCTCAAAATTACTGTTTCCCCCCTTTGCCCCCCCCCCTTCTGGTACCAAAAATGCATAGTTTAACCTTTATAACTTTTTAATTTTAAACTTAATTCAGACTTATTAAATACTCTATATTAAAAATAAATAAATCCAACCTACCACCTAAATTAACCCCTCTTCCTAAAATCTCGGCTTCTCTCCCCCTGCTCCCCAACCTTATCTCCTGAAGATCCTCCCCCTCCAAATTCATCTCGTAAAATTTAAAATCTGTAAAATTGTAAAATAAAAAAAAGGACGAGAATCTTCCGTATTTCGGCAGATTAAAATATAAATAAATTAAAAATAAATTCCCCATCCTAAAATCCTGCCCCCCCCCCCCCCAAAAAAAAAAAATAATTACGAAAAAAAAATTTAAATCATTAAGTATTTTTTTTATTTCTTATTTTATTGTAACAATAATGTAACAATTGTATAATATTGTATCAATAATCTAAATCTGATCTGAAAATTAGTTTCCCCCCTTTGCCCCTCTGTGGTACCACACACTTGTGGTGAGTAATCTCATCCATCGTTGACGAAAGCAAACATACAAAAATCAGAATACAGAATTATAAAAATTTCTCAAAATAATTTAAAACATGTGCTGCACAATGCACGAATATTGAAGCAATATGAATAATACAAACACCCGGACCCGGCTGTTTACCATTACTGTTTACTTACCGGCCAGCTTACCATTTTGTAAAGTGTTTTCCCTTTTCTTCCCAATTTTCCCTAGGCTTGTAGCTACTCACGCATGCGTAGAACATACTTAATCCGAAGCAAAATTTTTCTAAGTCGTACCATTAGAAGTCGTTCTCTCCCCAGACGCTTGTGGGAAGGTCAACGATAAGCGGAAATAACTTCGGACTACCGTCTCCGCCATATTGCCTCTTCCAGAATTCACTGTGAAGGCTTTGAATATAGGGGGTGTTGGTTTAGTCCCTTCTCCCCCTGACTTCTGGGAAAGCTAATGATTCATTTTTTGTGATCATTTCTTCCTACATGCGTTACATCTGCGTGGAATCCATTCCAAATACTAATAGTTAAATTTAATGCGCTTGCAAGTTTGACCTAGTAAAAAAAAAAAAAAAAAAACCCTTGGGAATGAAAGTAACGGAGATCTTTAATTGTACCCCCCCCCCATCCCCCAAATTTCCCCTTTTCCATCAGTATCTATAAAAATAAACTTTTAGAAATAACGTTTTAGATACTTTCTTACTTTTTAAAAGTAAGAAAAAGAAAATACTGCTGAAATGCACACAAAAATTGTAGCAAAAACTTAGAATGCAATGGATTTTTTTCCTTCGAAAAAATAATAGTATTATATAGCATTATATAGTATTTAGGATGAATTAGCATCATAAAACAAACTTACGAAAAATTTAAAAATAAAATTAATTACATAGGTTTGGGGTTTCTATTTGAAAATATGGTGGTGTACTTCAAAATTTTATTTGGAGGGGGGGAGGGGGTATCATAAAATTCTGGGAGAGTACTAGGGAGTGTAGATAAATCCCTGTGTTCCTCCATAAAATTTCATTAGATGCAACGTACCTTAGAAAGACTATAGTATACTAACTACTTAGAATTAAACTAGTAAGTAAAATTTAATATTTACCATTAAATTAACCTTTAAATAACAACGTTCGATGTCAGAAAAGGGCTGAAAGACATTTTTCCTATTTATGATTTTATTAATTTACGTTTAAAAAGCTTTTTGTGTACATATATATTTTTCTATTATTTTAATTGCCTTAAATGTACATAATATATTCAAACATCTCATTTGAAATCACAGACTATGATCATTATTACAAATGGTTACGGCTAAATAGAATAACATTACTACATTTTTTAATTTGTAACCGAACTATTTTCTATTTTAATTTACGTCGTGCATCGATTATGGTACAACTGCCAACTTATATTTTATGGTAGCTTCCGTTAAAAATTTCGCATTCCACAAATATTAATCAGATGAAAATTAAATATAATTTGAAAATTCATCGTTCCGAAGGAATGATTTCTTTTTCAGGGAAAAGGACATGCTAGTCCAGAAAGCTAGAGCAGAAGCGGGGCTGAAATAATAAAATATTTGTCATTTAACTTATTTTATCATTTTTTTATATTTGATCTGATTGACATTTTTTTTTTTATAATTTATTTAAATTCATTTTTATATAATTATTTCAGTACTATTATTTAATTTTTACATTTTCCCACTACTTTTATCTAATTTTTATTTTTCCATTCTTTCTTATTCTATTTGTTACAATCATTTGTTTTCGGATTGGCATATCTTTTCCTTCTGGTTGTCTTTCTCATATATTACGCATTATTTCCCTAAACACATAATTTTCTCACATATTACGCATTATAGCCCCATCACTGTAAAAAAAAATCCTGAGGTTACTAAATTTTTTTTAGTATATTTGTATTCCACAGATTTTTTTTAGTAACCGGTACTAAAAACCGGAATCGTTTCTAGTAATTCTTACAGATTTTCTTGTAACTGAGTAATAGTACAATTTTTTTTTTTAATAATTGCAAAAATCAATGAGAAAAACTAAAATTTTTTTAGTAGATCGACCCATTTTTTTTTTTTTTTTTTTTTTTTTTTTTTTTTACAGTGTACCCATGTTCTTTGTGAAATCTATAATCTTTTAGTTGTGTTAATGCTCTAATAGTAACAACATATAATTTTGTCTGAATAAGATTTCATGTCGTCGAAACGCTTGCGTTTTCTTTATTTGTATGGTGTATTTAAGAATTCTAACTAATTACTTAGTATCAATAGTGTGCTTTTATTTTCTATAGTTCATTTTGACAATATTAATTATTTCTTTTAACACGAAGATTGACCAAGAAGAGTGAATAATTACTTTCTTTTTAAAATAATAATAATAATAATAATAATAATAATAAAATATCCCTGACGGCTCGGCCTACAGGCACAGGTAGATTTCGAAGACGCAGACCGTGGGGCGCCTGTTTGTCGGGAATTGCGGAAGAAATTACCTTTTTGCGATGATGCGGCAGTTGGAACCGCCTAGTTCGAAACCTAACATGTTTGCAGGCGGAGCCAGCAGGGATTTTTAATTTTTTTTTTTTTTTTTTTTTTTTTTTTTTGCTATAAGAGTTGGTCCTATAAAAAACTTGCCAATATAAAAGTTTCAGATAATATTAAGAGGATTTATAATAAATTTAAGCGGATTTGAAATCTTGGGAATTGATTTTATGTTATGAATTAAGTTATGAATTTTTTTCCTTCTAAAACCCCCCTCCCCCCCCCTTAAGACAATTTTTAATTATATCAAAAATCTGTCATACATAAATTTTCGGCCCTTCTCCTAGAAGTAATAATAACTTCAAACGGATTCGATACGTATCATAATTAAGAAATTATGGGTTTTTTTCTATTTTCACAAAAAGGCCCCCCTCCCCCCCTTTTTTTTCGATGTTGCCCATTAACGAACTTGACCGAGATTTTATGTCCCTTGATTTTATGTATCAGTTTCGAAAAGATGCGACAGTTGGAACCGCCTACTTCGAAAAATAACTTGTTTGCAGGCGGAGCCGGCAGGGATTTTTTTTTTTTTTTTTGCTATAACGGTTGGTCCTATTAAGAACTTGTCCATATAAAAGTTTTAGATAATATTAAGAGGATTAATAATAAATTTACGCGGATTTGATATCTTGTGAATTGGCGAAGCTATGATTTTTTCTTCTAAACCCCCTCCCTTCCCCCCCCCCTTGGGGACAATTTTAATTATATCAAAAATCTGTCATACATACATTTTTGTCCCTTTTCCTAGAAGTAATAATAACTTTAAAGGGATTCGATACGTATCATAATTAAGAAATTATGGTTTTTTTCTGTTTTTACAACCCCCCCCCCCCCCGCCATTCTCCCCCCCCCCCTTGGTTCGATTTTGCCCATTAACGAACTTGACCGAGATTTTATGCCCCTTGATTTTATGTATCAGTTTGGAAGAGATTTACGCCGAATTTTTCCAGTTATCGTGTCCATAAAAAAGTGACATAGATAGATAGATAGATAGATAGATAGGTAGATAGATAGATAGATAAAGTTTTGAACTGGGGGTGGTTTTGGGTTCTGGGAGTCATGATCGGCGTAAATCTGCAAAAAAAATTCAAAAATTCCAACTTAGGTGAGAATGTAATAGGTAGTATTTCTTACGAAATCTACCTAAAACGGGCTGCTTAATCAAGAGATTGATCTCCAAACTATAAAATACTATACTGTAATATTTTTTTCTTTTCAATTTAAGCAGTTTAGAAAATTTAGAAAATGGTATCGCAAAAACTTACAATGTCTTCTTTCAAATTAAATTTTCATCGCATTAATATTTGTGCAATGCAAAGTAATTTTTCTGTCATTTGAAGCATATTAAATGCGTAATTAAAGTTGATAACTGTATAATATACTGCGCGGAATGTTTTCTGCTTTGTTTTTAATGCAAATATTACAAATTATTTTAGACGGTTAGTTGAAAGCTTTCCACAAGGCATAAAATAGCTAGAAATTCATGTATATTGTGGTAGGAATTGTGCGAAGAGAAAACTGAACTCGGGGAAAAGTTTGGATTCGGTGTTCGGTGCCTCCACCCCCAAATTTGAAAGGAACAGGAAACTACCCCGCGTCGCCTGAGGTAGTGTCGGAGTTGTGGCAATTATCTCTATTGTTGACAAGATACGGCGCCTAATGAAAGAAGGTAGGCATATTTCTTACACACGTGCACGCCAGTATTGGAGGTATTTTCTCCAAACGACTTATCACGGCTTCGCCGCTATAGAAGCCGTTCTAGGAGAACGACTTAAGAAGGGCTCGCCTTTTTCGGAAGACAGTTTGTTGAACGTATTAACACGGCCTTGTCAGTGAGAGGGTTAAAATAAAAAAAGTTTAGGGTTTGTTTTCTTTTTTTTTTCACTTTTATAGAATTTTTAAATATTCCATTTTTTCCTATTTTTCTTTTGTTATAGGGATAGACGACGTTAGGAAAACTTTTTCGCTTTATGTTCTATTTTTTTAAATTAGAATAAAATGCTCAACGTTTGAACTTTTTATATAAAAAGGAAAATAGAAAAAAAAATCTATCTTCCGAAAAAAAAAATAAGACATTACTCAAAGTCAAATTTCGTTGTTATTTTATTATAAACGATTCGCGAGTATCATTTTATAAACGGGTCTGTACATTCGAATTTTTATATTGTCTTCCATGTTTTATTTAACTTATTATTTATCAGTACACGATTATGTTTAATTTCTTTAAAAGGGAGTTTAAAAAGTAACATTAAATTTGTAATCGATCTTTTTTACAATCACATACACATATTCGTGTAAAAAAGAGTTGAGCCCACCAATAATTTTCAAAACTGTACGCCTATGTGTTACAGCGACAACTACTTCTATACGAAAGGCAGATATATAGGCGTAACTTGGTCTACAAGTCTGAGGCGGCAAAAGTCTCCAAACCCTTTTGTAAAAATATATACCCTCCCCCCGCCTTCATCCCATCACCACGTACACACACACACACTTAAATTAAATACTAAAAGTTTGTAATATTTAAACAAAATTTTAAATGTTTAACCATATACGCAAAAATCGGGAAATTACTAAGTTATACATCTTATGTTTTTAAAGGAATATTATATAATATTGAATATACGACCGTTATATCTCTTATGTCTGGTGCAATGTTCCATTAGAAAATAGTTCAGACAAATTTAATAAAAATTTGCCAAAGCCTAGGGCTTTCGAAGATTTTTTAAAATGTTGAGAAAGGCGGTTGAGATAAATATGCCTAAAGCCTTTAATTAGAGTGGCAACAAATGATGGAAATTTATAAATAAAAACTCTAGCTAGCGTTCTGATTGGAATGACTCAGAAATTTTGCTGTTGCGGCATTTTAAGCTCCATGGAATAATTTTAGATTAAGAATTTAAAAATTAATACTGTCCTTAAATTTCGAACTCTACCTTTTCACAACGTTTCAAGTGAAGAAAAACAAGAACAAAAACAGGTGCATCAGTTATAGGTTAGGAATATTTTCCAACACAATTAGAATACTGTTTAAAAATTTCATGCTTTCATACAATGAAATGAAATATCTAAATAAACAATTTAAAAAATACAGAACACGGTTAAAAATCCAATTCCAAGAATTGCTCTCCATGGCAGATAATGTATGCGAATTCTTCTGTGCTACGCTGTATGTGATAGCTTTAAACACACTACATAGTGAAACTAAAACTTAAATCACTGGAAAACGCATAAAACAACTAAAAAGGTGTATCTAGTGATTTACTACCTATAGATGACAATGTATCAATATCCTTTTGTGCAGCCATATATTATATGAATAACACAGTAAAATTTGACAATTAATTTTAACACAAATGCACATGCAACAATTATCATCCATAGATGGCAATATATCTAATTTCTTTTGCTCTGCCATATGAATTTATTTATATTCTATAAATAAATTCTTTGTTTGATAAAATATAATTAAACTGGAAAAGGCCTAACACAGTTGAAAACATATGTTAGGAATTCACGTCCATAACTGCATTTTTTTTTCGTGCAACTCTGCATATGATTGTAGAATTTGTTTATATACTCACGACGTAATGATTTAAAATGCACACCACAGCTGAAAATACACTTAAAGCAATTATGGTTTATAGTATATAAATTATTACTTTATAATTTTAAGTATTATAAATATATTTTCCATAAATTAGGAGAGTTTTTATTATTATTATTATTATTATTATTATTATTATTTTCCCTTAATTTTGCACTTGATAATTATAACATTTATCATTATTCCTTGTTTTTCATATGGAAAATAAATCATTTTTTTAAGTTAACATACTTGAGAAATTTAAAAGAGGTTGAAAGAACTTGTTTGCTGTACTTTAATCATTGGTGAGATTTCAGAACTTTGTAAAATTAGTAACATTTACACTAGATTAATTTTAACACAATTATTCAAATTGGTAAAGAAATCATATGAGTTGTAATTTTCCAACTGGACGAAAAATGTCCGGGTCAGGATTCGAACCTGGGATCTCTTGGCTGAAGCTGCCACGCTCTACCAACTGAGCTATCCCGGTCGAATCTGGAGGGCATAATTCATCCAGTTAACCTTATTGATCATAGCATCTGGTCTGATATTTTAATCAGCTCAACAGAATAGATCGTAGGTAATGGAACTCCAGTAAACGCTGGATACGAGATTACACTAGATTAATTTTAACACAATTATTCAAATTGGTAAAGAAATCATATGAGTTGTAATTTTCCAACTGGACGAAAAATGTCCGGGCCAGGATTCGAACCTGGGATCTCTTGGCTGAAGCTGCCACGCTCTACCAACTGAGCTATCCCGGTCAAATTTGGAGGGCATAATTCATCCAGTTAACCTTATTGATCATAGCATCTGGTCTGATATTTTAATCAGCTCAACAGAATAGATCGCAGGTAATGGAACTCCAGTAAACGCTGGATACGAGATGTTCGAATCCTGGCCCGGACATTTTTCGTCCAGTTGGAAAATTACAACTCATATGATTTCTTTACCAATTTGAATAAATGTGTTAAAATTAATCTAGTGTAATCTCGTATCCAGCGTTTACTGGAGTTCCATTACCTGCGATCTATGAGGAAAGGGCATGTTTACAAACAAACAGTTCCATCAACCACTCTACCACTGCATTTTAGTCGCAGCTATCATTGCAGGAATCATCATGGCGACGTAGGCCAATCATATCACAGAGCAGTTTAACGTAGACCAATCAAATCGCTCCATCTCATGTGTACTGTAGGAGTCGTAAAGAACGAACAGGTTTTTCTCCCAAACCAACAGTAATTTAACCAACAGTGACGTCAGTTGCCCTTTCCTTATTCTGTTGAGCTGATTAAAATATCAGACTAGATGCTATGATCAATAAGGTTAACTGGATGAATTATGCCCGCCAGATTCGACCGGGATAGCTCAGTTGGTAGAGCGTGGCAGCTTCAGCCAAGAGATCCCAGGTTCGAATCCTGGCCCGGACATTTTTCGTCCATTTGGAAAATTACAACTCATATAGTAACATTTAGTTGATAATTTTATAGGATTTAAATCAAATCCCATTCGTACTGGTTTCAGATGAATCTAGATAATTTTTCAATAAAAATATTTAAATCACACTGATTTTAATTTGTTTATTTTAATTGAAATGTTTTTAATGTTGGTTAATGTTTTTAATTTTACACATTTTCAAAGTGCATTAACTTTAAAGAACCAAATGAAAATATTCAGTTTTTTAATGTTGGTTAATGTTTTTAATTTTACACATTTTCAAAGTGCATTAACTTTAAAGAACCAAATGAAAATATTCAGTTTTTTAAATATTGTTTTTATTTTTAAAATACTAACTAGAAATCTTTATAAAATGTATAGTATTTTGATGAAAGAATGAAGGAAAAAATATCAAGTTACCGGTACTTCTATCTCGATTTCTCTAAAGAATATTTCTTTTTTACCGTATTCTTCAATTGCACTAAAGATAAAATACGAAATATATTTGTAAATATGTTTTTAGGCTTATGAATTTGGAAATGTCACAAAAACAAACGAATACTAAAAAACTGAAGTAGACCGCATATTTCTCTATTCCTTTGAATCTAACTGCTCGATGACTACCTCATTGCAACTGTTCTGCTCAGTTCATAAAAGAACTTATTAAACAAGGATTTGTTCTATAAAAAGAACTTGTTCTTTATATTTCTGTTACGATAAATCTCCCCAGGAAAATCCTGTGAAGTTATATGCGCCCCGTTAATTACCAATCTGTGATTGGCACCTTGAAATAGGGGACGATCATAGAAGAAGGAAATATAAGATAGAAGGAAGATGAGGGGTGTTTTCGCCCATAAATTGCAACGGGGGTTATATGGGAAGGTGTTCAAACAGAATGCTCGCAACCCCACCGATATTGGCGAAAACTTGGCTTTTATCTTGGCATAGACGTTCCTACTAACCGTCACCTCACATGATGGGTTTCCGGTGAATGTTTTATTAAATATTTATACAATAAAGTATTTTAACGTATTTAGTTTCCTTATTTGTAAATATATAAACAACAGTGGACCCATGCAAATATTTCACATTGCAGTCTAATATTTTTTAGATGCAGGTTTAAACTTTAAAAAAAATAATAATAAGGACTAAAAGTATCGCCTAAACAACATTAGTCAAGCCAGAATATCATCTAATTTATTCAACCGAAGTTACAGTAAAATCTGGCCAAGGATAGCAAACGAAAAAAAAAAGTAATTAATTGTATTTTAACTGCATTAGAGGGTGACATCATCTGTTTAGGAAAAAACATGGGAGAAAAAAAAATTGAGCATTTGAATTAAAATTTTGCTTTTTAATCATAAATATAATATAAACGTGTGCAACAACTTTGTCCCACTTTATCTTTATTGGAACATATATTTTTTATTTTAATAATCATTGATGCTTTTTTTTTGTGGCAACGCTGATTTGAGAAAAACCTTTCATTTCATTTATGAAAACAATGCTGATTTAATTTTTAATTAATTAACCGTAGAAAAAAGGATGTTGACAACAGAAATAATAAATATGATACATTTTATTAGTATTTCCTAATTTCATAAAATGAAACGATTACTTTAAATCCTTTTAACTAAAAAAATATATATATTATCGTACTGTTTAATTATTCAGTCCTCTATGAAGAATAAATTTTACTTTCTTTTTCCCCCATCAAAAGAAAAGGGATTTTAGTTAAATTTAAATAAGGGTTTGGTTTTAAATTTTAAAATCAGGTGAATACAATCAATACTTACTTGATATTACGAAGGTGAAAGGGGGGGGGGGGGGTAAATGTATGTGTTTATTTTATAAGTAGTCAGCGACTGATTTGCAAATTTGGGGGGCCATGGGCACAGATGCTTTAATAATTTTGTGATATTTAATGATGTTTCTTCTCAATTTTTTAGAAGTAAAAGTTTTTATAACATCCTCATAATCTTAAGTTTTCTATCTTGCTGACGATTTTTCAATCTTTCGTCGATTTTAAATATCCAATGGTAAAATTTATTTTTAAATATTGAAATGCAAATGAGATATTTTTAAAAATTTCTCCCGTAGGATTAACATTAGCGAGCAGGCGTTTTCGCGTGAGTGATTTAGCCCTTAAAAGTTTTTTTACATGAGAAAAAGGCCACTGGGATCTGTATGAGACGTCCAGCGGATGCTTTTGATTGTATGGGATGATTAAATTAGCCCCAGTGAGTCAAAAATGCGTGCAGATTTAGATAAAATGTTTCTCTTTGTTAGAGGTGACGTAAGTGTTACTGAAGTCTTGAAAATAAATATATCCGAAGAAGAGTTCCAATGTAAGACTAAAACTTTATAACTTTCATTATCGCTGGGAACAATTTCAAGATAAGATTCTGTCGCACGACAATCTTGAAATTCGTTAAGAAATTCCATAGAATTGGAATTCCACTTCCTTAAGTGGAAACCATGCGCGTGTAAAGCATTTGTAATTTTTTTACAAGTTTCAATTGCTTCACTAACAGTGTTTGAGCCCGATAACAAATCATACATGTACAAATATCTTCTAATAACATTCGCGAAACAGTAAGATTTTTTGTATGATTGCGGGCAATTTGTTGGATTTACCTGGTGGCTAAATATAAAGCTGGTGCCAAACCGTAAGTTACAGTTTTTAACTTGAAATTTTGTATTTCCAATTACATCCCCAAACGATTTGCTGATAATTTTGATCCAGTGGCGCACCCAGGATTTCGGTCTGGGGGGGGGGGGGTAGTGCATTTTGGAGGTCTGCACGGTCCCGGGCTTCGCCCGAGGCCCGTACCCTGCAAAATGAAGGTAAACTTTAAAACAGGCTGGGCCTGCAGATTTTTGATAAGCCGTCCCGGGCTGGGCCGATTGACAAAATAACCGAGCCGGAAAAAAATTTAATGAGCCCGCGGGTCGGGTATGGGCCTCGTACCCGTGAGCCGTGATGATTTCTAGATTTTTATTTGTTGAAACTTCAGTTGTTTTCCTGCATCGTTAAAATAAGAATATTCGAAAGATATACATTTAACACTCTTTTTTTTTCGTCTTTGAATGAAAATCAGTTCATCACTGTCACTATCACTACCAATTTAAAAATTAATTTTACGTTTAACCATCCCGATATAAAATTTAAACGAAGCCAGTGAAATTTGATGATGACGTTCGCGGGAATAAGTATAAATCTGCTTCACGAGGTGACGCTAGTTTGGCAACATCATCAATAGAGTAACGTAACATGTCAAGTGTAGAGATCGGCATCAGATGTTTACATTGTGTCCGAGACCAAGTTTTATTGTTTTAGCTAGAGTTTCAAAAAATCGGTTTATTCCGAGGTTTATTTCCAAATGACCCGAATAAACCAAAAGACCTGGTTTATTCTAAAAAACCTTGTTTATTTCTAAAAAACCCGGTTTATTCCCAGGTTTAAACCGGGTTTTTTCTAGACTTTGCAACTCTAGTTTTAGCAGACTCAGACCGAGCCGAGATCAGGCTTAAACTCTTTTATATACAGTCGAGCTGGGTCGGAACTAGGCTTAAATGTGCTCAAGAAGTTTGTTTTGTCAAAATAGTATTAGAAAGAATAAATTGCTGTTAACGGATTCAGTGAAAATATACTTTAAGTGATTCTCAAATTCCCAACTCAACTACACGAAACTCTTCGAAACATTTTCTGACTTATTTCTAACTGTAAAGGCATAAAATTGACAGGCCTGACTTTTTAAGCGATTTGGAATCGAGTACTATTTTCCATTTTTTGATAAATAAATAACTTGCCGAGATATAAGTATTCCTCTCTTGTGTCGATACGTTTTTCTCCTTTACCGTGCTATCGCGTCTGGAAATTTAATTCAAAACGCCAATTTTCATATTTTTTTCTGAAAGATGTTTTGCATTTATCAGATAAAGGAAAGCACTATTTGATTACATAGTTTCTGAATAAGAACACCTGTCCATTTTATGCATTGCCGAAGAAAATTGAATTCAGAAATGTGTCAGAAAGTAGTTTCATTCGATTTGAGCCTTAATAATATAGAAAGAAATATTTTCAAAAATCTACTTTTTTACACAGCTTAAAAGTTATGATTTTTTAACCCTCTTTTTCTCTTTTACTCTAAACCTACATTAATTTTTTTTAATGGATCGTTATTTGGAGGCTAAAAAATCTAAGTAATCATTAATGCTGCTATTTTGCTTTTTCTGTCTTGTAAAACAAGTTGTAAACAACTAGATAAATAAGTTAAAATATATTGTAAAATTTTTCCAAAAATATGTATGCAATATTCTTTAGAAGAATCTTAATTTTATGTTAAGAAAAATCGAATTTCTTTTATAGAAATTGAACGAACCGGCTATGGCCCGATTTAACTGATTTTGTCACGGCCGGGCCTGTTTTCTTGGATTTTTCTACGGGCTGGGCCGAACTTTTAACTTTTGCACCGGGCCAAGACAGATTTCGTTCGGACCGGGCCTCGAAATTCCGGCCTGTTCAGACCTGTAGTACATTTGCATGATACTCATGAGTCGGTGATCAAGTGACCAGCTGCATTTGCGCACTGCAACAGTCGCTGAAATTTACTTATAGTCACTTCTGATATCAATCAATGATAGAAAATTTGTTAATTATTTATGGATATGTGCAGCTTTTTTCTTTTTTTTCTTTTATACTTTACGATTACTAAAAAATGTTACAAAAATGCTTTATTTTATGATATAAAGCTTACATATTCTGTAATATAATATTTTGCGTAATATAATAGTACGGTATTCGTTGTAGTGCAGCAACGAAATTATGATGACTGTTCTTGTGCGTTTCTGCTTTATCATCAGTAATTCGATATCGTTTGAGTTTGAACACATGCTAAAACGTATATTATTTATCATAAATGAACAGAATGAAACATTTTGTGAAAAAAATAGAGGAATATAATTTTATAATAAAATAGTCAGCCTGTTACTATAAATAGAACTTTGATATGAATGACAGAAAATGTTATCTACTTATTTATTTTTCAGTATCAACGGTTTTTTGCCGCTGTATATTTACAGGGGGCAAACTACTCTTATATTAATTAATTAATATTATGAACATTCAATCTATTTTTAAAACTTTTTTTAATTAAAAAAAGAAAAGAAAAGTGCAATGTTAAACTGATGACATTGACCTCACGGGGCTATTCACACTGATTGCGTATATTATACTGTTATTTCAAAGAATAATTCTGCATGAAATTCCCATTTAGCTAAATTAAGGGGGAGGGGGATTATCTCCCTCATTCTTACCCTTTATACTTAACCAATGAACCTCCAAATCTAATCAGGGAAGCGCCTTATCAAAATTAACAGGTATGAAATGAGCTAGCGCCGCCAGACGCCCACGGGGGAGCCCGGCGCGTTCCAACCATCTCGCCCAAGTCACTAAAGGACATATATCGCGCCAGCAGGTTTGTATCGTCACGGCGCTGAGATCGGCCTAGGGCCGCTCCCCACTGCGGACCCCCAAGCCAATTTACCAAGTGTCGACGACACAGGTTGTTACGACAGTAACCCCATTTCAGGGGAAACTTCCACATGGGACAGACACCTTATGAATCGCCGAGCACACCCAGCGACTTCGTCGCCGAAACCCTAGAAGGAGAGTCGGTCCCTTGGTCGTGATCCAGGCTCCACGATGGCTCTTGCTTTCCCACGGCGTCCGAACGTTGACATGCATGGAAGGGCAAGCAACTAGTCTCATCTTCCGTGGGGTGCCACCGTAGGTGACGAAGGCGCCTCTCACCGATCCAGGACCACGAGGAAACTCGGTCCTTTCCCATAGGAGGGATTCGGTTAGATCGTCACTCGCCGAATGAATTCCCGCGAGGCTATAGCTCCCTAGCGAACTAGGATGTAGCCCAACGACCCCATTCAACGAGATCATCCACATGTAATATCACTAAAAACACATATATGCACTAAAAAAGAAGGACCCTAAGACACCACTATTGGACTCTGGAGGACGTGGAAACTCCCTCCAAACTCACCAAAGATACGGGCCCGATCGAGATTGTTAAGAGAAGCTTAGGAGACGTGCAACTCGTCCGCCCGCCAGATGTGGTAACTCCTGGCTGCACGAGAGACATGCTGGACTGGGTTTTGGACCAAGGATTTGAATTTTGGCCTGATCGATGCCGTGTTAGTCGGCAGCCTCCGGCCCGGCAGCCTCCGTGCTCTTCGGAGCTCGATCCTGCCTCCGTCAATTCCTCGGTCAAGTTTTGGAGAGATCCGGTTGGCATTTGCTAGCCTTTGCCCAAAATCCTCGAGAACCTTGGGATTGGCCTACGGGATTTTCTGTCCACCACCTACGGAGACACACACGCTCCGATAATTGGCCAATCTTCGCGTCGCAGAGAACCTGCGCTTGCGAAGGGGAGACCCACGGCCCTCAACAAACGAATGGGCGAACCAAAAGGGTTATGCGCAGGTCTCCGGCTTTCAGAAACCCCTTTCCCACTGGCGGACCACGATGAGGTCGCCAGTCCGGTCGTCTCCGGTCCCCGTCGTGTCGACGAACGCAAACCATACGGAGCGTCCGCGCAATGCTCGGCTTCCGGTCGCCTCCTCCACTCAAGGAGTCGGGTCAGAACCACCGATAGGGACCCGCCAGAGAATAAACAGGTATACCAAATTTGCAGCAAATCGAATAATTCTGCATGAAAAATCCATTTATATAAATTAAGGGGGAGGGATTAGTTCCCGTTCCCTCCCACTTTATACTTAACCAATCAACTCCCAAAACTAATCAGGAAACCGCCTTATCAGAATGAACCTATATACGAAATTTGAAGCAAATCTGATATTTCTATCAAGAGTTATCGTGTTACGTACATACATACTTACGTACATATTGAACCTGTGGGCGCATTAGCTCTCAGGCTTTGATAGCTAGTGAGCTAAAAAATAAAGAGAAAACTGCCCAGTTAAACTGAGGGCATTGAGCTCACAGGCTATTCACACTAATTGTATATTATACTCTTATTTCAAAAAATTTGAAATACTAGGGGGCTCTGCCCCCTACGAGCTACGCTCGCCAACCCCCGTTCTGACACCGCATGATTTAAAAAGACTCTGATTTGATCATCTCTAAAACGATTACGGAAGATTGTATTATGATTAAACGACTAGTGGCGATCTGCTGTAACCGGGTCTCCATTCATTTTCCTTTGACTGAGGGATTTTAAGTTCGAATCATCTGCTCTCGAAATAGCTAACAACTGTTTCCCTGATTTATTAAATAAGATGAAATAAACATTTAAAAATCAACTTGTGGGAAATGGTTAAGTAAAATATGTCGCTGCATTGGAGAATTTTATAACGATGCTATAGAAAATTGGTTACTTCTCCATTATCCCGTCGACTACTTTCTATAAAAAGAAAAGAACTGTTGCCAGAATATATCATTTAACACGAAACGTGCATGGTCGTGGCGTCGCGTTGCACTCAGTTGCCATCAGATGTGTTACACGCATTAGTTATTTCATTGAGGGATTTTTAATTCAAGGTTTATTTGTCTTTTTGATACTTCTCCATTATCCCGTCGATCAATTTTCATTAAAAAAAAAAAAAAAAAATCTGTCACCAAACTGGAACGCCAAATAAACAAATAGAAGAATTTTGGGCACAGGTGTCATATACGCACCACGTTGGCGCGATTTTTTTCAACCGCCAATTTGGCGATAACTTTGTTTTTGAATAAATTGTTGTCTATTTACTTTTATTTTTTATTTTAATTCTATAAATTATTTTTATTATGTATATCAATATGTATTTATATCAAACTATCATTTATTTATTTCCTTTTTTAAAATAATAGAAGCTATTTCATTTATTACGTTATTCTGTTTTTATATTCAAATAAAAAATCAAGTGTTATTATTGCATGCTATTTGAAAGAAACTAGTGCTTCCGATGCGATACGTATATCAGTTATACGTTTAACCGATATACGTATATACGTATAATACGTATTTAAGAAATACGTATACCCTAAAATATACGTTTAAACGTATCCATATACGTATAAGCGTATATCGGTTAAACGTATAATTTAAGTATACGAAAAATTCAATTATACGTATATTTTAAATACGTATTTACTTTTAATACCAATGGACCTCATCAGTATTACGTCACAAAACGGGGAACAAGCTGGAAATCAGTGGTTTTAGCGAAATAATTTGTATAATATGTTTCATACATAGGATTTTGTTACTTTTCCCTATAAACGATTATTATAAGCATATAACGGAAAAAAACACTTTTTGAGAAAAGAATGAGAATAGACACGTTTCAGCTTTATTGTCACTTCTTGTTAAGTAAGTTTATTTTTCTTTTCTAATTTTTTGAAAATTCTTTATTTGTGAGTGCGTGTACTCAAGATTGCGTCCGGGTTCAAAGGTTATTCTTTCGACGGGGCTAACGTTTTCCACTCTGTGTTAATGTGTATAACGCGAGTTCATTTTTTTAATCATGACACTCATGGTATACAAGGTGTATGGATGGACATTACGTTTAAGATTTTTTGTTAATTTTGACAAATTTTATTTTTTGTGTGAAGTACTTATAAATTTTGATTTCTAATAGCCAGACAAATAATCGTCAATGCAGATTTTAGAACGCAATCACACATGCATAAAATGACTTGCCTTCTCATTTCTTTTTTAATGTAGGACGTATTTTCAAAATATTTCAACACGGTGACTACCGGGTTAAAATTAACGGAATTTTATTTTATTCAGAAATTCCGAATTCATACCTGAAAATACTAATAGCAATATTTGCTTTATTTAATGACAGACATTTCGTGATTACATAAAATAAAAAAAAAACTTATTTCGAAATTTCCGGTATTAATTCGTAATTTTGGTTTAAAAGTGGAATGTCAAATAAGTGACCAAGTGACGACGCCACGTATACGTCCTCGGTAGCAACCGTGTTAAATAGAGAAAAGAAATATTCTTAAATACAATAAAAGTATGAGTGTGAAACTTCCCAGGAAATAGATTGGTCAGTGTCACTATAAGATAAAAAGTTAATGCATGCCTATGTTCTGCGGTCGCATTAAAAAATAATTTTTCGCGCGAAATGTCCACGCCATAAATCTAAAGAAGTTATGTGTGGAGGTGTTACAGACATGCGAAAATTTGCTTTGGAGCTACCCGCTACCCATAGTAAAACATTTCATAATTAATAGCTTAGATTTAAGGGGAAAAAAACTATATATCTCAACTGAGGAAAAAAAGTTTCGATTTGTAATTGTTTTTTGGAATACTTTTACCGCTAGACACGTAAATTAGGGACTTTCGTGGATCTTTGAACAAGTAATCAGGATGGTCCACGTAAACTATGAGAATGTGGGCCTCAGTGGGTGTTTCTCAATTTCTCTGATCCGCAGACCCGGTAGGTGCCATTTCCCTTTACTTCTGGCATCAGGGTTTTGGTTTTTCTGACGTCACTGGCGGTGCTAAGGTGCATTCTTCGAATGAGAAAGAACCTTTTTTTCGGATTTAAAATAGTATTTATGCTAAAAAAAAAAAAAATCGTTTCTTTGGTCATAGGAGAGCATATTTCTTCAAAATAAAACATTTTTCATTAGGCACAACGTAAAGTATTTTTTTTCTAGGAATATAGCGATTTAGAGGAGATTTTTTTACCTTCAAATGAAATAATCGTGTATTTTTTCTTTGCTAATATGGGAGTTTGTATTGCTTGCTATCTTTGGTCGATCTTTGAAAGGGACGGGGGTGCAATGTAAACAATTATTTTCATTTCCTTTGACAGCAAGGGCAGTTTTCCCTCACACGAAGCTTTAATTCCTTCTCAGAAAGAGAGATTTCTGGTCACATTTCCTAAATACGTGGCAAATATTTTCCAGCTTTTGTTAGTGCTTTTGGTCTTAGCTCTTTAAAATAATGCATTCTTTGCATTGATTTTGCAGAAAATGCCTAGTACTTATGCTATTGCAACATGTACTAATCGTTTGGATAAAACGCAAAATGTTCTATATCATACATTTTCGAAGAAATCTGCTATAAACTAGTCGTTGGGGGCCACCGTAATACTTACCCATCATGGATATGCATAATGTAAAATATTAAAATAAAAATGTGTAAACTACTTATAAAATGCATTGCAATTCAAATAAAATCGTGGCTTGATGACGTCATAAACTTTAAAGGCTCGGTTACTGAATTGCTTGAAAGAAACCTCCTTATAACTCCAAAAATAATAATCCTATTAACTAGCGGTTCATTGCATCTGATTAAACGTCAAATTTCCAATTCAAATATATCTTTGAAGTAAAATTTGGATGAAATACAGGGTCATGAAAAATCAAAGAGTGTCGAAAATAGGATTCCAAATATCTCGGCAACTAATTATCCGATCGACTTCATGCTTTATGCAAAATTTGTTTTTTTAGTCTTTTATATTCATTTCTTAAAATAAACAATTTCGAAAATTTTTATATACCTTTCATCAGAACGAATATTTCGAGTGTCCGAAAAAAATTGTTCCGGTTAATCGAGGTTATTGAAATTAAATAGGCTTCTTCCCATTATTACATACTAAGTATATACCAAATTGCAAGTCTCCATCTCAATTTTTTTGGGAGATAGAGCGTTTACAGACACACAGACGGACGGCATTTTTTTTTTTTCTAAAAATATGTTTTTCGGAATCACCAGTGTCTGAAACGTGTAAATCCGTCAAAAAAAATTTTTCGATTTTCAAAACGATTACAAGACTTACCCTATACTATGTATTTTGGGTAAGTAAAAATTGATGGATCATTGCATCCAAAGGAACAAATAATAGCTTTAGAAAAATCATGCATCAAGCACAGATTATGTAACACTTTTCAACTCTTCAAAAATACTTTTATAAATCTTTACTGTTTAATTAGGTCTGATGTCTAAGAGAAAAATTTGTACAAAGGCATAACACATTTAAAAATGCCATTTCGGGAATTACTAACAATATTCGAAAAAATATCGAATTCTTTTGTGCACCCCTGTATATGATCTATAGATTTGTATATAAACTATGCATACAAATTACTAATAATATTACTAATACTATACATACAGCGGCATAAATTGCTAAAATTTAGTTCAGTTAGGGAGGGCATAGCACAGTTGAAAATTCACCTTCAACAATTTCCGTTGATAAACGCACATATATTCGAGTATTTTGTGCTGCCTTATGGGTGATCCATAGAATTTATACATAACAAGTAATAGGCAAAAAATTCGTTACATTTAAAAAACAACTAAAATCGCACTTAAAATCTCACTTCAAGGAATTATTAGCAACTGACAGTACTTTAACCGAATACTTTTGAGTGTTTCTGTAAATGAACGATACATTATATGACAGTAAGCACCTTGTAGTGCACCTCAGTGATCAATTTGAATATGTATAAAATATTGAAACATCTTTAAAATAAGCTGCAAACGATATTTCCCCATAGACCGTAATGTAACGAATTATTTTCAGTGCTGCAATAAAGGTATAAGTGCTATGCATACAATATTCTATAGTAAACCTCTTATAGTGCACATGTTATATATGTCAATTTTAATATGTTTGAAATATTTTAACATCACTACAATAAGCCGCGAACGATTTTCCCCATAGACCGTAAAGTAACGGAATTCTTTTGAATCTCCCTGTAAAATAAGCTGTAAGTGCTACACACTTCATTTTCAATACCGAACATGGCATAATAAAGCTCAATAAGGTATATAAATTGCATAACAATCCGAGTATATTTACGGCAGTTAGAGCACAGACAGACAAGACAGACAGACGGCATACAGACAGCTTAAAAAAGAGATACGCTGCCAAAAAATGAAAAATGTGGAGTCAATCAACTGTGTATGATCAATCAACTCATGTATTTTATCATTGCATGATAAAACAGTACGAAAAATTGCAAATAATAGAACATATATCTAAAATCCATCTTCAAAATGCACCCTGTAATGAAATAAAATGCTCGAAATGAAAGCATATTCTGAAGGTATACTTGAAGGTACCTTAATATATTAATTATTAAAATATTTTTATATAATTTTATCATCATACAGCATTAAAATATAAATTAATATAATCCTTTTGGAAGATATTTTTTAAAGTATATTATTTTGAATTTCAAATTTAATTTTTTTATATCACATAAATCTTCCAGTTTTAAAAATGCGGCAATTTAAAAAATAAAGTTTCTATTTTTATTTGTATTTTAAATCTGTTTTAGGAATACTGCTGTCTTACTTTTTATTTTATAAAATATATATATATCAATTATTTGATATTTAATCACATCAATTATCTGAATGGAATCTGAAGAAACAGTAAATTTTAAAATTAAGTTTAGAACGCTGAAAAAAAATGTAATTTTAAATTTTAAATATTATTAGGAAATAAAATTCTCTCGTAGAACTCTCTTTCACGCAATAATTTATCTTTCTTTCTTTCTTTTCTTTTTAATTATGTATGTGCATTTATGGTTATCGTGTAGCATTAAAATAATACTTTATATAAATATTTCGGAATTTGTTTATAAAGTATATTACTCTGAATTTCAAATTTTATTTCCATTAAATCATCTAATTGTATCTTATGTATATTTCGGTTTAAAAATACTAAATATTCAGCCATTTACTTATTAAAGTTTTTACATTATTTGTATTTTAAATCTAATTACACAAAACTCAATCTTGTGTATATATGTGGTATGAGGTTGAAATCTCAGTGATTTTTTTTAAACTTTTTTTATGGGTTTTTATGAAATACATGTCACAATTATAATAATATTAGAATTATTATGTATTTCAAATAGAATAATGATCAAATATTAAAAATATACTATATTAAAATTATTAACATGATGAGCTGCACTCATATAAACATTACATTTTCTGCTCTTGTAGGTCTTTAAGATTTTATTTATAAAAATTACTATTTGCTTGTTTTTAAAATGAAAAGAAACTTTTCATACTGAGGTACAAATAAAATGTAATGATAAAAATAGCAAATTTAAAAATTATATATCGTAGAATTGAAAAGACATAATAGTTTAAATTTCGGATGTGATGTTTGTCCTATGTATAAAAAATATTTAAAAAAAAATTTAAACGTCTTCACTCGAAAATTTGTATTGATACTTTTCAATTAAAAATAGGGCTTTTCTAAACCAAATCAATTGGAAAACTGAATCGAGCAGGCTAAGACTCCTATAATAGGAGTTCTAGAGCAGAGAGCAGGCTAAGTGACATCAAACAGCAAATCGCTCCCTATTGATTGCAGGGTGAAATGGGGCACAACCTTATGATATAGTACCTTGGTTATGGTATAGTACCTTGCGCAGACTAGCAGGAGAAAAGTATCTTTTTTCACATCAACGAAAACCGTTTAAACGTTTATACGTTTAACCGCTGGGGTAAGATCCGTATATACGTTGGACCGTATATAGTGTTTCGTATAATACGTATAACCGACTGTGCCGTATCATACGTATAAAAAATCTGCACCCCGTATAATACGTATTATACGTATACACGTATAAACGTATAATAGGGAGCACTATTTGAAACTAATATTGAAAAACAAAGATTTCGCCAAATTGGCGGTTGAAAAAAATCGTGCCAACATGGTGCGTATATGACATTTGTGCCGAATTTTGCCATAGGAATCTCAAAAAAATAAAAATAAAATAAATAAATATAGAAACAAATAAATAAAATACAAGAAATTCGTAAAACCCCACTCACCAAAGTGTCAACTATCAGTAAGTTTAAACAATAAAATTTACAACATATTAATGAAATCAGAAAAAAATAGTCTGGGATCTTTATTTATATTATTTTTCTTAATTATCTCTCTCGGCTAGTGAATAAATGTTTGTGACGTCAGTTGAAACTCATCTATTGTATGTAACTGTTCATCGCAACATTTTCAATGCCTTTTCTTTTTTAATATCAGATCACTGCCGTTTAAGAATGCAATTGTTATTTTAATTAATGAAATAATTAATAAATCAGTGCAACATAATGAAAAATATATGTATATGTCGAATTAAAACCACTTGATGCTATAACAAACACATGTATTGCCTCTGACGTCAAGTGAATGGTGACGCCACACTCATGCATTTTTGGTGTTAAATCCTATAGTTTGGCGATAGTTTTTTTGTTATGAAAAGTGGTCGTCGGGATAAAGGAGAGGTAGCATACTGTTAATGATATTTTAACAATTTATTAGTTATTTCGGCATTTTAAAGGTAATTATTAAACTTAAAAATATAGTTTTTAATTGAGAGGAAATATTATTTACGCTGTTTTAAAATTTGCAATAACAGGTAAAATATTTGTCGAAACAAATTAATCTCTCGTGTAAATATAATTTTTAATTGAAATTGTTTGGAAATATTGTTATTTGAGCATTTTAAATATGACGTAAGTTTCCCTACTTAATGCTTTGAAAACGCTTAATAATTTAATTATTTCTCGTTTTAAGATTCACGCGCAAGTATATTTTTTATTACGTAATTTTCTACATTTACTGCTTTTATCACGTGATCATTTAATTATTATTTGAAAGTTTTATTTCTGTTTTTAATAGTCACGTGTAAATAAATACATTTCTTAATTGAAAGGGAATATTATTATATTCGCTATTTTACAAATTGGCAACAATTCAAATAATGGATTTTATAAAATATGAAATAAATCTTCATAAAAATAATGAAAATGTTGAATAAAAAATTGAAATATAACCTCAAAAAATGAGTCAAATTGAAAAAATAATTGTAGTCTGCACACCGCAACTTTGTCAACTATAGCCTTACAAATTATGGTTAAATTCCTGTGCATAGTTTTCGTTTCTATAAAACTTTTATAAGAAAATTATTTTGATCAACTTTAATATTAAATATATCTTAAAATAATTCTTCGATTTAAAAACTGTCTACTTCAGCGTATTTACCGAACATTTCTTTATAAAACCACCAATTTTTAAATTTTTATTTGCAATAGTTTTTGGCTATTAGTCCAGAAATACTTCAAGGCACAAAATCTTTATTGACAGCGGCTGCTGCTGCGGTGGTTACTTTTTTTTAATGTAGAGAGAAACTCTCGAAAAATAAAGAAATTGACAATATATTAACGGGGGGGATCACCCCCATACCCCTAATAATTAACTAATGATACCCCAAAACTAATCAGGGCCTTATCACAATAAAACTATCTACAAAATTTGAAGAAAATAGGATAATTCTGCATGAAAAACCCATTTATGTAAATTAAGGGCGGGATTAGCCCCCCTTTCCCCCTTTACACTTAACCAATGAACTCCCAAAACTAATCAGGGAAGCGCCTTATCACAATGAACCTATATACAAAATTTGAAGCAAAACGGTTAGTTCTATCAAGAGTTATCGCGTTACGTACATACAGAACCGGCGGGCCATTAGTTCTTAGGCTTTGATAGCCTGTGAGCTAACAACTGTGAACATGGCAATTTACATCTATTGTGAATAGGAAAACACAGTCAGTTTTATGATATGGAGTCTTCTTTGGCTTGGATACAGTGGATACAAAAACAGTAAAAAATGCTAAGATGGAATTTCAATAAATCGGTGAGAAATTCTACTTTATACAGGTTTCCGTCTTAGCTGGTAAACTTTAAAGGTGTTTCTTTCGATGGAACCATGGAATGTTTGCGATTAGATAATATTCCTTTATAGACAGGTTTCATTTACACAGGTATCGTATACGGTTTAAACTGTATTCGTAAAGCTTGTGTAAATAACCCCATACTGTTTAACTTCTGTAAATGAAACTTGTCTAAAACGTAATATTGCCTTGATCACAAACATTCCATGGCCTCAGCAGAAGAAACACCTTGAAAGTTTACCTGCTAAAGCAAAAACCTGTATAAAACAGAATTCTTGACCGATTCATTGCAATTTTGTCTTAGCATTTTTTATTGTTGTTTGTGTCCATGATTCAGTTAATTAGTATCTTGTTCGGCACAGGAGGAAGGGGCAGACCGCCGGTTCTGCCCTCTCTTGGCTATTAATAAATTTGAAGCTTTATGCTTAGGAATATATTAGTGAAATTATCCTTATAAAGAAATTAATATGTATGTTTACCAGTCTAGTGATGAAGTGCTGGTGAATTATTCTAATCTTAGATGATTTTCACGAGCTTGGATAAATCCTCCAAATATAAAATTTAAAACTATGGTTACTTTTTTACGCGTTGAGTTAAATGTTTTAGCATGAATGATGCTAAAAAAACAGTGTATACCCAGAAGTACTGATAAAATAGGTAAGAAAAGCAGACTCCCAAGCACATGTGCCTTATTAGAAATGTGGGATAGATTTCGAAAAAAAAGGAGTGTTCCCTGAAATCTTTGTTGACCTTGAATGGGTCGTATTGTCCATTACACAGATGTACAACGTAGAAGAAATACCACCCTCGTTTGGACTTGAATCCGCTTGACCGTGCTAAGAATACGGATGATGGATGTGTACTAAGAACTGGGACAATCAGAGTACCGCTATAAGTCTTAATGCTTAACGTATGTCAAAAATGGCAAACAAATTTGAGAATAAATCTGAAATGAGATACAAAGCTTTTGAAATTTTTTTAAAAACCTTAAAAAAAAAAACTTTTTATAATTTTAGGAAACTTTATATAGTTACTTCATTATTAAGTTTCAGGGTCTGGGGGGGGCTTCAGCCCCCTTAGCCCCCCCCCCCCCGTGGGTGCGCCAATGTTTTGATTTTCATTAGAAACTAAAATCTGGTATACATTTTCTCTATGTCCGTAGAAAAAACAATTTCCGGGATTCGAAAATTAAATAAAACTTCAAACATGTCTCGTTGTAACTTATACCCTGTTCAGATCGGATATTTAAAATATCTTAGACCCCCGAACTCACTGAGCGAGTTCCACAAAATCACTCAGCGAGTTCGAACTTTCTATAAGGAAAGGGCATGTTTACAAACAAACAGTTCCATCAACCAATCTACCACTGCATTTTTGTCGCAGCTATCATTGCAGGAGTCGTCATGGCGACGTAGGCCAATCATATCACAGACCAGTTTGACGTAGACCAATCAAATCGCTCCATCTCATGTATACTGTAGGAGTCGTAAAGAACGAACAGGTTTTTCTCCCAAACAAACAGTAATTTAACCAACAGTGACGTCAGTTGCCCTTTCCCGAGGCTAACGAAAAAGAAAGGCTACCGCGGTGCTTTACGCGTATCTTTTTTTACAGACCGCCGGAGTCACGTGATACTCGAATGCACCAATGCAGGTGTACGAAAAGAGCATCACGTCACTCTAGCGGTCTGTAAAAAAAGATAAGTGGAATGCACCGCGGTAGCCTGTCTTTTTCGTTAGCCTCGCCCTTTCCTTATAGACGCTTTCAGTGTGACGTCAGTCATGACGTTTTGCTTGGATACTGACTCCAAACAAACGGTTGCTATGTGTCATTTTTTATTAAATATAAATCGTAGAAAATATTACCACTGCATAATGTATTAAAACGCTTTGCCGTGAGATATAATCATAAGATTTAGGTATAATATACAAACATAATAGAAAATACAACATAGCAACTATTTGTTTGGAGTCAGTTTCCAAGCAAAACGTCATCATTGACGTCACGACTGAAAACGTCTATTGCTAGGTACAGCCAGGACTACTCACTTTGATTGGCTAAGGAGGCTAGTTTTAACCGATTGGCTGTTGAGGCTGGCTTAAACTTATGCGCAAGCGTACATTCTATGTTTGTTCAGATCTCAGACACAGTGAGGTTCACAGTGAGTTATCTTAGATGAATTTTGCAGTGTGAACAGGTATTCAATTTCGGGTGGGGTATCACATCAAAAATGGCGATCTAAGATATCTTAAATATCCAGTGCGAACATGGTTTTATGGCCTACACCCAAAATTAAATTCTGATATCCGGTTCAGATCTGATATTTAATATATCTTAGACCGCCAAACTCACTGAAGGAGTCTCAGAAACTCCATCAGTAAGTTCAAACTTTCTATGCTAGATACAGCCATTACCACTCACTGTGATTGACTTTGGAGGCTAGCTGTAACAAATTGGCTGTTGAGGAGGCTGGCTTTAACTTATGCGCATGCGCACATTCTATGTTTGTTCAGATCTCGGACACGGTGATGTTCAGTGAGTTATCTTAGATGACTTTTTGCGATGTGAACAGGTATTCAATACCGGGAGGGTACCACCTCAAAAATGGCGATCTAAGATATCTTAAATGTCCGGAGCAAACAGGATAAAAGATATACCGAACAGTGAAGATAGGCTTTTAAGCTCAGAAGACGGACCGGAATTAGTACTCGGTTCGTGGTGCTGGCGCTTCCGAGTGCGCAGTCACGTGATCTGTCAAACATGACAAATTGTCGTCTTACATGATCAATTGGTTTAGTTTAAATTTTCGATTATAGATGGCAGCACCAAATTATTGAATTTGTTTCAGTTTACACACAAAAAGTATTAAGAAAAAAATTCCCATTATTAATATGATCTATAAATATGAATGAAATTAAGCAAAACTTCTGGTTGACAAAGATATATATATATATATTTAAATATAAGTTCATAGCAAAAAACATAAATTTCTATCAAAATATCGTCATTTAACTCTTTATGGTATAAAATATTTGTTAGTACTCATATTTGTGAGTAGCAGACTATTTTTATATATTATTCTGTACCCGATATTAATTTTGTGACTTACAAATTATTTTACTGCTCAGAAAATCAATTTTGAATTACACACCAAACCGCAATTTAATAATTTAAATCTGCATTATTTATAAAAGCAAAAAGAAGTCTAGTTAAGGCATTACTTTATAAAAAGGTTAATTCTTGTATATAAAAAATAAATGTGACAGTTGGTTAATAACTTAATAAATGATTGGAACAATTTAAAGAGATTCTTACTTTAAATTACGTTATTTTTTTTATACTTCTTAATATAGGAAAAGTAATTTCTGTAGTTTTTTTTTAAATGCTCGTGAAATCGATCTCATGTTTGGAAAAATGTCTGAAATCAACACTATGTTTGAACGGTGTTTTAATTTTTAAAAACATTATTTTAGCAGTTATAAAAATTATACACCAGACAAGAAAAGGCCATGTATTATATATATAGATATACATATTAAAGAAATCTGTGAAAATACCTTCTAAAACTGGTAATCTGAGATTTTTAATTTTTATTGGGAGAGAAGTTAACATTAAATGCATAGAACAAAATTCATTACTTAAATTTATATAAATATTTTAATGAGTTAATAAAGTGAATGTACATTATGTTTGTTTTGTAGTAGTAATGCTTTGAAAATATATAAATCGTTATGAAATAACATGGAAAAAAGTCTTTAAAATCCCGTGTTACAAATCAACATTTTCGAATTATTAAAAAAAAATATCTGTATGAAACAGTGCCAAAACTAGCCTTTTTTGTGCCCGGTGCAAACATGGATTTTGGCGCCCCCCCCCCCCCCCTGCCAAATAAATGTGCAAATATAATTTTACCAAATTTCTAATAGCCGACTCGACTTGTTTTAAATTAAAAATATGTAATCACAAAATGAGTAATACTGAACTACATAATCAGCTTTGTCAAATATTGATTCAATAAAACCTTTAAAACAGAACAGAAAGGAACAGGAAAATATTCCACTTTATACAGGTTTTTGTCTTAGCAGATATAATTCTTGGTATTCTTTCTGTTGAGAACATGCGATTTAAAAAATTTAAAACTGGATTCCGTTATAGACAGATTTCATTTTCACAGATTTTACGGTATGTGTATGAATCACATTATCTTAAGAGTTCACACTAATCATGCGAAGACATTCGGAAGCTAATGTTAAATCTGTGGGAGCGTTCTTAACACTTTTAATTTTTTTTTCATGGGATACTTGCGGTCGATATATAATGTTGTGCATTTGTATTTTTTCAAGTTTTGTCAGATTTTTTTTTTTTTTTAATTCGGACATTTTCACTTTTGTGAAATTGGTTGGAAACGGTTCTTAAATGTCAAGTGTCCTCATATAAAAAAATATCTGCAACCAAAGTCGGAAAAGTTAAAACGCACAATGTTAGATATCGAGATCAGGTATGATATGAAAAAACATATTATTTAAAAATATTTAAATGCAAGCGAGAATTCAGAAAAAAAGCACTCCCATAGGTTTAACATTAGCGTGCGAGTGTTTTCGCGTGACTAGTGTAGGCTCTTAAGAGCATTTTAATATTTTTAAATATTTGTTTTCTTAGGATAGATGAGGTTGATGTTCCGAAAGTGAAAGTAACTTTATATATATATAAACCTGCAACAAAAATCAAAAGAGTAAACACTAACCAGGTTAGAGATCAACCGCAGCTATCTTAAGAAAAAAATTATTTAAAAATAAATAAATGCAAGCGAGAAATTTGAAAAGAACGCTCCCATAGGTTTAACATTAGCTTGCGAGTTTCTTCACGTGACTATAGTATAGGTTATTAAGAACTCAAAAACCAGGATTTTCTGCAAGCATAACAATGGCGGCTTTACTAAACATGTCACTTTGGGCGAAAAAAAATTTCTGCACCCCTACAAATGATATATCAAATAATAATAATAATAATAATAATAAGGTTTTACTAAGTATTTTATTTTGCGTATATTTTAACAGCTTTGTTTTTAGTATCTCGAGCAGTCGTCCGACTTCTCCTCCTCTAAGCAGGGATCTGGTTGCAAAAAAATAATTATAGCAAAAGGAATGGGGAGGCATTTTTTAGCTGTCTCCTAGGGCGGCAAAACACACAGAAATGACAAAAAGACGAGAAAAGATAATTTTGGGAGATAAAGGCAGGGGCGGCTTTACTAGCCATGGCGCCCTGTGCGAGCTTTTTTCTGCATCTCTACAAATGGTATATTCTTAACCAAAAAAAAGAGTTTTATTATTTATTCTGCATTTATTTCACCTCTTAGTTTTTAGTGTCGATGGCAGTTGCCCGACTTCGCGACCTTTCAGGCCGGATCTGTATGTAAAAAAGTAATTGTAGTAAAAGACATGGGCGGCATTTTTCAGTTGTCACCTGTTAGAAATGGCAAAAGGATAATAATAATAGTAATTTGGAAGGATAAAGGCAGGGCTGATTTACTAGCCATGGCACCCTGGGAAGAATGTTTTTTCTGTGCAGCCCTACAAATGATATATTAAAAAAAGAGGAAAAAAAGATTTTACTAAGTATTTTATTTTGCGTATATTATCCACACCTTTGTTTTTAGTATCCCGAGCAGTCATCTGATCTCACGCCCTCTAAGCTTCCAAGGCTGGATCTGGATGCTAAAAAATAATTGCAGCAAAAGTAATGGGGTGGAATTTTCCAGCTGTCGCCTAGGGCAGCAAAACGCATTGAAATGGTAAAAAGAGCAGAAAATAATTTTGGAGGATAAAAGCTTTACAAGCCATGGCGCCCTGTGCGAAATTGTTTACTGTACCTCTAACAAATGATATACTCTTTTTAGAAAATTATTTTACTTTATGCATTCCTTTTTGTTTTTATTGTCCCGGCAGTCGCCCGACGGCCCGACCTCGCCCCATAGCAAGACGGGAAAAAAGAAAGCTCCATGCTGCTCAACGAAAAAGGAAAAATAAATAGAACATCCTTCTTGGAATTTTTACGCAGGGAATCGCTTGGCAATTATCCTTGTTGGACACCGAATAGTGGCACAGAGACATGAGAGTGACCTTGAAAAATGTTAGTGATTCTTACTACACGGAAGGTGTAGGGTGTGATAGATAGAAGACATAGACATGGTGTATTTGGAATAGGATAAAAATAGCCTACGAGAACATTTCTTTCTTCTTATTCATTTGCTATCTAGTATTTTAGACGAATCTTTTTGTCTATTTGTCAATTTTAAAGCATTTGGTTCTTTTGTTTTTCCGGCTAGGAGACATTTGTATACAAATTTAACATATAGGTACATTTTTGTATTAAACGACAAACGAAATCTTCATTCGGCGCCCCCTTCGGCTGGCGCCCGGGGCACATGTCCCCCCCCCCCTTAGTTTTGGCTCTGGTATGAAATGATCCCGACTCATAAATATTGAAAGGAATTCATTGATATACTAGAGTTTAGGTTACAACACAGAATATAGATGGCGCCATATTTAGCAAGTGCGTAAGCTCCGCCTTTTCCAGGAAACGGCAGCCCTACTTTTAGTTCCAAAAGTAGAAACATTATCATTGTTCTCCTGTCTATATTCATGTACTAGAGGGTTTAATAACTGCATGATGCGGAAGAAAATATTGTTCATTATTAGAAATATATCATTTTGTTTAATTTAATTCTATGTGACCTAATAGGGCAGTTGCAATACGCTATCGAAGTGTGACATCATTTATCACTTGTCGTCTGCTCCGGCCACGCGAGACACGTAGACGCATAGGGAAATTAATTTAAAAAATCATATTAAAACAAATATTATTTATCTAAAACTTTTATCCCTTGATTAGGATACTTTGATAAAAGAAGTATCATTTGCGTAAGTGTAATTAACGTATTTTTAGCTCAAATTTGTGTAATTTAGTTTTAAAATTTCAAAACGGTAATGTCTCGATCTAAGACACCGTGAAATACGGTTCAGGAGTGGCGCCATCTATGATCAGTAAAGGTCATCATTCTCTTATTTATGTGATATTATTTTTAAATAACTTATTTAACTAGATTTTTATTTACTAAATATTTATGATTTTCAATCATTTAAAATGTTTTATAGAGTAGTAGAAAATTAATATTTTTATTAATCTGATCATTAAATATAATTTATTTATCTTGTGTACTGTGCAAAATTTGTTGTTTATTAAGAAACTCAGAAAACTAAATAGTGATAATTATATATAGAGACAAAGAGAGTAAGAAAGAAAATAGTTTGATAGTATGTCAAAATCTTTAATTAAAAAGTGAAAAAAATTTATTTTATCCAAAATATTCATAAAAAAAACTTTATAATTTTTTTTTTTTTTTTTTTTTTAACAAGCAAATTTTTAATTTAACAATTTAACATGCTAAAAAAAAATCATGTTTGCTTGTAAAAAAATATCTTCGGGATACCTATATCCGACTTGAGCAATAGAAATAATAATTAATTTACAGTACAGAAATATGCCTCAAATATATGTATATAAACTGCTAAAACATTTTTAAAATCTTCACACTTTAGAACCTCATAAACACTTTATCCCCCTCCCCCTCAAACTACCGTAACATAAAAAATAATTTACTAATGTCAATCTTTAATTAAAAAAAAATCTAATAATTACCCAAAATAACTATCAAAGGAAATTTTATAAGCAAACGTGATTTTACAAAATATAAAATAATCGCTGAATTTTAACATTCTCACATTTCTAATCTGACTGTCATATTTGTAAATATATGTATGGAAAAGCAATATGACATTAACACTTTTTAGTTCCTAAGGTTTTTACTAAATACAAAATTTTCTATCATTGCAAAGTAAATAAATTTGTATTTTATGATTAGATCATTAAAATATTAATTCTGTTCTATAAAAATTTTAAATGATTCAAAAACTTAAATATTAAGTAAAAAAATATATATGTAAATAAGTTTTTAAAAAATAATTTAAATCGATCATAAACAAATTAATAAATACATATAACGTGTAAAAATATGAAAAATATCCAAGATTGATTGTACTTTCTTTGAGATTACTGATCCTAGATGGCGCTACCCCTAAATCTTAAATTGCTAGGAACTTCGGCGTTTTTAAATTTTTAAACTAAAAAACATAAAATTGAGCTACAAATAATTTAATCACATTTCAGCAAACGATACCTCTTATATAAATGTATGCAAATCAAGAGATGAAAATTTCAGAAACAAAATATTTATTTTAATACGATTTTTTAAAATAATTTCTCGTGTTATCTATCACTAGAAACTCATCCATTTGTGGCCCATAGCAGACGAAAACACATGAGTGACGTAATCACTTCGGTAACGTATTTTATTTTATCATACAAATACTAGAAACTAAGCAAATAAGTTAACTAAGCAAATAACTAAGCAGTTAAGTTAAATACTATCAAAAAGCTGCCGATAAAATAAACAAAATTGTCAACAGGTACATGTGATAGTGACAATCCAACAGTTTATAGATCCGGCGCGTGCTCGTTTGTCTCAGACTGTTCTCAGTAGCGGCGCTAGCATCGCGCTGGTTCGGGTTTTTGCTCTGCTGTCCTATCTGGATGTATATTTAATCCATGAACCTAGATACCTGGACCGGAATCCATAATGGGGATTTAGCTTGAAAAATAGTCCTTGAAATTTAGTTGATCTATAAGCCATCAGAGGGCGCAACGATTCGCAGCGATAGCAGATTTACATGCAAAGAATAGGAGAAGTTACAAATTTTTCTAATTTTAATTAATTTAAAGAGCTCTTAAACACATTATGGCCAGAAATTGTTTTGCTCCGGGTTGTGATACTGGATATCCCAGCTCTTTAAAGAGAAATAAAGCCTTAGGAAGAAAGAATCCGAGTTTATTTTCTGCACCTAAGGAAGTTATGGCTATTTTATTTTGAGCTAAAATATCTGTTATCTAACAAAATAATTACTGTTTTAAGCTACATAAATGTTAATATATGTGTTAATTAACACTCATCCCTCTCTATTGTCAAATATGTTACTTAATTATTTGTTACAGTACGATTAAAAATTAGGTCTATTGCTACAATTTTGACATGTTATCACTACTAAATATATTTGTATTAATATCGATCACATTTTTAATTCGTGAATATATAAACAACGATTTTTATTTTATTTTTAAAATAGAGCTAGTTGTAACTGTCTAAAAGTATATTGTTTTATCCATAAAAAAAATGCCGCCAATATTTGTTGAAAATCTGTCAAAATCGAAAACAAAACTGTCGTGTGCATTCTATAACTACTTTCTTGATTGGTAGAATGTGATAAGGTAAATTTATTTTATGTTTTGGAGAGAAAATCTTAACTTAGTTTCCACCATTTTGAAAAAATATCATAAAAAACGTTTAAAATTACAATATAAAAATGAGACTGTTAAAGAAAAAAAAAAAAAAAAAAAAAAAAAGCTAGTTGTGGGCACATCTACAAATGAACAGCTTTTATTTAAAAAAAAAATTAAAATTGGTTCAGTAGAAAGTTTAAGGCAGATGACTAAAACAACAGCCCTGTGTTTTAAATATATACATGTATATTAATCTTTTGTGTAGCAAAAGAGAGGCAGGGAAATTTTTCACTTCATAATGGTTATCCGTCAAGTGAACAAAAATTTTATGATTTACACTATAATGCAACAGTAACTTTTAATATTAGTTATAAAAAGCTGCAAGTTAATATTATGTATTTAAAATATTGGAATTATTATATCTATTTTTTAAGATTGGGAGGGAAAAAAACCCCCCAGAAAAGTATGGAAATAATCAAAGTTTGTTTTATACAGGTATTTTAGGAAATATTTTGAGTAGAAAGTATAACTTTCATCATCTAAAAAAATCATTCAAATAAATCTTATGTTGCATGAGAAACTATAATTGATAAAGATAGTAAATATATTTTATATTATCTTTTAGAAAGAAATTAATGTTAGATGATAATTCACATTTAAAACTTACAAAACAGACTTCATGCTAAAAAGTTTGTGTTGAATGTAACCTACTTACTTTACTTATTTTAAATTATTTAGGTTTTTGTGTTTAAAATTCTTACATTTTTAATACAATTATTTAATTGTTTACTCAATAAAAATGTTGAAGTAAACAATCTGACTTTATCTAAAAATTTTCTTGCAAAAAAATACCGTAATTTCCGGCGTATAAGCCGCAGCTCAAAGAGTCGTTTTTCGACCCAGAAATATTATTTTATAAAATGTAACTTACTTGAACTTGAACTTGTGATAGGTTCAATGGGCTTCCAAGTTGCGAAGCAACTGCACACCCTGGCTTTGAGTAGGTGTATATCAAATCCTGAGAGAGCCATATGAAATGTCTAGCCGTAGTCCAATTGACTACATAAAATAGGATAGTGTTAAGTATATCTATAAAATAATGAAAATTTACTAGTTAAAGTATAAAAGTAAAAATAGTTCATAGTTAAAAAAAAAAAAAAAAAAAAAAATATGCCAGACGAGGTAAAGTAAAGATGTTAGGAGAGGTTTAAGAGAAAAGTCAATTTTATTTTATTTAATAAAATAAACATATAATAATTTTTTTTAATTAAAGAGAAAATAAGAATTATAGCTCGGAAGGACTATTCATCAAGAATAGTGGCGTACCTTGGTTTTTTCCGGTTGGATGGACTGCAAACATCGTAGTCAGGTAGCTCATAAATGAGTTCATTTGGAATGTGATTAATGTCATTGTAGAATTTTTTCGCAAGGTGTTTAATGCGATGTTTGAGTGAAGTCGTTTTCAGATCTTTGAGGATTGTGGAGTTTTTGAGGTATCTAGACCCGTTCCTGATGTAACGGAGCTGTTTGTAATGGGTACTAGAGAGGCTGTTCATACTGGTTTTGCAAGTGAAGCCCCTGATTGGACATGCATATGTGATAACAGAGAGAATGCAAGCATTATATATTAAGAGTTTGTTGTGTATGGAGAGTGAGTGACTGCGAAGAAGGGGGGCGAGGGTTTTGGAAATTCCGGCGACTTTACCGCGGATATTAAGAATATGCTTTTTAAAGGTAATGCGTTTGTCAATGGTAACTCCCAGGTACTTGGCATCGTCAGACCAGGGAATGGTAGTGTTATTGATGGTTAATCTATTAGGAGTGGAGAAAGTTCTAGAGAAGTAAACAGCAGTAGTTTTAGATTCGTTTATCTTAATGCGCCATTGATCACACCATTCCATGAAGATGTTGAGGTGGTGTTGTAGATTTTTGTAAAGATTGTATGGGTGATGTGCAGTGCCATAGAGAACAGTGTCGTCCGCATAGAGTGCGAGTGATGTGAAGAGTGTGCGTGGAATGTCATTAAAGTATATTATGAATAAAATAGGGCCAATGACTGAACCCTGAATAATACCACAGAGTATTATGTGTAGTAGAGAAAGTGAGTTGTTTACACGGACATAGAAGTCACGATCACCAAGGTAAGAGTGTATTAAATGGATAAGTCCAGACGGGAACTTAAGCCGAATTAATTTGTAAATGAGGCCCGCGTGCCAGACTTTGTCAAAGGCCTTGGCGACATCAAGAAATATGGCAGCAGTAGGCTTCTTCTCGTGGAAGTTTTCAGTTAAGAATTCCACAAATCGAAGAAGTTGGTGTTGGGTGGAGTGCTTGGCTCTGAAGCCGAATTGTTCAGGCATAAGAATGTTGTTGTTGTGAAGGAAGTCATTGAGCTGTGATCTAATGACGCGTTCGATGACTTTACTTAGACAGGAGAGAAGACTGATGGGACGGAAATTAGTTGGGTCATTAAGATTGCAGGATGGTTTAGGAATAGGAGAAATGATAGAGGTTTTCCAGTGTTTGGGAAAATAACAGTGTTTGAGGATAGAATTAGTGAGCTTCGTAATGTAGAGAATACAGTTGATAGGAAGTTGTTTAAGAGTATAGTTGGAAATTTTATCGTACCCAGGAGATTTTTTATTATTAAGTTTTTGAATAATATTGTTGATCATGATGGGTTGAATTTCGGGGAGAGGGATAGGAGGGGTTGAGAGGAAGTCATTAACAGTATCATTGACATTGTTAAAGAGTGCTTGACTTGCGAGGAAGCGATTCGGAGAGAATTGCCTTTCATATGAGCTAGCGAGGCATTCTGCCTTGTCCTCGTCAGTATACGCAGTTTGATTATTGGCAGTAAGGGGAGGAATAGGGGTATAATTATTATTGAGTTTCTTTTTGATTTGCCAAAGAGAGTTATCCTCGCAAGTAAGACTTTCGAGAAATTTAGACCAGTTTTTTTGCTTATCTTTCTGAATAAGGGTTTTAATTTTATTGTTGAGCCTGTTGACAGCTGTTTTAAGGGTGGGATCTCTGGTATTTTGGTAGAGTCGACGGAGTGTGTTGCGTTGTTTACAGATATTATGTATGTAAGTGGGTAAGATGTAAGAGTTATTATTTTTGAATTTGGTGTAAGTGGCATCTTTTTGAGCTTTGTAAATGATGTTGTTGAGTTTATTAACTGCGTTATCAATGTCAGTAGTGTTGTTGATTGTGGGGTAGGTAAGGTCGGTGTTGTTGCGGTAATTTTGGAATTTATTCCAGTCAATAGCTACTGAAGGAGGAGGAGAGATAGGGTTGATAAGATCAATTTTGAAGACGACAGGAAGGTGGTCAGAGCTTAGGTCATTAATAACAGAAGTGTTGATAGGGAAGGTAAGATTTTTGGTGATGGCGAAGTCAATAATAGAGGGGTGCTGGTTGCGAGCAACAGGAATGTGTGTTGGTGTAGTAGGTGCGTGGAGACTGAGATTGAAATGGCTAACCAAGTTGTGAAGAGATCTACCTCTGGTAGTGGTGGAATGACAGTTCCACTGCCTGCTATGTGCATTGAAGTCACCAGCGATAAATGCGTGTTGGTGTTGTGTAATGATGTGTGTCAGGTCGTTTATGGGGTATCGTCGCCCGTGTCGTGCGTAAAAGGATGTGAAGTTGATTTTGGCATGGGGCAAGTTGACGACAATACTGGTGTAGTCAATGCCTGGGAGTGGACTATTTTGAGTTGTGTGATGTGGGATATAATTTTTGATGTAGATGGCTGTGCCACCCCAGTGAGAGTTGGCACGTGGTGTATGATGGAGTTTGTAACCTGGGATAGTGATACTGCAGGAAGGGTTAAGTGTTTCTTGGATTAAGAGTATATCGATTTGTGGATTAATGGAAATAAAGGAGCGGAGTTCATTAATCCTGGGTTGCAATGATTGGCAATTCCAGGAGAAAATAAGAAGAGAAGAGAAATTTTTGTTATTGTAATTATTCATAATTGGTAATGTTGAGCTCCGTAGAAAAGGCGTCTAATTCTTCTATTATGATATACATTTTGTCGAATGGGTTGTTGCAATTTTTTGATTTGATGGCGATGTTTTTTAAATGTTTTAGGAGTTTGGTAATTTGGAGAAGTTCCTTCATGTCTTTGAAGGTGTCAAACATATCTTTGAATGTGTTTGTATAATTATTTTGTATAACAGGTGGTGTTTTATTTTGTTTGGTGTAACTGGAAGTGTCCTCAACTGGGGCTTCCTGGATATCGTTATTCACGTCAGTAGTGGTCTCACTGTTGTTGATATTGTTTGGTTTATCATGAATGGTGTAATTGTAGGGTTTGAAAATGTCTGCGATGTCAGCAATTATATTTGGTTTTTGGTGTTGCGGTTTTGTTTTGGTGTTGAGTGTTCTGGTATTTTTTTTCTTAATGTTGTTTGGATTTTTTGGGCAACCTCTGTATGAGGCCGGATGGGCACCGTTACAATTGGAACATTTTGGAATTATTTTACCTGTCTTGGGGCAGTTATCAGTGAGGTGCTCTTCTGAGCATTTAAGACATTTTGGTGTTAGGCTGCACGTCTCGGAGGCGTGTCCGAACCGTTGGCAGCGGTAACATTGTTTTGGGTTATTGTTGTTTCTGAAGTATTCAATACGAACACTTATATCACAAAGTTCTTCAATTTTATAGATCTTCTCAAAGTTAGTGCAAGAGAGGACGTTGACCATGTAAATTGGCATACCTCTGCCAGTTTTGCGACTCTTAAGCATGGCGGCTCGGGTGGCCTTAAATCCATGGTTACCAAGGTCTTCGATAATAAGTTGGGGGTCTGTGTTGGGGGGGATTCCCCTAATACATTTTTTTTTTGGTCGAAGTTCTTTTGAGTTAAGGGTGTTGAAATTCATATGTTTGTCAGTTAGGTATCTTTGGATATCTCTAAATTGGCTGACAGATTTGGGTAGAACTTTTAGAAGTTCCCCAGAGAGGCTGACTTGAGGAGGATTATCAGAATCAAGGGCTTTTATCTCTTGGGCAACTTTGCGCCAATCCATATCTTTGAATTCAATAAAGAAGGGGTGCTTGTCGTTTTTTGAACATTCAACATCGGTGCTTGCAGCACCATCTTGAGCAGATTCCTGATCCATAAGATCATGGTTATCAAGATTAGCTTCGGAATTTAGATTTCCGAATTTATTTTTGAGGGGAATTGGATTTTCAGATTCAGAATTTTTTCTTTTTCCTGTACGGGGGGGATTAGAATGTGAGCTAAAATTCTTTAGAATTTGGAGTTTTTCCCATTGGTTATTCCCTAGAAATCTAATATAACCAGTTCTACAGGCTAAATCAATTAAATCTAATCTAGATAGCTCCCCCAAAATAGATATAGCAAAAAGACAGAGGTCTTTTACCTGAGCCTTGTATGTGTCGTTGTAGTCCTTTCGTTGTTGGAGAGACTGTATTTCTTCATCTATACCGGATAAAAGTTCTCGAAAAACATCGTTCACTTGCTCATCTAGAGTAGGGAAGGCGTTGAATTCTCGTAACCAGTCCGCAGGAACAATGTAACTTAAAAGATCGCTGTAAATATTTAACTACAATTATTGAATAAAATTTCTGGGTCGAAAAACGACTCTTTGAGCTGCGGCTTATACGCCGGAAATTACGGTAAATAAATAAATAAATAAATAAATAAAATAAAATAAAATAATAATAATAATAAAAGTCATAATTCATTGTTCTGGAAGTAAAGGGAAGCATAAGCTAAATAGTTTCTTCGAATATAAATTTCACGAAAGTCTAAAATATATTTTTCTTCTCAAATTCATGCATTTATTTTACTTTTAAAATGATTACTACTTTGATAATGTTAATTTTATAAGAAAAAACTCAGTAGATGGCGCTGCGCCCCGTAGCGATAGTTTTCGACGTTTGTCGATGTTGAAAGAGGACCATATCTGTAACGTTGGAGTCCGGTCCATCTCTTCTAGGTTCATGATTTAATCTGTGGCTGGCGGTATTTACTGTTGAACGTTAGCATAGCAGTCTATGGAGTGTGAGTTATTAATGCCTGTTTGTTAGAGCGCGTCCAGTAGACCTAACCAAAGTGACCGGTTACTTACCGGGGCGGTAAGCGACCGGTTTCTAACCGGTCGACAGATCTACTGGACGAAAATGGTATTATTTACTTGTAGCGCCATCTGTATTACATCATCGTAATTACGTCTGTATCGTAAATGTTCAAGTAACCGATCACGTGACCCAACTAACCGAGATTTTTCTTCGGTTAGTTCGGTCCCTTACCGGCAGTGGCGTAGCTGCGTTTTTTGGCGCCCGGGGCAGGAAGAAATTCTGCGCCCTCCCCCCTCCTCCGAAAAAAAAAAAAAAACATTATTTTTTTTCTCAAAACGACAAAAAAGTCTTTCCGGCTTGTACCTTCCTTATTTTTCAGAAGTGAGTTAATTTTACTGAAACACACGAAGCTAAAATGCGTGAACCCGATTATAGAAATTTCCTTGTTCTCATCCATACTGAATTTCAATGAGAATTTTAAAACATTAGTCGGCTATCGCCAAGATGGCTACATTTATGGCGACCTACTTTTATCGCCAATATATTTAGCCAAATATTTCCTAATTTGACATGAATTTGACGTTAGCAGCTTATGAGAGTAGCAACAATGATTACAACAATGAAAATAAATTTGCAAGAAATCACGTTTGCTAAAACTCATAAAGTAAACTTGATTATGGAGAAACAATCTGCTGTCTTGTTTCATTTGCAAGGTGCGTACACTCTTTGGAATTTCCAAGGAGTTCCATATGTCCGAAGTGACAAAACTTACCAAATATTCTTCAATTGTCTCGCTATTTTTTAAAAATAATCCTTTAGGTGCATGTCATAAAATTAAAAATAGGATTTTCAGCAACATAAATAGTTTATTTTCTAAAAACAAAAATTTTAAGTAAAACGTCATTTTTATTATATTTAAAAATTTGTCTTGACATTTTAACTTATTATTTTTTTTTGAAAATATGGTCCTTACAGATATAGAGTAGACTTGTAAGGAAAGTATGTAAAAGATGTTGCGAAAAGTTAAAATTTGTAGGAAAGGTGTGGTTTAAAATTTTCTTTAAAAATTTTTCAATTAAATATTTATTACACAATTAATTTTATCCCAAAAATTGCGTTTTTACTTGGTTAAATCATAAAACTTTCATAAAACCATTTAATATATTAATAAAAACTGCATCTTAAAAATTTACAACCGTGCACCGTTTGCAAATTTTAATTACCGTAATTTTTTTACTTTGATTAGCCCAAAGAGAAAGAGAGAGAGATATCTTTGTCCATTCAGAGGAAATTTCGTTATTTTCTGTCTCCTTTGTTTTATTTTGATCATGATAGTAATCCTGTTTGAAAAACAATCCAAAAATCTATTTAGAAACTTTGCGCTTGTTGTTTGAAAGTAGCGGCGCGGCGTAACTTCGGTTGCGTCCTCGAAACTTATAATATTGTGGCTTACAACAAATTAATTGCTTTTTATGGCTTTACCATAAAAAGTATGCAGATGATCGCTGCAATATCATTTCTGATTCATAATAAATCTCGTATACAATGAGGACGGAAAATTCGTCTACGATCGCGTGGAAAAAAACCCCGCGAGTTTCGCCAGCAAGGCTCTGAAAAAAATCTATTCGAAAATTCGCCAATCGGTTGCCAGAAATAGTGTTGCCAGTAGGTTACTTTTTTAAAATTAAGATCTGTCATTAAATAAGGCGAATATTCCTACTTCAAGAAAGTGCTGGCAATCAATCAAGCAATTTGAATTTAAAAAGTGTGGCGAATTGGCAACACTGATTAAAGAAAAAACGCAAAAATTGCCAATCAGTAGCAGGAATATATCAGCTAGCACTAGCAGGAATATATGGCTGTATGATACAGCCATTTGTACTGATCGTACTAAGAAGATTGAAAATCCCTGCTTTCATTTTTATACACTTTAAGAAGGGGAAAACTGGGGGTATGTAACAAACATTTTTTATTTCGCTTTTCTCAATGCCAGTTCAGCGGAAAAATATTATTTCCTATAAAGAAGGAATAATATATTTACTTTCAATTACTCCAGCTAAATCCATTTTGCATTGGTTCATAGAAGCCCCTATTACACGAAGTTATTCATATGGAATGCTAAGCACACAAAAATAAGCAGGAAAATCAATAGAGAAATAAAGAAATGCTCTTTTGACATAAGAAATGTGACACCAGCAGGGTTCTTTGTTTTATAAACTAGAGGCTATACAATGAGGAGCCTCCATCTGCGACTAGCATTCATGGATCTCACCATTCCCCCACTCCAGCGGCGAATTTCACCAAAATATTCACACACACGGAAAAAACGTCAAAAATTCTTATTTATTGTCAAAATATGTGAGATAATTTTGGCTTAAAGCGTCTCTCAATTGGACGCCCCCTCCCCCATTTAATCATGTAGCATCTCCTTTCAGATACGCAATCATGTATGTGTGTTGAACCACTCCTAGAAACGCGATTTTTGAAATTGTGTTCGATTCAGCACCTTGGCGAAAAATTTTGGCGAAAAGCCTTGGCGAGAGCGGTGTTTGAGAGGAAATTCAAATATGGAACTCCGATAGCTCGGGTCGGGTCTGGTCTCTGGCGTTCCTTTCGCTGTCGTCTGTTGATCTGTCGTGGATTCGGCAAAACTGTTGTGTTTACTGATTTTCTATTACTATGTCAACTTATTTTTGCGTCTGTTTTTGAATTTTATTCGCGTTACACGTTTGTTTTACTAATAACAATAAATAAAGAATCGCTACTTCCCCCGCCTTTTTTTTTGTTTTGTTTCTTGTGTGTTTATGCTGAACGAGCATATAATTTTTTTTTTTTTTCTGAATTAGCTGTATTATTGTTATTGTATCAGGATATAGTAATAATATGTTTATATTTTATTTCTGTCGTTTTATTCTGTAGATTTTCACTGTAAAAGATATTTTGACACATTTAATATCTTTCAACGGATGGTGTGCTTTGTTGTCAATTGTAAAATAAAATGTTTAAGAGTAAAATTGAGCATAAATATTTCTGGAAAAATTTTAAATATCTTGTCACAAGACTAGAACCAGAACATTTAATAAAAATCTTTCAAGAATGCAAGTTAAAGAATTGTTTATTAAATATAAACATTTGTTAATAATAAAAGTTGATTTTGTACTTAAATTCTGCCTTTCAATATAACTTATATGTTTCTTAATATTAAAGGTAAAATTAGAAATAAAATGCAATTGAAAAAACTTTTAAAAGAAGCGAAATTATTCCTTGAAATAATTTTTTTTTGGCTAATTCTGGTGTTGACATGAGAAAAAAAAGGTTTCGAATTTTATTTCTTTCATACTTAAAACTTTTTTTTATTCAAAATTAATTGGTGAATTCAATTAAAATTTAATTATACTTTTCATATTTTTATTTTAAATCTTTAGATGAAAAAAGCGTGATAAATGTATCATAAACTGTAATACTGTAAAAGAAATATTTCAAAATTGTCAGCAAATACTGTATAGATTTTTAAGAAAGGTACTATCCAGCAAATTTATTTTCTAATAGAGTAAAGCCTGTATAACAAAATCTTGCAATAAACTGAAAAAAAAAAAAAAAAGAGAGAGAGAGATGGTCCAGCGCCCCCCCCCCCCCAAAAAAAAAATAAAATAAAATAAAATAAATAAATAAAATAAAGGTACTTTTATAGGTACATATAAAAGTACCTATAAAGTACCTACCAGTAATAAAGGTACATATATTACTGGTTAGCCGGGCGCCAGTAATATATGTACATATATAAACGCATATGTATAGACACACACACATATATATACATACATATATGTGTGTATGTATATATATGTAGATATGTGTATATATGTATATATATGTCTGTGTGTATATATATACATGTATTAACACTGGCGCCCGGCTAACCGAAAAGTACCTAAATAAATGAAATAAATAAATACAAATATTATACAGTCATACCTTATAAGATGAAAATAAACTGTATAAAATGGAATTTTTCGCTGGTAGTTTGCACTTCAGGTTTTATTGTATCATACTTATGGCAGGGGGCCCTGTATAGGAATTATTCCCGTGGCCCATGGTTTCTTTGTGTGGCCCTGATATCAAGACACATTTTAATGGCTCAAACAGAAAAAATTACATGGTGGAAGGGTGTTTGTAAGTCAATAACATACCAGGTGAATGGAATGGATACGTTGAAGTGCTTTTAATCTGTCCTTTTAATTCTGCATACTCAAATGGGTTGTTTCTTCTTTTGTATTAATTCATTCTAAACTGAGAAATCTATTGCAAAATTGCTCTGCAAAAAAAGAAATTGTTGTACTATGCTGAACTATGATAAAGAAAATGAAGAGTGCAATGACATATTTTAATAATATGTAAAATAACTATATGTAATTTTAGTATGTACTATGTAGCAGTAGCAATGCTTACATTTGACCACAGTATATCAGTATTTTTAAGTAGATTTCCTAAGAAATACTACCTATTGCATTCTCCCCTATGTTGCAATTATATATTTTTAATAATGTCAAATCTATAAAACTGCATATCATAATTGCAAATTATAAGCTGCATATGGGCAAAAATCAGTTTTACATCCATGGAAACTAATTTTTCTTAGAAATAGCAAAATTGTTTTTCTCTCATCGTATCCTTTCATCTAGTAGATGTACCTGAGATTCCTAGCTCCTGTGATAAAATAAAATAAAAGTATTTTGGTGCATTTTTCACTCATATGAATTATTTTGTCCTAATAGTTAAGTCACAATAATTGCTTGAAAATAATGGTTTATTAATTATTAAGTATCTAAAATTTATTTATAAACTAAAATGGTTGTTGGCTGTTGTTGTAAATGTTTTAGTTTTGGTAATTTCATGCTCAGTTATTTTATCATGTAAATATTAAAATGCACAAAAGATTAACGATACGCTGTGATCTAAAATACATCCTGATCCTTCAAACTATCATATTAAAAAATATATAGTTTGGAAACCAAATTTAAAATTAAATTCTTGCAACGAAAATTGTTGCATGCTGCATGAAATGTATAAATAAATGAATGATTGAATGTATTATCATAGGCTTTTGGCAAAATTCAGGATTTTATAAACTTTCATTAGTGTGGAGTGAATTTTCCTTTCCCTCTGGATTTGCACTAATGGCTGGTTTCACCAACACCATGGAGATAGAAATAAGAAGGAGAACAGTGAAGATAGGCTTTCAAGATCAGAACATGGACCGGGAATTAGTACCCAGTTCGCGGCGCTGGTGCTCCCAAAGGCCGGTCATGTGACCTGTCAAACATGACAAATTGTCGTCTGCTCTTCCTGCATTTTGGTTTCGAGCATGGTAAAGAGTTGGCAGTCGAAACCGGAAATAGAGGGCGTTACACTTCCCAAAGGCCCAAAAGACCAGAAACGCCGCCATACTAGGTACCGCTTTTAGTTCCATAAGTAGAAACATTATCTTTGTTCTCCTTTTCTCTATCTCCCTGACCAACACAAAAGCCCCAGAATGCTTCCCCCCTCCTTCCCTGTCTCACACAAGGAAAAAGTGCTAATTTGGGTAGACAAAAATCAGTTTTTAAAACTTTTTCAATATGTTAGGTAATTTGCTTAAATAATCTTTAATAACGTCTGCAATTGCTCTGTGTAGAATGCTATATATTTGTTGGCACATGTTTCAATTTATTTTTCTGTTGTAGAGTGATTTCTTAGAAGTACATTATTCATTTTACATTTCTTTGTTTTAAAATTTTATTACTTTTGTAATTATTTAAAGAAATAACTATATAATAATAGTTAAATTAGTTAATAAAAATTTTAACTATATAAAATAGTTAAAACTTAAATTACTTTCCAGCAGAGAAAATACAAAAGTGATTTTTAATAAAATTTCTTCTTGTAGAGGTCTTGAATTGTAGAGAGTTTCCCTTTATCTTAAAATGCGAAATAGGGACACATCTAGTTATACATTATTTTAATAGAAGACATCACAGAATTGTACCACTCATTGGTTCTTAAACATTTTGCTTCTGATGAAGCATAATGAATACAAGTGTAATTGCAATTGTATTTTCGCTAGCATTCAGTACGGAATATAAATAAGGGGTTTTAAAATATTTATTGCCTAATATTGCTAATATGATTTAAATATGTTTAGATATAATCAAATAATTCAAGTAATATATCATTTCCTAAATTTAATTATGACTTTGCTATATGATTTATCAAAAACATTTTGAGCTCTGTCTCTGAAATTTAAAATGTCAACACTTTCCCAATATAATTTGATAATAATAACAACATAATATCCCCCTTTTTTTTTCTTTAAAAAAAATCAATAATAATAATAACAAATAGACATATATACGAGAATACTGAATTTAATGGAATTTATTTTCTAAATTTCACAATATTGAATCTATATCCATGATATATGTATATCTGCACTAAAAAAATATAAGAAAATGAAAGAAGTATCGTTCATTGTTAACTGATTATGATACACTTTCCAGATTTGTAACTGATGATGTAACAGGAAATCTTTAAACTGAATGAATCATTATAATAATTTAATGAACAGAGTAAAAATTATTAAAATGTGCTAAAAAAAAAGGGAGGGAACAAAACTTTGATACATTTACGAACTCATTTTTGGCTGTACATGCATGAAATTAAAAGAAAATACTAGTTAAGTGCCAAAGTATCGAATAACGTTTTCATTTTCTGTGAATACAGATGTCGATGCAGGTTTTTTTAAGGTTATCTTAATTTTTAAATGGTCTGGAAGGGGTTTTAACCATAACCTCTCCCCCCTCCTTTTTTTTCTGTGTCAGTGAGTGCATATAGTCGATTTTGAATTACAATTCATAAGTGAATCTCTGAAATCGTACTTATAGTATTAATAATATGAAGAAATGAAACTGTGGATTGAAAGTTTCAAATATAAAATAAAATGAAGATGTGATTTGAATAGTGGGTGTTGGGGCCCCTGATCTGCAGAATTGCATGTTATAATCAATATTTGTACTGCTTCGTTATGTATAGAAGTGTTTTTTCACAGATGAATTATCAAACATTGCAAATAAAAAAGTGACATCCTTTGGAACAGCATTTGTAACTTTAAAAAGAAAGTTCCTTCATCTGAATGGGGAGTGCTTGAGATTACCATTTATAAATGAAAATCCATGCTCTTTATTTAAAAAAAAAACAACTGTTGATTGAAAATTTAACTTATTTAAATCAACTGATTTAAACCAGGTCAAGCTTGTAGTATGTAGTTAAGATTTTAAATGTAGTTTGATATCCTGCTATTTAATTATAGGGTAGATGTGCCAGTAATGGACACCCGTAAGGAATTTCTTTAAAAAGTATTTTTTAATTAATTATTACAGAGTTTCCCCAGGTATAAAAAAAGGCAGGGTGCTGCTGGTGAGAAAAAGGCACTTTTTTATTCTTAAGGGCACTTTTTGGATTCTTGAGGGCATTTTTCAGATTCTTAAGGGCACTTTTTTTAATTGTTAGAGATTTTCTTTTGGTTTTTAAAGCCACTTTTGATATTTAAAAGTCAAAACACTCTTTTTAAGACAACACTGAGTCAGTTTTTACTATCAAAGCAAATTTTTTTTAATGCAAAAAGGAAAAAGGACACCTTTTTTTACTGAGGGGCAAGAAGGGTGCTAATTCTTTTTATAAGGGGCAAGAAGGGTGCTATTTTGTAAACCAAAGGGCAGGCAGGGGGCAGCACCCTTCTGAAACTGTCTGGCGTAAACTCTGTTATTATATTCCACATTTTTTAATGTTATATTAATCTACCAACAATATTTAATCATGCTCATAGTCACATTTCCCCAATGTGAATCGAAATTTAATTGTAAATAACAGAGATATATCAAAACACCCTAAATTCCAGTAATGGACACCCTCTGTTCCAGTAATGGGACACTCTCTGGTCCAGTAATGGACACCTCACAAAAAGTAATAGATAATTGATATTATGATTGTATTTAAAACTAGAATTTAAAGAAAGCATATTAATGAAATAAAATAGCAATTTTCAAATAAATTTAACAATTAGGATATCAATAATTAAATAAAATATTTATGAGAATAATTCACTGTTTATATTAATTGTCACTATCACAAGATCAATATTTTAATTATTGAGACATGGGGGGGGGGTTAGAAGGGTTAGTTTTAAAAAAATCTGACTACTACTGCATGGAATTTTATTTCCTATTATTTTTAATAATTTAAACTTCCTAAAACTGCTTGATATATTATTTTTTGTAATTTATATAAAAAATATCAAATAAATGAAAGTATGGATTGAATGTTTTTTAAATACTAAATAAAATTATTTCAAAATAAAATAGCAGAATTGAGATTTGAGCCCCATGATCTGCAGATTTACTAGTTTCATTGCTACTATAATTTTATTTTATTTTTAATGTATGCTCTAGTTGTTTTGTCAGAGATGAAAAATCAAACATTTAAGATAGAAAATAGATTTTTAATAACTTATGTGACTTAAAAAATTGTCTTTATTTAAATGGGGAGAGCTTGAGCCCCATGAGCTCCTCATTTTCCTGTGCCCTTAAACATTCTCTGCTTCCTAATTGGATGTTGATTGCTGTATTATAAAATATGCTAGGCACGATTTAAAAAAAATATTATTACATTCTAGTAAGTGAAACTTAAAAAATTAAATGTAATTACTTAGCTTTTCAGTTAAATAAAAAAAAATTATGCACTATGAACATTACTGAAATTGCTTTTTTAGTAACGTCCACATGGGGTGTCCATTACTGGAAATTGACTAATTAAGTATTCCAGTAATGGACCATGGTCTTAAAATCTGAAAAATAAATGAAATTTTGTAAATAGACATTGGTACATAAAATTCAAAGTTTTCTATTACTATTAAAACAAAAACATGCAATTATTTCAAGAAAATAAAAAATATATAAATTAATTAAGTGAAGCCAGCTCTTAGCATTTTCATTAAGATTTTCACAGAAAAACAGTGGAACTGTGAAACATTGTTTTCTGCTTCTTGATTGGTTTAATTAAGAGTGTCAACGATAAATAACCCAGATTATAAAACATGGAAGAGGGAGTAATGAAAAAATATATCAAAAGCTAAATTTTTATTGGTTATTTTTTTATAAACCAAAAACTTTGAAGGCGGCTCATTACTGGCACATCTACCCTATATAATGAAATTAGTTTTAATCTAGGCCAGTGGCGCACCCAAGGAGGGGGCCAAGGGGCCCTGGCCCCCTCCAAAGGAAAAGGGAGAAAACACTTAAAATATCTAAAATATTTACAGAACCAAAGTTCGTTTTTTTTGTGTGTGTGTAAAAAGTTCCCATAAAAGCACCCTAAAATACACGGGTATTCCCGTGTTAGCATGCAGTTAAAAAAACACTTTTAAGGAGTTTTTCCCCCATCAATGCATGCTGCTTTAGAAAAAATGTATTTTATCGCGAGAATGAAAACAGAAATTTGCCAAGAAAGCGATCACCGCCAAAAAATGACACACTTTTCCCGTGCCTTATTTACGGCGGGGCACGGGGGCCCCAAATACTACTGAAGATTTTCCATTATTTGCCAAAATATGATGATGTTTTAACTATTAAAAAACAAAATTTATATGGAAAACTCTGTTTATTTTTTTTTTCATTTAAAAACATTATAACTTTTTTAACATTATTAACTTTATTAACATTATCACTTTTTAAGGGCTACATCACTCATGTGAAAACACCCTCTCGCTAATATTAATCTTATGGGAGAAATGTTTTAAAATATCTCATTCGCATTTCAATATATTTTAAATATTTTTTTTCCATTGGATAGTTGACGTCGATCTCTACAAAGGCCGTTTTTTTACTTTTTCGATTTTGTTTACAAGTTTTTTTTTTATTCGAATACAGTCACTTTAGTAACAGATTTTGAAAGATCGAAAAATTGTCAAATGTGATATAGTTTCAGTTTGGATCATTATAGTGCGAAATCCTCACTCGGTTCGGTTGCATCCTTATTAATTCCTTTTTATTTTGCTTGGACTTAGTAGACTATACAGAGCTATACACGAGTATACAAAAGTTCTCTGGTAAGTTATATTTCATATTATTAAAATTCCTATTTTTTTTAATATCTTGAATGAACGATTATAATCATGTGTTGAAACAAGCATTTATTTGTAGAATATGTAAGTAATTGAGATATACATTGAAACCTCATTAAGACGAACACGCTGAAGACTGTTCTCAAATCCAAAGGGGCTACTTTCAGACACATTTTTTAAATTCATTTTTGTTCGGAAACGAATGCAATTGGCAGGTATTCTTGTTCAGAAATTATGTAATCGAAAGACTTTTCCCTTTGTTCGTAAAGGCAAAAGATCTTTCAGAAAATAACGTCAATGTTGGCGTTTTGAACCGAATTTATGGAGCGTGGACGCTTGAAAAGAGAAAAACGTGTCCTTAATTCGGTAAAATGTTTCTCAATTCTTGCTGATGGAACATGTGACCTGTGATTTCTACTATTGAGCATCTTTCCTTGTGTGTCAGGTATATAGATGAAGAGAATGACAACAAAGTTTGTGAACAATTCTTACAATTTATTCCTGTAGCAAGCACTATAGGAAGAAACTCGTCCGACAAAATATTAGAAGAATTAAAGACATGCGGTATCGATTTGTCCTATTTACGTTGGGCAAGGTTATGATGGTGCCGCATAAATGAGCGAAATTTTAACGGTGTTCAGTCTCCAATATCAGCTATATATTCGCAAGCTAATTACGTGCATTGTGCCTCGCATAGTTTAAATTTAGTAATTGTGAGTGCTGTATCTATCACAAAAATAAGAAACAACATCGGCATAATTGAAATGACACACAATTTTTTCAGTACTCCTAAGAGACAAGACATCCTCCTCAACAATATTATTCAAACATTCACCGGAAAATTAATAAACAAAAACTACAAAAAGTTTATCAAACTATGTGGGTAGAACGCCATGAAGCCACCATGACCATGGTAAAATTATACGATGCACTGATTCATAGCCTTGAAACAATCGCAACTTGAGAAGACAGAAACTCGTCTTCTAAGGCAAAACTTTTGAAAAATTCGTTATGCGAATTTGGTTTCCAAATTTCTTTATTTTGCTTACAGAATATATTTGCATACACTTTACCATTGCCTAAATTATTGCAAAAATGTGACAGTGACCTTTTAATTGCATTAAATTTGGTTGACGATGTTGTGGCTCAATTAAATACTATTCATAACGCCTCGGATATTTCTTTCAAGGATATTTATAATGAAGCTTGTGTGAAAGCCAATAAGTTTCATGTTAACATTAAAATGACCAAGGACTGCATCAAAACAAACAAGGATACAATGTTCCTGCTGATTCTATAGAAGAGTATTTTAGGAGAAATATTTTTATTCCATTTGTTGAACAAAGGTTGATTGAACTTAATGAACGTTTCGTTCGGCACTGCAACAATTTGAATTTTATTTTTTATTTTTCTACCTAATAGAAAAGACGCTCCAACAGCAAGTAAAATAAAAGATTTTCCTCAATTGTGTGAATTTTATGCGCATAATTTGCTTTCTACAAATTCATAAATTTTGAACGCCAAATTCAAGTTGTGGTACAGAAAATTTGAAAAATCGCTTTCAATAACTCGATGCAAGAATACCATCGAAGCAGTTTCGAAATGTGGCAAAATGTTGTACTCCAACATCTACAAATTACTAAAAATATTTGAAACGCTTCCCGTTACAACCTGCATCAGCGAAAGGTAATTTTCAACCTTACACATTTTAAAAACTTACTTAAGATCCTCTATGACAGAATAAAGATTAAATGGGCTGGCTTTGTTATATAATGCACAAAAAGATTAATGTAACTGCGGTTGAAGTAATTCAAGAACTTTGTAAAAAAAAAAAAAAGATTTTATTGTGTAACAATATTTGTAATTGAATTAATTAAATAATTTTTTTTAATATCCGTTCAACTCGGCCCCATAGTCGGCTGAGCCAAGCGAGCAGTAGGGGCACCTGCCGTTTCAAAGACTTGAGGCAATGCCTTTGCAAGAATTAACTACGATGTCCCAAAAGGGAATTCATTATTAATTTATTAATTCCCATAACATTCTGACTGACGAGTTAAATTTAAATGAATCGTCCCAAAAATTTGCATCCACTAATTCATCTCATTAAGAATATTTTTCATATTTCCCTTAAACTACAATATGTCTGACAGTCAGATAGATATAAATAGGAAATTCTATAAATGTTTGTTTATGAGCTTTTTAAATATTTAATTTCTGCATTTTCAAAAATTAGCAATTTTTTTAATTATTAATTAAATTAAATTTTAAGTATAATAATTTTCATTTTCATTAAAATAAATAATTAATTATTAAATATTGAATTAACTACGTAATTTTATGATTAATTAGTGTCTCCTTGTGATTTCCTACTGCAATCACAACTACAGAAATTTTGCTCCCACTGATTTTATTTTGTTATTTTGTTTGTGCAGTGCCCGGTCCCCTCCATGATAAAATCCTGGGTGCGCCACTGATCTAGGCTAGTTTATTTAGAGATGAGTTTATTCTGTAATATTCTGAGTTTATTCTCTGATATTGTAGAGTAAAACAGTAATAAATTAAATAAAAAGTAGCATTTATAATACAGTTTTTAATCATTACATTTAAAAAAATATTTTATTAATTGAAAACCTGCATTCATAATATTGTTTGAATCATTTTATTTAGAATTTTTTTTTTTAAATATTACTTTTAAAAAGCTTCACCAGCATTTCATATGTTTGAATTTCTTTTACTAAAAGAATCATTATTCAAATTTATTCTTTATGCAACCATATTTTGAAACCATAACGTTTCATTATTAACCAATAGATGGCGCCTGTAGTACATAAATAGGTTTGTTTACAAACGATAACGTTGTTTACATTTGTTTCTTTCTATGAAGTAGTTGTGTTTTATTAGTAAGATTTAAAATATCATATCTTTAATAGAAATCGGTTTATTTACTTATTTAATAGTACAAAAATTGAATCTAATTTAACTTCTTACTTTTTAATGACAATTTTTTAACTGTTTTATATGTTTTCAAAAGTAAACACACTCAATTGCATGAACAGTTTTATGCCTAAATTAATAAATTTGCGTATAATGGCTCAGTAACACGTGGTAAGTTTTGCATATGAGCAATGTTATTTAAATTATTCATAGTTTTACAGAATTTCCCTTTTTTTGTTTTGCTTTTATGCTTTTTAAAATGGGTTGTCCTGTTTGCTTTCAATTTTCAGTGTATTTGAAATAACGTTTTTTTAACTAAGAGCAGCAATAGGAGGGTGCATTTTTTATTTAATTCTGTTTGCCTAAGTCCTGTTAAAATTTCCCACATGTTTCATGTGACAACAGAAAATGTAGAACAGTTTAAATTGTAAATGTATTTAAAAAATATATACATCACTTTATTTGACAAATTTTTCTGTTTTAATGTTTAGAACTATAACAAAATAGAACATGAGTGAATTTTGAAAAACAGTCTGTTAAATCATATACAAATATCATATGAATTGTAAATTAAAAAAAAAATAAGCAGAATTAAAAAAAAAAAAAAATCATTTTGCTTGTTTATAGAGATTAAGTAAAGGCTGTTCTTGCCTCAGAATTTATCATTAACCAAATTAGTTTTCTTGTTTATAAGATAATTAGGGTGATTAAGTAAAGTTTGCCAAAACTCTGTTTCAGTGGGGGGGGGGGGGGGGAATGGTGCAAAAAGATTTTTTAATTAGATCTAATTCTCATAAGTGCTTGCTTATGTAAACCAATAACAGCCCATTGTGTCTTCAGGTATTCTTTATTTATGTTATCATTAATTGATAATTCAAACAGTTGTAGTAGTATTAATCAAAACAAAGCACTTAGTTATAACAATAACTGTTTATTATTTGTAGTGATAAAAATAAAACCAGATAGTATCACTAAATTTTACTATAATAGAAGTTGTATTGGATCTGTATGCAAAACAATCTTAAGATTTCTTTTTTTGTTTATAATATCTTTGATACTTTCATTTGTTTCTGCATGAATAAAGAATATGATGAATTCCAGTTAACTGAAAGTATGTATTGAAGTGTGATTTTGGCCAAATAAGCCTAAATTATATATCTCAAAATACAGTACAATATCTTTATTACATTCCTTGGTGCAGAAGTTGTGCAGATTATAAATTTCATTGTTAAATTTACTTTATAAACATGTTCCAAATGTGTCTGGACAAAATAATTATATAATAATTCATTATTTTCCCCTTTAAATTTTTTTTATTGTAATAGCAATCATTTCATTAAAGTGCTCCAAATTGAGGAGATAAAGTTGAACTAATGAATGAAATTTAGTCTTTTAAAGAGCAGCATTTTTTTTTTTTTTTTTTTTAAACAATGTGGGAATGCAAATGCTTCTTAAATACAGAATTCATTGTTTATGTCTGAGAAGTTGTATGATATATAGAGAATTGCATTATATAGACTCGTGTTATAAAGATCTTATACTGTATTATACAATATAACATCTTTGTTCTGGACACTTCAGTAATCCAAACATTTCAGAACAATTATTCTTTTAGTTTTTATTTTCAACTCAGAATTTTTTTCTCTATTTTTTTTTTTTTAATTGTTATTACTTTAGACTAAAGGTGTCACTTCAAAAATGATTCTGTATGTGTCCTGTAATAGCAATAAAAAAAATAAAGCTTATCTAAAAAATTTCACTTCTAAATTTGTCGCAATTTGCAAAAAAAAAAAAACTCTCTAAAAGCCATACACATAACGATGGAATCGCCCATTACACTCTTCTTTATTTATAATTTATTTTCTACTTTTAACTCTTTAAAATAGCGCTTTGGCATATTTTGGTGAACATTTGTCACATAATTAAATCCATTGTTTTTTTTTCAACTCCCACAGAATTGCACGAGTTACAGAGTATATTTGGTGATTTAATCCGCGTGGTCACTAATTGAAAAATGTCTTAATATTAATGTATCAATTTAAAATTAAGTTGTAAAAATATTAAAATGTATTGTCATTGGAAACACACCTTTGTACATAATTTATATAATTCTAGCCTCTCAAGAAGTGGGTTAAAAATCTATTGCAAAATTCCATGCATAAAAAAAATATTAAATCAAATAAACTAACAAAAAAATATTTTGAAAAAACTACCGAGCGAGACTATCTACTGGGTACTTAGTATTTCTCTTATCATGATGATTTTGGATTAAGAAGTTATAGTATATAAGCAATAAGCATAATAGAAATAATAAAGTATTTGATTGTTTAAGTTCTTTAAGAATGTAAACACTTATTTATTTAACAATTTCCAAATGCCTTAAAATCACTTGCATTTGGCAAAGAAAAAATGTTTCTTGTCAAATCGCATCTTTTTAGCATAAAACATTTAAAAGTATTTTTTTACATAAATAGTTTCATTGGAATTTTTTTTTCAAACTAATTTAAGTATGCGCTTTAAGGAAACCTTGACAATCATTATCTTCTTTTCAGATGTGACAATACTGCTTTTCATTTCTGCATAAGTTCCACTATGAGTCAGCTTTTTTTCCTTTATACCTACCTACATATACAACTTTGGACAAACGACAAAATTTATAATTTTTCATTAAACAGGGCTACAACCCTTAATGAAAGTCTTATAATGGACAAAAATGAAATCCGCTGAAATTAAATACCAACAAAACTATAAATATATAGTTTTTTTAATTACCATTTTCCCAGTGGTTGATCAATCGAAAATCTAAAAATTAATCTTTAAAATATCATTGGCCTGTGATGTGATTAACAATAATTCTTATAAAAATATTAGTTAAAATAAGCTAGATGGAAGTAGATTAATTTAACTTATTGTAATTGTCTCAAACTAAATATTCACACTTTTTAATAAAAATATTTCATAAAATGGCTTCTCTTACAGCAGACGGTTGACAACAATGTAATAACAGGTGCACTAACATTCAAACAAAAATATTATGTCTAGTGCTACATATAAAACTGATTTCTGTTTGAAATGGCACAATATATCAAAAATTTGATCAACTACTGGCGGGGTGGTGTCACCCTACGTATTTGTATACGAGTATATATATATAATAGTGCTAAATTTATAACACTTCCGGAGTGAACTCATCCGGATCATGATAATCTTCCTTTAAAATCAGCCATTTTTTTTTTCAATAAAACTGCATAAAATTAACCTAAGATGTGAAAAACAAAAACAACTTGAGTTATGAGCTATATCAAAATATGCATGTTTTTGTGCATGTCTACAAAAGCTGGCTCAATCCTTTTTTGTCAGAATAGCATCGTTTCCAATGCTTATTGAAATAAAACTGGCTTTTTAGAGAGGGGTGATATGCGGCTACCGTACCTGCTTTCATTTTGCCCCCGTTTCCATACGCAAGCATAAAAACCACCCCCTTAAAAATACCGGAACCTGCCCAATTTTTCGTTCTGACCTATGATTGGCTGATTGGTGAAATGACGCACGAACTTCCGGTGTAAATATAAACAGAAGCCGTTTTGTTACGTTTAGCGCTCTTACATTTTCATTCTTTTTCTTTAGTATAAAAATGGCTGACCGTATTCTGTTGTTGCAGACGTTTATCGACCTTTTTTTTTAGCATCAGAGCTTTCCAATTTAGTGGATTGTTTAATTCGGATATTTCAAATTCATACAAAGAATTGAAAATAGCGATGTTTGATTTATTTAATAACAGAAATTCCAACATTAAATGGAGCGAAATTTTTTTGTTAAATTTTCTTGTATAAATTCAGATTTTTTGAACTACGTAATTTCTAAGAACGTATTCGACTCTGGGAATTAAAGGGTTAATGGAATACCTGCTAAAACAAAACCCCGTATAAAGTGGAATATTTTTCGACTCAGTTTTCAAGGTTTTAATGAATCACTATTAGACAAAACTGATTACATAGTTCAGTATTAAGTATTTCATTACATAACTTAAATTTTAAAATAGGTCGATTATTAGAAACTTAGCAAAATTACGTTTGCGGAGGAGGAAGAGTAAAAGTGCTCCAAACTCCAATAAATTACATCACCTTCAATTTAAAATAAAATAATTCTTGCATGTTTAAAATGGATATTATAGTTAATGATACGAGAAGATAATGTGCACATTTTTTAATGTATGAAGGAATCGTATGTAAATTTTTAATAGCTCTCTTTTTACTTTTCTTTAGACAACATTATTCTTAAAAACAACCACGAAACGATACAAATTTTAATGTGCTAAAATAAAATGAAAAAATGTATACAATAGGGAATTTTAAGCACACAAGAAAAATGTTTGTTTCCCATGTCTATGGTGTAGCAACTGGGAAATGCCATTAGTGTTCAGCACCTGTGTGGAAAACTTCAGCTTGCGCCCTGAATCCCTCCCCCCAAAAACTATATTTTTTAAAAACATCAGCAATCACAAAAGAAATACAACAATATATATATATCTAATTTCTATTTCGGTTGCATATTTATTTATTTATTTTGCTATTTGAACCTCATGTCGGGTTTTAATTTTCTTGTTTCATTTTATTTTGTCATTTGAACCACATGTCGGTCCTTAATTTTCTTGTTTCATTTATATATGTTATTAGGGGTTTAATAGTGTCGATTTTATGCATAATGCTGACAATATTTGTTGCAATAGCATATACTTACTATGAATATTCTCATAAAGCCCTTCTGAAGATTCTATAAGATATTCATAGTTTTCCAATTTTGCTTTTTCAATTTTTGCTTTTTCATCATTTTAAGTATAATTAATTCATTTAGAGTCCATTCCATTGCTTTTTATCTTTCTTTCTTCTCATGTGCATTCATTTTTAAATAAATAAATAAATATATATTATATACACACATAACAGAAATTATAAAACGAATATAAAAAAATCCTTGACGGCTCAGCCTACAGGCGCAGGTAGATTTCGAAGACGCAGACTGTGGGGCGCCTGTTTGTTGGGAATTGCCGAAGAAATTACCTTTTTGCCATGATGCGGAATTTGGAAACGCCCGCTTCGAAACCTAACTTGTTTGCAGGCGGAGCCGGCAGGTATTTTTTTTTTGTTTTTAATTTTTCTTTTACTATAAGGGTTGGTCCTATAAAAAACTTGTCAGTATAAAAGTTTTAGATAATATTAAGAGAATTTATAATAAATTTAATCAGATTTGATATCTTCTGAATTGACGAAGTTATGAATTTTTTTCTTCTAACCGCCCGCCCCCTCCTGGGGGCCATTTTTAATGATATCAAAAATCTGTCATACATAAATTTTCGGCCCTTTTCCTAGAAGTAATAATAACTTTAAACAGTATTTGATACGTATCATAATTAAGAAATTATAGGGGGTTTTCTATTTTCACAGAAAGTCCCCCCCCCCCGTTGGTTCGATTTTGCCCATTAACGAACTTGAGCGAGATTTTATGCGCCTTGATTTTATGTATCAGTTTGGAAGAGATTTGTGCAGAATTATTGAAGTTATCGTGTCCATAAAAAAGTGATATAGATAGATAGATAAAATTTTGAACTGGGGGGTGGTTTTGTGTTCTGGGAGTCATGATCGGAGTAGATCTGCAAAAAATTTTCAAAATTTCTAACTTAGGTGAGAATGTAATAGGTAGTATTTCTTACGAAATCTACCTAAAAAATAAAACAAGGATAGTGCAAAAGTTAGAAAAATAAAATAATTTTGTGTGTTAAAAAAACTGACTACTCCCCCCCCCCCCTCCTGCCCACCCCAAAAAAAAAAAAAAAAAAAAATCGACTGACATTTTCAAATTTCAGAAAATGTCTAAGCTGATTTATAGCTAAAGGGGGGTACTTAAAATATACCGACTGATAAGCAGGAAAAAAAATATTTTTTTCATACTATAGTAAAAATAAAAATTAGTAGCTTCTTGATTAAAATTCACAAATTCATTGATTATCAGGATTAAACTACTATTTGAAAATGTCACATAAAATGCACAAAAATTTTAATCAAAAACTTCTTTTTTAAGTATATATTTTTTACTATGCATATTAGATGCATCATTGTATCAACGACCTATTTTTTTTTTTTTTTTTTTTTTTTCAATAAAATAGAAACAGTGTATCTGAAGTAGTATGCTCCGTGGAATCTAAAATTAAATAGAATGCTTAAAAGGGTCAAATTTTTTGTAAAATTTCAAGTCAAATTTTTATATTCTGAATTCAAATTAATAAATTTATCACAGTTATTTTAAAGAATAATAACATTAAGTGATCATAATAATTTATTTGAGGTAAATCTATAAAATATAATTAAAATTAATTTTGATATGATTAAAAAACACGTATTTTTAAATATTTCTTCCTCACTTGAAATGATATTCTTCTGACTACATGCTCAATAACATTTTTGTCTCATCTACTGACCAACGAGATGAATTCAAACAAAACCCTACTTAATAAAAAAAATATGGGAAAATAATAATAATAATAAATAAACAATGGTAAATAAACGTAATAAAACAATTAATGCAAATAACAGGATAATTATCGCTAGGAGCACTAACGTAAAACGTGGAACGTGCTGTTGATAAGCAGTTATTCCGGCGAAGTGGCGCTGTTTGTTTGTTTACTCGCGCTGCCTCATGGGTAAAAGCCGGATTACTGACCTAATCCCTTGCAGGTCTGATTTCGGGGGAAAAATGACCTAGGCTAGTTTCACCTTCAAGCCGGTTTGTGCATTGGAAATGGTGTAGGGAGTAAAAAGACCGTTCATAGGGGTTTTGGAAAAGGCATTGGAAACGCGGCTAAAATGTGACTAAAAGTGTGCTATTTATCTGTTTGATTTGTGAATATTCTCACCAAAAAAGTTGCTTCTACATTTATACAAAGTAATCTTGAGCTCTATGCAGGGCCCGACTAAGCTCCTTTGGGGCCCGGGGCAGACTTCAATTTTTGGGGCCCCCCCCCCCCCTATACCAAAATTTTCATATGCAATATTTTTGCTACGATAACATTACACAGTTTTCCATTAGCGGAGCGCCAGTAATATATATACATATACACACATATATATGCACATGTGTATATACATATAAATATATGTGTATAGATGTGTATATATATCACTGGTGTTAAGGGACAAAATTGGCACTAGCCACCAGCTACAGGGCTACTTTCTTACAAGGAAAGAGTAAAAATTTGTTTGCATTTCATCAAGGATTCTATTTTTGCTGGTTGAAATATGTTTATAACACATTTTTTATTTGGGCTATTTACTTTTAGATTAATACTAATTGAAATTTTAATAAAAGTTGAGTGTTTAGAACTTTTAAATAAAAATGTGTCCACTAGTTTAAAGAAAGTGGCCACTTATAAAACTGCTACTACTGGCCACTAATGAAATTTCCCAGTTTTGCCCTTTAACTGGCGCCCGGCTAATGGAAAAATACCCGTTGCACATATAAAGTGTTTTATACATTATAATTTTTGAAATTATAGAACAAATTTAAAACTATACATTCTGATTTAATATCTTGGCTTCTACTAGTTGGATTGGGCTGAAATTTTCCCAATCAGATAAGATTATGCTACATAAGACACAAAATTTCATCGTTAATACATTAGTCATTTGCAAGAAACGATTTTAGATAGCAATAAATAAAACCAAAAACTATTCAAGCATTTTGTTTTCTTTTACCAAAGCACGAATGAATTTACCAATGTTTACAAATCAAGGGTTGATCCAGGCAAAATTTGGAGACTCTTCACAAAATTCTATTTAATAAAACAGGTCTCTTCACAAAATTCCTTAAATAAAATAGGCCCTTTCACAAAATTATACTCCATAAAAACTCACAATTTACTTTTTGTGATGTTTTAAAATGTGTATTTTTCAAACAAACAAGTTCACCAGAGAGGAAAGCTGCAGCAAAAGGATTTTAAAAAGTTTTTGTTAATAAATACTTAGTTCAAATTTGAATAACTGGATTTCAACTTTTGTTATAAAATGTTATTTCTCATAAAAGTAACATTTACTTTCCACAAAATAAAAAGGAAAAAAGAAAACCCTGGAAATAACGCCTGCAAACTCACATATAGAGGAGACCGGTACACAGTGGACCAATTTTTCAGTTAACATTTTTTTTCTCTTTAACAGACTGACCGATCTGTATGAAAATATTTTTGAATATTCCTTAAAACTTCTTACATCCATCATAATTTTCTCACAACATAGTTTTCAATACATTTTTCAAAAAAAAAAAATAATATATACTTGTAAAGTGGACCAATGTACTCCGGAAGCAAGGTACACTGGTCCACACACCGGGGTACAGTGGACCACTATTAGGTATTATCTAAAGTACAATATAAATCTATTTTTCATTAATCTTATTCTTTCTTGTTGCCCATTCACCCGCAAAATAACTTAGTAATATAAATTTTGAAACAAAAACAAAAAATTAATTATATTTTGAAAATAATAACAGATTAATACAGGAACAATTGCAATTTAGTTGAAGTTATTACTTAAGTACAAAAAAATCAGCGCACATTAAAATTTGCAAATGAAATTCCAAAGTACTTATGAGTAAGATTGAGACTGGAATTTTCAAGAAATAATTTTGGGTCTGAGAGCAACATTATGAAATCATTGACATCAACAGCAGATTCATCTACAGTTTCGGGAGAAATAAACTGATTTCCATTCAATTTGCGTCTCATGAATCTTACTTGAATAGAATCATCAACAATTAGACTACAGTTATATTTATCAAAGGCAGTAAATACAAAACAAAATATTTCTTACTATGTTAAATAAATTGTTATTTTTATTTGTTTACTTTATTTTACAGTTAAATCTACTTTAAAACAATCTTTCTTTATGGAAAATAAGCAATTATTAAATATTTTGAACATTCTGCATTACAGGAGCAGAGTGGATTGTGGACCACTGTGCCCCAGGAGTGGGTGGTGCACTGTACCCCATGTTGAAGTTTAATAAATAATCATATTAATATTGTTTATAGCTTTCTTTTACACATATTAACTTTAAAGTAAAATAAAAACAAGTATCTTAGCTTTGCAAAAAAAAGGATTTATTTTATTTATCTACAACCTTTAATTACTAAAAAAATAAAAATATGATGATGAAAAATTTTACTTTTAGAAGCTCAAAACAACCAATCAGGATAAAATAGTTCAATCTGAGCTAAACATATTTTCTGAAGGCTATAAATAATCATTGCAGTGCTGTTGTCTATTAGGATAGAAGCGAAGCTTAAAAAAATTTAAATAAATAAAATATTAGGGGGTGTTCCACTGTGCCCATAGGTCCAGTGTGTACCGGTCTCCCCTACTTCCCTTACTTGTCAGCGATTTTCAGTATTAGCACAGAAAAACTGATTACTATCTGATAAATATTCTATTTAGAAAATTTATCTATTTAGAAAAAGACCATTAAAAAGTATAATTTAAATATCAAAAATCAGTTATTCTTTACACCAGGTAACATGAGAGTATATAAAATTTACGATTACTTTATTTATGTAAAATGTGTAGATCAAAACAAATACAAATTAAACAACATTTTACAAGGTTATGAACTGAAAATGCAAAAAAATATTTGTGAATTTAACATTTAACAAGTACTAGAGCAAAATTTAAGGAAATATCTTAAAAGTTATGTAATATGTTCTTAAGGAACATAAAGTATTTCTTAAAAATTAACATACTAAGTGAACCTAATTTTGATAGCTGTGAACATAATTTCTTTAATTAAATAACGTGTGAAAAATATTTTTTTTTGTGCATTTGTACCTTTAAATATAATTAAGATACATTTATTTCAATGTATTTTTATCTCAAAAACAGTATTTACATACTTTTATTTAAATATACACTAATTTTAGAACTACTTTCACCATGGGGTAAAGTGATGGTATCAAAATATGCTGTTTTAAATGCATCACGGAGAGAAAACAATTAAAGAAAATTGAATGTTTATATGCTTCATGTTTAATCTATATGAATCCAATGTATATAAAATGCACCAAAAGTTTAAATATATATATATATGTTTTGTTTTAGCACCTTCTCTTAAAAAAAAAAGAAAAAAAAAAAAAAAAGGCTTGATTTTACCCCAATTTTTCCCAACCTGACCCCAATTTAAATATTAAAAATCAGTCGTTTTATTCTTTACACCAGGTAACAAGACAGTAAATAAAATTCATCATTACTTTATGTAAAAATAGGTCGATTAAAATAAATGCAAATTAAATAACATCTTATAAGGTTGTGAACTGAAAATGCAAAAAGAAAAAAAAATTATCATTTAACAAGTAGAAGAGCAAAATTTAAGTAAATATCTTAAAATTTATGTAATGTTTTAAGGAACATAAAATATTTTTTAAAGAATTAATGCACAACTAAAATGAATCACCTGTTGTTATGATGCATTGAGTTAGATGCAACATGGATAATTATGGAATTAAAGATATAATTACAAAAAAACTCTTCGATAAACACATATACCAAAAAGATCCCCCCATATATACACAGAAAAAAATTTATTGTTAAATATAAATATCAGAAAATTCCATTTTATACATTTCACATGCAAATATATGCAATATCAATATTGTAATAGTCTTATTTTCTTAAGATTAATTATTATAGAATCGTCAACATATTTTCAATTACAAAAATATATTATATGTATTTGGTTAATTTAATTCACTTGTTTTTTTAAGCCTTGTAATGGTGTTGAACATATTTCTTATTTTATTTTTAGAGGTTTCTTTCTAATTTTGCATTCAGCAAAAGAATCTATTATATCGTTCTAATCAAGTTTATTAGTAACATCTCCATTTAAGGATAATATAGCTAAGCATGAGAGCTTTTTCTGATGAAGATAGGATCGAAGGGGAGATTTTAACCTTTTCAGTACAGAAAATGATCTTTCTCCTGAGCAATTAGAAATAGGCATTGTTAAAATAATTCGTAAAGCAGTTTCTACATTAAGAAATGCTGAATATAAATGAGGGTTTTGTAATGTCTTTAACATTTGGAGAAGAGTATCATCTTTGTTTACAAATGGCTAAATTGATTCAGTTCATCAGAAAATTTTTCTTCTAAATCTGACAGATAACTTTGTTGTAGAGATTTTGCATCTTCGTGTAGCGAAGCATTTGAATGCAAATTTATAAGACCAGAAAACTTTTTTGTCAATTTATCATACGGCTGTTTGCGGTTTGAGAGATGGCTTATTAAGGCGTCACAAAGTGCATAATGGCATGTTTTTATAACTTTATCACGTTGTTCAAAGTGAACCTCAGTACTATTTGTATCATCCAAACATCTACTTCTGGGAGTCATGCTTTTTCTTGTAATTTCATAGGTAACAGATTGTGGTGAAATTTTTACAGCTTCACTCTCATACATATCAAAATTGTCTCTCACAAATTTAATAATTTCTATTAAAGATGTAAATAAAGAAGATAGCTGCTCTAAATTTCCTGTAGAATCCTGTAAAATTTGGAACTACCCTGACTTCCAGTTTAAGTACAAGGGTTGATCAGCTGATGGTAGATCCCGCAAATCATAGATCTTACATAAAGAGAATGAAAAAGTATTTTTTTTTTCATTTTTTCTTATATGCAGGAACATAAACATTGGGCTACGAAAATTTTCATTTGGGGGCCCCCTTGAGATGGGGGCCCGGGGCAGCTGCCCCGTTTGCCCTTGCGGTAATCAGGCCCTGGCTCTATGAGCCTGTCAGTAGGTAATATCCACAGCCAACAAAAGAGGCAAACTACAATACTTCTATCTCACATGATTAAGATAAGCTAATTTCCATACATTGTTGAACTGTTATGTTATCAAAATAGACTGAAAAGTAGTTGGAATGGTCTCTTTTGCTGACTGTGCTAATTATGCTACAGTTGGTATGAAATAGAGATGAGATGGGCTCAGGTTCTGTTTTCATAACAATCCTTCCGAGTCGGGCTCAAAGTGAAAATTTTATCTATTCAGAAATATAAAAAATCCCTAACGGCTCGGACTACAGGCACAGGTAGATTTCGAAGGTGCAGGCCGTGGGATGCCTGTCTGTTGGGAATTGTGGAAGAAATGAGCTTTTTGCCATGATGCAGCAGTTGAAACCGCCCACTTCGAAACCTAACTTGTTTGCAGGCAGAGCCAGCAGGGATTTTGTCAAAGAATGGCCCTACATTTTTTATTTTCCTACAAATTTGATATTCCTTGAATTACAAAACAATGACAACATTTATATGACTGTAGTGCCTGGGAAATTGACACAATATGCAATTTTTATTACCATTATCGGAGAGGTAATTTTTATTTATCAGAAAACCTGAAATGCTATTTGATTTCTTAGTATTTCAAAAGAATATTTCCAAATTCGGATGCATTTACTAATAAATGAATTATATCTTGAGTTATAAACGATTGTCGTCACAGGAAGACAGTTTTTTTCCCTTTTCTCTGGTGTCGTGACAGTAATAATTCTAGTGCTGACAGAATGGAAACTAAACTTGAAGAGGAAATAAAATATTTTATAAAGAAAATTGCAATATTTCTAGAAAAAATTTTGTTTACATCCATAATATAAACATGTCTGAACCTGAAAATGGACTTTCAAAATATAAACAAAAACATTATGAACGATGTGGATTTAAAAACTCTGTTTTCATCCTGTACAAAGTATTTTTATTGAAACTGCAAAAGAAAGTTACCAACTTGATAATCTCAGAAAATGAAAAAATTTCATTTTCACTCATTTTCGAGTATTAAGAAAAGTATTGGATTATTTGAATCGAAACTCCGTTTTCTTCTGATTCCGAAAATGTAAATTTTGTGAAAATCAGACCTTTTTTACCTAAAAATAACCTTTTTTAATTTTTGACTAAAAACTGACCAGTTTTGAATCAAATGATCCAGACATTTGAGGAGGTGGTATTAAATTTACTTCCACTTCGTGAAAATCTCTCTATTTAATTTCCGAAAGACAAGGCGTTACCAGAAGAAGGGTTTCATACAGCGATTTTGCATTCCGTATTATTTGTTGACAGGACCGGGCAATGCCAAGTGGATTTGCTAGTATTAAAATAAAAATTTTAATAGTAAAATTTAAATAAACTTTCTTTTTAACCCTTTTTTTAACACTTTCCAACCTAGTTGAAAAGTGTTTATGACTTCGGTTTGTCTGGCCGTCTGTCCGTGCTCTAACTCCCGTAAATATGCTCGGATTGCTCTGCAATTTTTATATGTTATTGTAGTACTCTATAGCATGTTCCCTATTTCAACGGAAGTGTGTAGCACTTATAGTTTTTTTACAGGGACACTCAAAAGAATTTCGTTACATTGCGATCTATGGGGAAAAATCATTTGCGGTTTATTTTAATGATGTTACTCAATTTCAAACACATTGTAATTGATATATATCACTAAGGTGCATTACAAGAAGCTTAATATGGAATAGGGTGTGCATAGCACTTATAGTAACTTTACAGGAACAGTCAAAAGAATTCCGTTACATTACATCTATGGAGAAAAATCGTCTGCGGTTTATTTAAATAATGTTTCATTATTTTAAACGCATTGAAATTTATATATATCACTAAGGTGCATTACAAGAGGCTTACTACAGAGTATTGTGTGTATAGCAGTCATCGTTCATTTACAGGGAGACACAAAAGAATTCTCTACTGTCTGTTTACAATGATTCCTGGAAGTGCGTTTTAAGTTACTGAACGCGATTTTAAATTTAACTCACTTTTTGTGTATTTACGTGGTGTGTATAAATTCTGTAGATCATATACAGGGAAGCACAAAAATTCGCGAACACATTTCCATTTATTGACAAACTCCAGAAGGAGAACTTTAAACTGTGCTACGCTTTTCCTAACTGAACTAAAATTTAGCATCCTATGTACTATATATACAAATTTATAGATCCTATACAGGGCTGAATAAAAGTATTCGGATATTTTTCCGAATACTGTATAGGTTGCATAATTCCTTAAATTATGTTTTTAAATATGTTAGCATCTAAGTAAATAATTTGGAAAACTCATATCTTTCAGCTTATTAAACGGTATGATTTGTAAAATTATTTTGGAAGCGTTGGAAAGTGTTACATAATCTATGCTTGAAGCATGATTTTTCGTTCTTGTTTAAATTAAAAAATGCTTTGAGTATTTTCTTAATATCTTAATATACATTATGTTATTTAAACACAAGTAGATATATGAAATGATCATTTATAATAAAATTATAGTCAAATGATAACAGAAAATTTTTAATAAACTTCCTTTATTTGAAAATTCAAGTTACAGAAATAAAACAACAAAATATTGTTCTATATTATAAATATTATCACATAACAAATTTATTACTGAATATAATGATATACTACATATCAGAAATAAAATACATAAATAACAGTTTGGCATGCTAATGATGATGACACGATACTCAGCAGAAAACTGTATTCTATTAGCCTGCAAAAACAGGTATGTATTAATCTAATGGGAGAAACAAGTTATTAATAATTTTCAGTTATTATAATTAAAAAATGAAAAATAATAACATCAAAGCCAAGCACTGGCATGCTTAAAGAAAAGAAAGAAAAACAAATTTCAGTCTATTATTAAAATACATAAATTAATCAGCGAGATGAAAAGAAATGTCTCATTCAAACTGCTAAGAATATCTGTGGATTTGAAGATAGAAATACAAGTAGTTTTAACTCCAGTTCCAATAAAAAGAAAAAATATTACTATATTATATTTTATTTATAGTGCAGTATGTGTTACAGCCACTCATTAATTAAACAGGGGTCGATGCAGGTTTTTTTTCTTGGGGTCCATTTTGTGAAAAGTAAAGGTTATTTTTGTGAAATTTATTATATTTTTGTGAAAAATAACATTTTATAATGGAAGTTGAAATCCAGTTAATCAAATTCGAACCAAGCATTTATAAAAAAAAACTTTTTAAAATCCTTTTGGTGAAGTTTTCTTCTCTGGTGAACTTGTTTGTTTACAAATTACACATTTTAAAACATCACAAAACAATAAATAAATAATAAATAGCAAGTTTTTATGAAATGGAATTTTGTGAAAGGGCCTATTTTAGTAAAAAGAATTTTGTGAAGGACAACATTTTGTCAAATTGATTTTTGTGAAGGTTCCCATTTTATTAAATTGATTTTTGTAAAGGGGCCCTAAATAGGCCCCAAATTTTGCCTGGATCAACCCCTGTTAAAGAAACTTATCGATGGAAAGAAAATTGGCATGATAGGGTTGGTTTCAGAAAAAAAACTCACTAAATATTTAAAAAAGTGCATGGAATTATTCATTAAGTGGGAATTGGGGGGAGGGTGTGTTAAAGCAACTTTTAACTTCAAACTGATTATAAATTTCATAGCATTATATTTTTTATCACATTTGCCATTCATTAAAGAAACAAAAAAGTAGAATTATATCGAAATGTACGTGAAAAAAAAAGTATTTGTATATGCATAAACTTTTTAAAAAAAATTAACACATTTCTTGTAATCAAATAAAATTATAAAGTGGTGGTGTTACTGCGCAAACCTTTATTTTTTTCCCCAAGTTGGGGGGGGGGGGGGGTATAAAAAAAAATAGGGCTATATCTGAATGAGCAATTTAATAGGAAGCTACTACAGTATTATCTTTATTTTTTACAGATAAAATGCGAAAATGCTACTTTCAAGGTTCCATATGTCTATATTAAAATGACATGTTTAAAGGAAATCCAATGTTAAATATTTTCTTTAAAAAAGACAACTATAATTGTTATTCTAGTATGTTTTTAATGTTTTTTTAATCGTTTATGTAATATTTTCAGGAATACTATGGCTAATATGACACATAATGCAGTAAATAAATAAAAAATCAGAAAATTTATCCCCAGCGTTGAATTCAGACATTTTTCTCCGGAAGGGATTTCTGTGGCTCCGGGAGGGACATTATAAAGCTCTGGAGGGGAAATTGTACTTTTTGACCATTAAAAGCATAAAATCTCAAAACTTCTAGGGAAGAGGGGGGACATTTTTTCAAGGGCCACCCCTTGAATTCAACACTGTTTCCTCCTTCCCTTGATATTCAATAATTTTTTTTTTTAAACTTATATCGGAAAACATACAACACATTTACATTTATTATCTTGAAACATTCACTGCTGTAGTTTTGGGATGGTCAATAGCAACGCACACCTGACAATGTTTAAATTTCATTTTTCAAAAATTGCATTTTTGTTAAATCACTTGGAGTAAACAATAAAGTAATTTGAGTAAAATAAATTATGAAGAGTAATAGTTAAATTCCATTTTTAAGAATTAATTTTCAGCTGCCTGTATTACAAGCAAAGAAACAAATTAAATGTTTAATTGCTTTACATAATTTATAAACTTATTTTCTCATGGATTTAGGGAGACAGTAAATTAATAAAGAAGAGAAATATGAAAACACGAAATATGAAAGTACCAAACAACAATGTAGAATGTAGTATTTTAAAATCCCTCTTATTATGCAACAAACTAAATATACGTTGAAAAACTACATACTTACAGTCAATATACTTCATTGATTGACATTATATTTACCACAGTTCCTGCTTGACAAATTTGGAAGCAAAAATAGCATACGTCCAAGGCCCAAATTAAAATTTCTTGCAGAAGATCACAAATGATAGCCAATTACTACAGTAAAACTACGCATGAGTGATCTCCTGAGAGCAACATATCCTGGGACCAGTAGATTCACCAGACAATCCCTCTTGCACCATTCATAAATTTTGAAAGTTTTTCAAACTTTTTCTGAAAAAAAAAAAATTTATATATGAAGTTTTCCAACTTAAACCAATCCTTGTTGAGAAAGGGAAGGGGTGGGGGGCTACAATAATTCATGTAATGTACTACTGATTAATTATTAAAAGAAATTTCAAAAAATAAACAACTAATAAAATTTTTAAAAGAATAAGGAATGGTTTAGTAATTAGTAATAACAACTAAATGTGAAAACTGTTTACTTAAAAACATGTTTGTTCACCTTAACAAAAGTTAAATTTTATATTTGTGTAGTTATCCTGAGTGTTTTTTTTTTTTTTTGTAGGGGGGGGGGGGGGGGGCGAGATGGCTAAGAAACTAAATACAATCTAAAATCTCTGCAATATTTTAGATATATTAGGATTGATTCATTGAAAAAATTAACACATTAAAGCTGATGAATAACAATGCAAATCATGTACAGAGATTGCTATGATCAGTCAATTATATGACAAAGAAGATAGAAGTTTAAAAAATATATATCAGATTAAGATAAGCAATCATGGTAGTGGGGAATATCAGGAAAACAATATTTCTTATTTTCATGTTGTCATACAAGAGTACACATATAGTACACACTGCACCCTATAATTAATGAAATGTATTAATAATATAATGAATTTAATAATTTTTAATTTACTTTAAATTTTATACATAATTTAATAAATAATAGATTAATAATATAATGAATTTAATAATTTTTAATTTATTTTATTTTAAATTTTATATATAATTTAATAAATAATTGATTAATAATATAATGAAAGAAATTAATATATTATTACATTACATACATAATTAGAAATTTAAGTTGAATGAGCAAGAATATCGATTTGAAAATCACAGGTTTTAAATTAATTTATTAATAAGATTCAATATTTTATATTGGATGTAAGAATTTATTTTTACAGTACCATAGTATTTGTTGAAACTATTCTATAGCAGTTGTTTTACCAGATGACTTAAAGACAAGAACATTGGAATAAGTAATTGATATTTCCATTTTAAATGTTGCATGAAATGTATACGTAGAAATAAAGCACTATTCAGTGTTTTGATATCACAGCAAAAAGCATGGTTAAAACAGAGTAAAATATCACTGCATTAAAAACATGCTAATTCTGCACGCAATAGATAATAATAAGGAACTGCATTTGATAAAAATAAATATATTTTTTACATTACATGTGAATGCTTATTCCAAAATTAAATAAGAACCTTTCCAATCAGTCTGATCATTCATTTTATATTAAATATGTCCAATCATTCATTTTATATTAAATTTCAGAAAAACAAAGCAAGTCTGCAACAAAACGACATAATTTATATATGCAATAACAATATTAAAAAATTACCTTTACATGTTCGGCTTTGCAAGTTTTATTCGAAAGTTCGTATTTGTAGCTTTCTGTATTTCTTGCACAAAAGAGCACACTTCATCAGAATTTTGAAAGGACGTTCTAATAACAGCAAATTGTTTAGTTGTGGATTTTTCGTCAACTGTAAAATTATAGTTTAGACTCTCCAATAATGATACTGTGAACTCAGTTATTACGAAAAAATAAAGCTAACGGATTCAAGCAAAAATCCCAATCACCATGCGGTAAGCACATGTAGTCGTCCAGTCCAGTTGCTGCTGCTGCTGCTGATCTGAAAATCTTGTGCAACTCTACGCGCAGGACTCTCGCCAACGTTTTTCACCAAACTTTTTCGCCAAGGTGCTGAATCGAACACAATTTCCAAAATCGCCCTAGAAACATTTACAAAAGCTTTTTCCTTCATTATTTGGATATAATAAAATATTTTACTAAATAAAACATTCACACATACTCATACACCAAAACAAAAGGTCATACATTTTGATTTATTGTCAAAATGTGTGGAAATTTCGGTTAAAAACCTCCCTTAATTTAGCGCCCCTGTACAGCGGCGCCCGGGGCGGGCGCCCCCCTTGCCCCCCCTTAGCTACGCTACTGCTTACCGGTCACTTCGGTTACTTCCTCTGAACGACGTTGGTTGCGTATCGGTTAGCAGCACTGAACGCTTTGGTAACTAACCAACCTTACCGGTTACGTACCGGTGACAGTACTGGACGCGCTCTTAAAAATACCGCAGAAAAATTCTTTGTTGTAGCTGTATATATTTAATATATTGTAATGTGAATTCAAAATGTTGTTCTGTATGCGAGAAAATTCCCTAAATTTGCAAAATTTCCGTTAAAATTTATGCACTGAACCTGAGTCGAGGCTAAAGTCGTCTGCTAGTGGTATTTGCGCCTGCGCATACTGGCATTTCTGTCAGTGGCGAGAATAACAGATCGACATACCGCCAGCTCTGGCGTCTGACGTCACGTGCATAGGTCCATTTTGCGCAATTAAACTACTCTCAAAACGTGTGTCCAGGAAGAAAAGAAGAAAAAATGTTTAGTTAAATTCTTGCTAAATTAATTCTAGTATAATAGGATATAATATGATGTAAATTACAAACTTAAAATTATTTCACTTCATTAGTTGAGTAGGACTGAAAACACCATCTAAAATTTTCAATATTTAATTAATTTAAAAGCAGCTAATTAAAAATAAAAGTATATTTCTAAGGGAGCTTTCAAGTTATTTACCGTCAAATTTTGACGGGTACCTAGTGTCTACTTTATTTGAAATCTCAAAAACCTTGAGAAAACGCACCTGTTTTGAGGCACTACTATCGAGCAAAATCGAATATATATTGTTCGATTGTCAATTGCTTTGAAACGATTTACTGATCGATAAAAATCTTAAAAATAAAATAAACATAAAAGATCAAGATGGCCGTCCGCGTCCTCTCCTCTTGCGTCCGTGGCCATTTAGGGTTAATCATTAATATAATCTAGTAATGGAGGAATGATTTCTCGACACAAGGTAAAGTTCGTATGTGAGATTTAAAATAACATCATGGTGATCTACATAAGTATGTAGTTTTCAAATTATTTTACTACGTGAATGATTTTACTAATTATAAATAGCCACGTTACCACTATACAAAAGTTTTAACTCCTAAAAATATATAGTACCGTAGTCCTACTTTTATAAATGCAGCTATCATACCCATATTTTCTTGATAATTATGAAATAATATTCTGTCATTTCATGCCATACCAACCAATTGTTTTATTGTTTTTAACCCACTGGCAGGGTTTTGGGGGAAACTGCGTACATACTACCTCTACCTTGGTATGAAAAAAAATTTTTTTTTAAAGACCTCATCGGTTTTGAGATAAAGGGTGGGGGGAGCAAAATTTTCGATTTTTCAACAAATCTCACATTTACGAGTTTTTATTTTTAGACTGCAGTTCCACCTTCAAAAAATTATTTTTCTGAATCTAAAGCTGTATGAGCTCGGAATTGTCTCTACAAATCGATAAATATATGCAGCTTTTAATTTAAAGAAAAAAAATTATAAATATAATTTGCAATTTTTAAAGGGGTAAAAATTAAATTTTTCTCAGTTTTTGCCATATTACGAAAAATGATCCCCACAAAAAGGTCGATTTGTTTTAGTTTTAAATAATAGTTTACACTTTTAGCATTCTATTTATGAAATTAAAATGTCTTCTCATGGCTTATATTCCAGTTTAGCCCTATTTCGAAAAACTGCACCAATCAAGAAATAAGTCTGCATGTGTAACTTTTGCCTGTGGTACCTAATTAAGGGCGAAAATTGGGAAATTTCATTAATGGTCAGTAGTAGTAGTTTTGTAAGTGACCAGTTTTTTTATTTAAAGGTGCTAAACAAACTTTTATTAAATTTTCTATTAGTATTATTCTAAAATTAAATAGACCAAATAAATGTGTTAATATTAACTTACTACAGACAGCAAAAGTGGAATCATTTATGGAATGCAAGAAAAGTTTATTCTCTCCTTGCAGGAAAGGTGGCCTTAAAGTGGCTGCTGGCATATAATTTTTGAGTAGCCACTTTCTTTCATTTAGTGGCCGGTACTAATTTTGGTCTTTAGTAACCTACCTAAATAATTACTGTGGTTACTTTGAGTTGTTGAATTTATTACAATTTAATAATATATATATTTTTTATCTTTCATCTTTCACCAAAGTAAAGTTTATTCTTTGTTTTTTCTTAGTAATAATTTTATTTTCTCTATGACTGCAATTTTCCCCTATTAAATTTAGGGCATTGCTCTATGGTTTATTTTATTAATTTCTTTGATTATAAGCAATTTTTTTAATTTAAACAATCTCTTAATTTTGTTCTCAATAATGTAAAACTGAAAGTCTTTTGTGGGTAAATAAGAAAATGATAGAATGGGTTTTTCCCTTTTATTTTCATTATATCTTTTATTTAAATTAAAGCACTTTTAATTATTTTTATTTACGTAATGTTTAAAATCTTGCATTTGATTTTCTTCAGTTATTTTAACCAGCCTAAATATGTTTTTGATAAATTTAAATACATTTTTGTAAGTCTATGCTTATTTTCACAAGATGTAACATGTTTCTTCACTTTACTTTTCTGAACACATTCTGACATGTTTTGAAAAAGGGAGCTTGTCAGAATATGTAGTTTAGAAAAGACAGTGTTCTCTTAACACAAAATATTCAGAAGGAAAGAAAAAAAAATTTACAATATTGAGCTGAATCCTAGAACAAGTAAGACACTTGGCGACATTAAATTTGATGAGGCAATAAATCACTTCTTTCAATACCACTTAGTTCCATACATTGTGGCTACGCCTACTTTGTTTTTTTTCTGATTGTTAGGTTTCTGGAAATGGGTGTTTCGTTGAGTTGGGATGTTTTTTATTTTGCTGTTTGTGATGAAGATTAAGATTGAAGTTAAATTTCATTTGACATGTTCGACAGATTGAATTTGAATAGTTGTGTTTTTCAGGGTCTTTTTTGAATATCTCTTTATAAGCAGTCTATTTTAAGTGTGGACAAAACATGAGAAATAAAAGTAAGTTAATTTTTATTTATTTTATTTGATAAGTATTGTGTTTCATGCATAAATATAGGTATTCTGTTTTATGCATTCTAGAGATTTCTATGACGAATTTGTGCATTTTTAAGATTACAAATAAAGAAATTTTAACCTCTTGAGATCGGAAGTTAAAATAATAGTACAAATACTCATTCTTAGCTTTAAAACAAACAAAATGACATCATAGATGTCAAAAAATATATTATTTTGAAATCTATTGTTTTAGGGGACTTGTAATTTAGGTTCTCAAATATGAATATAAAATTACCTGCCCCCTCCCCCCCAAAATAACAATTTAATTATCAATAACCTAAAATTACAAAATAAAAAAAATAACAGCTTTAAATAAGTGAATAATCTGCAAATTCTTAATTTTTTTTTTATTATAAAGTTTTTAAGTTAAAGAATTGTGCAAATTACCTACTTTCTTGGATGCACTGTTTCGAAAGCATTTTGCAAACTCAGGTTAAAATAACATTAATTGGCAAAATCCTCAAACAAGGGCGACCCCCGATTTGGCGATTTTTTTGACACTCGCCAAGCACTGACGCGCGCCAACCCAAAACTCGGCAACCTCCAAATTCCACCCAATCAGAACGCATGCTTCCTACGGCAAGCCTCTTTACAAAGTAAACATCGATTTTATTCCTTTTTTCGAGTATTTACAAAGTTTTAGCAATATTTTCTTTACGATTTTTCGATTTTTACAAACTTTTAGCAATATTTACCTGCGTATTTATATATTTTTACGAACTTTTAGCAATATTTCTTCCGGATATTTAGATTTTTTCAAGCATTTAGCAATATTTTCCCCTGTATTTTTACAAACTTTTAGCAATATTTTCCTCCGTATTTTTCTATTTTTACAAACTTTTAGCAATATTTCCTTCGAATATTTCAATTTTTACAAACATACAGTTATTAACTTACATATATGTACGATTCACGTACATTTTTCGAAAAAAAAAAACCCTTGATGCATGGAACTCAACGTGCCGCGACCTCTAGAATATATGAAACTCGTACAAGCAGCGATTAGTAACTTATATATGAACGCTTCGCGTTCATTTTCCGAAAAAAAAAACACCACTGGATGCATGAATCTCTATGTGCAGCAGTCTCTAGAATATACGAAACTCGTACAAGCAGCGATTAGTAACTTATATATGAACGCTTCGCGTCCATTTTCCGAAAAAAAAACACCTCTGGATGCATGAACCTCAGTGTGCAGCAGTCTCTAGAATATACGAAACTCATACAAGCAGCAATTAGTAACATACATGTACGCTTAGCGTACATTTTCCGAAAAAAAAACACCTCTGGATGTATGAACGATAACTTGATGTAGTCTCTAGAATACGTGAAATACATTTTATCAAATAAAATCAACAAAAATTAACTTACCTTTTGCTATTTTTGTTTCTATTTAACCCATATTTTAATTAGCAATAACAAACATATACAAGCAAACGCAGCGGCATGTGTGGAATAAAAAATAAACGGTCTTGTTGCCAAAACGTCTATAGAAAAATAGTGTTGGCACTACAATAATATATATATAACTATATAACACTCATATTTCTCATCTTTCGGTTTTTTTTTTATTATTTCACAGGAATTATCCTTCTATGACATACGACAAAACGTCAAATCATTAAACTTCACAAAATACATTCCACAAACGTAATTCAACAAATCCGACACACAATAATCCAATCATAACCTTCCTACATCTTTGCATTGAGCTCAAAATACAATCCAATCTCCAGAACAAACAACAATAAACCAACCAATCAACCACAGTAGGCGTGGAAGAAACATAACAAACGAACTGGTAGCAAGAAAATCTCATTTATCGCTTCACCAACTTCGACGACGCCAAACACCGCCCTTGTTTGAGGATTCAACCCATTAATTTTATAAGGAAATCGACATTGGTGCTACCATTTATTGGTTTCATTTTAAAGCAAACACTTTCAACTTTATAGAATTGAAGTTAAAATGTAAAAATATCAATCATTTTAGTTTTTATGAGCAAAAGAATCTAGGTACCCATTTGGGTACCCAGGACTCAAGAGGTTAATGTATTGAGCTAGGAGATTAAAACTGGAGCTATTGGCAAATTTATGCATTTTTAAGATTGCTAATAAAGAAATTTTAATGTGTTGGGCTAGAAGATTGAAACCAGAGTTATTTTACTTTGTAAAAATTTGCAGAGACAAGTTTGGGGAAAGAGTTTAAGGCTTACAAATAAATAAAAAATAATCCATTTTTTGTTAATTTTTTGAGCTAGTTTAAAAATAAGTTTGGTTATAGATTTTATTGTGTATAATTTGTTTAGTTAATCATAAACAATGTATTTTATAAAATTTACACATAAATCTTATGAAAAATGTTATAAATTTTACATCACACATATTTTCTGAGTGGCGTTCCTGAAAAGTGGCATTTTTAAAATATAAAGATCCATTAAATTGTCTTTATATTTCTCTTTAAATTGTTGCTTGTCACAGATGACTAGTTCACATATACCGACTGCATGTCATCTTTGTTTTATTCATAAAAATTCTTTATTTACTATATGTAAAATTTAGTCTCCTAAAGGAGGATTTTTAAAAATTAGTTATGCATATTTACTTTTAAAATGTTAATTTGAACTTCCAAAATAGAATTGGTTCAGTTTTTTCAAAAGCACTTGTCCATTCTGCATTTTAATGCATAATTTTTTTTTAGTATTTTAGAATTTTTCTAATTTTAATTTTAGATTTCCAAACCAATGTATTTTGTATAATGATCTATATGATTTTTACAATATTTTCCCACGACTGGTTGACTATAAATTTTTTTTCCTATGACAGATTGATGAAATTTATGATTTTTTGCCACGGATGATTAACAAATTTATATTGATTTTTTTCCCTATAATCCATGGACGTATTTCATGATTTTTATTACCGTGATCGAAAAAGGAAAAGCACAGTAAGGGCTATCATGCGTTGCATCCTACCAAATTGGATTACAGTCAGCACTAAACAAAAATTAGATTAGAACTACAAAAATCTTGTTGTGCACCTGAGGAATTTTTCTTTCTCTGAACTTCAAGGAAATATATTTAAAAACAACAAATTGATCTTTGCAATTCACAGAAATTAGGACTTGACATTTTAACGCTGACCTACATTTCTCATGTAATAGAAGAAATCACGTTTTTTTTTTTTTTTTTAAATATGGACATAGATTTAAAATTTCAATGCATAGAACCCAGTTCAACTAAAGAAAATACCAGGGATTCTGGTTTTGGCTAAAACATTTTTGTTCAGAAATGGATCTTGATAATGTCACCACCCCAAATATGCATTGTTCATGCAAATAGTTAAAAATGAAAGTACTAGCACATTAAATTTTGAAAATTTTTCGGAAAAGCTTTTAAGAGAGCATAACCGTAAGTTTCCAGTATTTTCCAAAGTTATAATAATTGCTCATGTACTGCATGTCACAAGTGTACATTGTGTAAAAACTTCAGTACTCTAAATTCAGAAATCCATTTAACAACCAAATTGTTAAAGATCCCTAACATTTGGTAAAAGTTGAAAAAATTTAGATGTTGTATATAAAGCAGACTTCCTTTTTTTTTTTTTTTTAAATTAAATAAACATTTTGCATAATTATTCTCAGTTGTAAAAAAGTTTTTTTTCAATGGTATTTTGTCATGCCTAATATATTAAAGTAATTCTTTAAAGAGCATGTAAAATAATAGTGAGTTTTAAAATAAAAATTTCTCCCTCCCCAAACTGTTCAACTCCCCTTGATTTATAAATGTTGGGAGGGAGACTCCTCTCCTAGGAAAATTTGAATTTCAAGCCCTGTGTAGTTTGCCCAACTCTGAATTGCAGGGCTGCAATTTGCTAATAAAATGCTACTATTTTCAGCCTCGGGAGACTAAAACAACTTTTTTAAGCAAAAAAGGCTTGAAAAGCAACTATTTCTGACAAATAGACAACTATTTTATGAAAAAGGAGACTTTTTGAAAATTTTATTCTAGCTTTTTCAAATACATGTTGCAGGAAATATGAAACAACAATAAAAAAAATTTACCATTCCAGTACAAATTTTTCAGCTGTTTGATACCACCACCAAAGAGCACTTTTCTTGATCAAGAGTCAATTTCACTCATTTTTCTCTTAATTGTTCTAATTGCTGCTGCTTAGTAACAGTAAGCAAATAAGCAATTATATCCTTTGGTCCCCCAGCATATGTAGTTTTAAATCATTAAAGTTTTATTTCTCAAACAACGAAAAAAAAAATTGCTCTATTTGTTGCTCACTAATAACAATAAATAAATCCTCTAAATAACCTCCTCCATTAACCCCTTCGCGACGAGTATCCTTTACAGAATTTTTAATCTTTTATCACCGGTTTTTCAAAACAGAAATTTCTGCCTAATTGAATCGCAGAAATGCTATCATTAAATAAGGCAGCTTACAATAAAAATTAACTGGTGGGAATAATGAAGGATTCTGAGCATCTTATGCGCCATGTATACGTGTTGCTCGTCCCCAAGGGGTTAAATTTCTGATTCTTCCTCTCACCCTCATGCTGTGTTTCAAATCATTTAAATCTCTTTATTTTATTTATATATATTTTTTTTTAAAGAAAAGACATCTGCCCTACTTACTATAACAATAAATAAATAACTATCATCTAAATTTCCTCCCTCCTCATTCAAAATTTACTCTTCTCCCTTTCCCCTCCCCCCACAGCATACAAGGAAATTTAAAATTTGTATTTTTATATTTTAAAAATTCTCCTGTCCTACTTGTTGCTTTCTAGTGCAGTAAATGGAGCAGTTTTGGTATTTGCTTGCGGTCAGCCATCTTGTTTTTTAAATCAAAACATATTTATTTTGTTTCTCATTTCCAAGATAATTTTCATCCATATTTACTTAAAACATGTTATTTAATTTTATTGACTTATTTATTTATATTTAAAAGTTAAACTGTTTTGATTTTAAAAAAACTAGATGACTGACCTCTATTGAATACCATAGCTTAGCCCAATAAATAATCAGGCTTTAAACTACCCCTGCCGTCTAACATTTTTTGTTCTCTCCTTTGCCCATTTCCCCCAGCATGCAGATTTCCAAATCTTTCAAAACTTAAGAAAATTTATTCTGCCTTATTTGTTGTTAATTAATAATATTAAATTAAAATTAATCATCCACCTCTCTCTCTGAAATTTACATTTCTCCCCCTTTCCCTTCTCCAGCGTAGAAAGAGGTTTAAAATATTTATTTAGAGAAAAGTCTCACCTAATTGTGTTATAATATGAGCTTAAAACATTTAAAACTCTGCATTTAAAAAAAAGTCTGTCATATTCATTGCTTTCTAGTAACAATAAATAATTAATCAATCATCTAAAATACCACCACTTCCGCCCACGCCCAATTTCTGTTTTCTCCCGCTTCTGAAAATTCAGAATTTGAGAATTCTTTAAAATATTTAAAATTTGAATTTTATAAAAAAAATTGCTGTATTTGATACTTTTTAATAATGATAAATATCAATGATCTAAATTCCCTCCCCCCTGAAAATTTTCATTTCTAAATAATTTTTCAAATAGATTTTCGTAATGTGTAGTGTGTCACCTTAAATTGGGACGCCATCTATGTTGTAGTATTCTACAAAAAATGTAATTTCAAAGTAAGCAAATATACACATAAAATAAAACTTCCCTTAAATCTGCAGTTTAGGAAATGTTCCAAGATAGATTTCTTGAAGTTCATTATGAAAGCAAAAATGAAATGCTGGAAATATCACTATTACATCTGCAACTAACAAATGCTATATCAAATGCTGATCCAAAAGTTGCAGCAAACTAAACTCAAATGTCATGAAAACTAGAATGGATTTACTTTTAACAATTTTGTTACATAATAATTATATAATATGTAAAAACTGTACTGAATTTGTGCAGATTGTATATAAAATGTTGTATTTTTGTAATCAGAAAAACTTAATCATTTATCACAAAAGATAAGGGAATAGTCAGAAAATTTGTAAAAGGAAATCATTATCTACCCTGATCTCAACACTGACTATTTTGGATAATACTTTATATGCAACTATTTTGCTACTAAATTAGCCATGATATGCGACTATTTTTGTCTTCAAAGGCTACTAAAGCAACTATTTTGAATAATTTTTGGAATGGCAGCTCTGGAATTGCAAAATTTTTTTCTTCCATAACCGGATTTCATCACTTACAATAACAAGGGTTGATGCATTTTTTTTTTCTTGGGGCCCACTTTGTGAAAAATAAATAGGTGAAATTTTTAATATTTTTGTAAAAAAAAAAAAAAAAAAAAAAAAAAAAAAATTTGGTAACAAAAGATGAAATCCTGTTATCCAAATTCAAAGCAAGCATTTATTAACTTCTTAAAGACCTTCTGCAAAAATTTTCCTTTCTGGTGAATCTGCTTTATTTGAAAATTATACATTTAAAAACTAACAAAATAAAAATGACGAGTATGTTTTTATGGGATGGAATTTTGTAAAGAAGCTTATTTTATTAAAAGGAATTTTATGATGGGGTCGGTTTTATTAAATGGATTTTTGTAGAAGAGCTTTAAATAGTCTGAAATTTTGCCTGGATTGAACACTGAATAAATACCATATATTCCAATGCATAATGCTCACTTATGATTTGAGACTATTTTTTGGTATATTTGCCATATTATACCAGGGGTCGATCCAGGAAACATTTGGGGCCCGTTTAGGGCCCCTTCACAAAAATCTATTTAATAAAATGGGCCCCTTCACAAAAATCAATTTGATAAAATGGACCCCTTCACAAAAATCAATTTGATGAAATGGGTCCCTTCACAAAATTCTATTCCATAAAAACTTACTATTTATTATTTATTTATTATTTTGTGATGTTTTAAAATGTGTAATTTGTAAACAAACAAGTTCACCAGAGCGGAAAACTTCAGCAAAAGGATTTTAAAAAGTTTTTATTTATAAATGCTTGGTTGGAATTTGATTAACTGGATTTCAACATCCGTTGTAAAATGTTATTTTTCACAAAAATATAATAAATTTCACAAAAATAACCTTTATTTTTCACAAAATGGGCCCCAAGAAAAAAAACCTGCATCGACCCCTGTATACACACCCTCTTTTTTGCAAAGAAACCATCATGAGATATGTAGTATGAAAATACAGTAAACAACTTCCTATGTTTATGCTTATTAATTCTTATGTTTAATTTTTAAGCTTTCATTTGTATATCTGGCATATAATATGCACCTGTAAAAATAGACTAATTTTCTTGTTTCAAAAGTGTGTATTATATGCCTGAATTGAATATACAGTATAGTGACCCTTTTTTCAACAAATGAAAGTAATAGTGACTAATGAAGAATTCTGTCTTTCATAATCCTAATCTCATACAATTACTAAAACAGTGGTTAGTGTGTCTTTCAAAACATACCATGAACTTAATATTTTATTTAATTCTAGCTTTGTTCTATTTCATTTTTATAAGTATGTTCCAAAAAGAATTTCTGAATTTAAAAATTTCACATCAGTTTCATAAACATTTTAATTGCTTGACATTTCTCACTTTCATTGTTTTTATATTAGCATGTGAAATTAGCTAAAAAATGTGTACATTTTCTTGTCTATTTCAGGTATAGATGCTTCTGGGATTTTTTAGTTTACATATCTGCCAACTTGTAAGGGTTAGCTTTAGTTAGAAGCAAAAAAGTTTTGTATGTTCTTTCTGGGTTCATTGGCTTTGTGGTTTGGAATTTACTTGTACAGTGCTGACTAGGGCTTTAAGAGTATGAGAAGTCTTGGCATCTGTCAACAAGACAGTTTGCTTTCTTTGGATTTCATACATTGTCGGCTTCTGCTGTCTTTTGGATGGTACTTGTGGTCTGCAAAATGGCTTGCATGCTAGTCCTGGTGGGGCCCGAGTTGCGAGAGCTGTGAAGCTGGATGATCTCTGCTTTGGTCTCGTTCTGTGGGCTGAGAGGCGATGATTTCACCCTAGAATAGACCATTTCCTTAGTGCCATTCTGTGAACTACACTTGCCATTCAAAAGACAGCACACATGGGCAAATAGATTGAAGTCTGAAGGATATGAACTGTTCTGACAACAATATCCCAACATATCCAGACTGGAGAAACCCTAGTCACAATGAAGTATGTCAGGAAAATTATAACATTTTGAAAATAGACATGTTGGCAGATATGGGATCGTATCGAAACCAGGATGAGATGCAACAAATTGCATCATTACAAACACTGCAGTAAGTAATCTTTTTTCTAATTTATCAGTTTACAAATTTAATCCTTATTAAATAAAATCCTTTCATTGTACTAATTTAAGTATAATTTTAATCTCTGTTGTTTAAACTAGCAAAAGTGCATTTGTGTTTCCATGGCAGAATTGCAGTAATATGGCTCAAAATGGCAGAGATGTCTTGCAAAAAGATTTTTTGTATAAGAAAACAAGAACAACAACAAAAAAAAAACTTACTAAATTTTTAGTTCGTCACACACTTTCTTTTGGTAGCAGGACTGTTAGGCTTGTCTTTTTACACATGAGAACGCAACATACAGCTTTCTGTGCTTAAGGCTGCTCTTCAGTAAACTTCCCAATTCCCCTCACTAATGTTATTCCTATGGGCGTAGGATGCATTCGTATTTTTAAAATATCTCCTTGGAAAAATTAATATTTTTAACTTCTGTTTTCTTTGTATTGTTCTTAAAGAATGTCTTTTTTTCTAAAATATATACTTAATTTTATATGAAATGTTAAAATCTTATTCAGTTTCACTAAGATTTTAACACATAAAAATATAAATTAAGCACATAGTTTAGAAATATTTTGATAACTAAGAAAAAAAGAGACCTTCTTTAAGAACAGTACCCTGGAAACAGAAGTTAAAAATATTAATTACCTGAGGAGATATTTTAAAAATACGAATGCATCCTACACCCATTGAATTAACATTAGCGAGGAGAATTGGGAAGTTTGCTGATGAGCAGCCTTAAAGACGGATACCCTTAAATCCATGCCTACGAAGTCAAATGTTTGCCCCTGAGTCTTGTGGATAGTGTTGGCGAACACCGGATGCATGGGAAACTGATGGCGATGAATAGTGCAACCCAGCTAGCCCTTTTTTGTAGTGACCCCAAAATGAACCACTAATCAAATATCTGTTTCTATTGAGAATTTCTAGAAAATTCCTCCAGATTATGGGAAAACAACTGTTTTTCCAACTGTCATGAAATTTGGCAACATTCTTTCATTTGGCACCAAGCATGTGTTTTGGTATTGGTAATCTTAAAAGTCAATTTTCCCACAAAATGTCGCCAACATTTCAACAAATATCCCCAAATTTGGCGAAATGTTGGCAAGTTTGTGACTTCGTTTAATGTCAAATTTTCAACAACTTAATAATTGTTTCAACCTTCATTCCCATTGAAATGCATTGAACCGTAGTGACCCCAAAATGACCCACTAATCAAATTTTTTCGGATATGTAACCTAGTCCAATGGTCTTCTGGTACCCTAAAGCAGTAGGATACAAAATTTCATCAAAATCGTTAGAGACGTTGTTAAGATAAAATTTGCATACACACAGACACACGCACAAGATTTGCTCGTATTACAATATATGACTATATTTCATATCTAAGCATGTCATAGAGGTAACAATGCAATTCCCATTTTAGACTTTTTAATATTTTATATTGGGATGTTGTGTTACTTCTATACTTTGGGTTATTCTTGGTTAATTTTTCTATCTGCATGAATTTCATATTTGATAACTATTCCTGCTTATTTGTATTTAAAAAAATATGATGTATGATACATCCATCGATTATTATCCAAACATCTATAAATCATGGTTTGATGTAAGGCATTTTTAAACTGGTATTGAACATAGACCATTATCCATTATCCTTACCATCATTTACATTAATGTTTTATTTCTTTAGTTATTTAATCTCTTGTGGTTATTTTAATTTTGTTTCTTATATATGTTACTAGAAGCTTAATATTGTTGATTTTAACTTGGAAAATAAATCAGTTTTACAAAAATATTACAGTAAGAAACATTTAACCAATTGTTTTAAAGTTTTCAGAAATATTTTATTTTGTGCATACCAAGGAAGTAAATAAATAGCAGAAGTTCTGTCTATTTAGATGCAGGTTTAAGGGTCAGTTAATATGACGTCATACTGACACAATATTAGTAAAATACTTTATATTCATGGAGAAAAATTCATCTTTAGTTTTCCGAATGATGTCATTTTCTTCATCAAAAACATTTCATTTTTCATATTACTTATTTGATAGATTATTTACTGTTATTTTACTTACATGGATTACTTAATATTATTTCTAAACAAATAATCTGTATTCTGTGATTACTGCATAATTGAACACAATCATTTTACTATGCTTAAATTTTATGATAAACCATTGATATTCTTCTTTTAAATATTACAACATTTACACTGATGGAATCCCGTTTCTGATTGGTGGAATGTGATAAGGCAAATTAATCTTATGTTCTAGAGATAAAATCATAACCCAATTGCCACCATTTTAAAAGAAATTTCATAAACTTTTAAAATTAAAATATAAAAATAGGAATGTTTTAAAAAATAGCTAGTGCTGGCACATCTGCAAATGAACAGCTTTCATTTAAAAAAATAATTATCAAAATTAATTCAATAAAAAGTTCAGGGCAGATGACTAAATAAACAGCCTTCTGTTTCAAATATATAGTTTTTTTTTTTACATTGTAAAACTAGTTATAGTATGAACGCATCTCATTTGTAACATTTAGCGTACAATTTCCAACTTGTTTATAGTTGTAAATGCACCTTGACCATTTTTATATAGCTGGAAATATGCCCTGATTTTGTTGGGTTCACAAAAGTTTGTTGTCGCAAATTTCACCAAAGGTTGCGGGAAATTTCAGCAAAATCATTAGAGACGTTTTTAAGATAAAATTTGCATACACAGACACATGAACAAGACTTGCTCGTATTACAATGTATGATATTTCATATCTAAGCATGAGATAATGGTAACAATGCAATTCCCGTTTTAGACTTTTTAATATTTTGCATTGGGATATTGTGTTACTTCTATTTTTTGGGTTATTCTTGGTTAATTTTTCTATCTGCATGAATTTCATATTTGATATCTATTCCTGCTTATTTGTATTTTAAAAAATATGATGTACAATACATTCATCCATTATTATCCAAACATCTATAAATCATGGTTTGATGTAAGGCATTTTTAAAATGGTATTGAACATAGACCATTATCCTTACCATCATTTACATTAATGTTTTATTTCTTTAGTTATTTAATCTCTTGTGGTTATTTTCATTTTGTTTCTTATATATGTTATTAGGAGCTTGTTTATTTTATGCATAAAGCTGACAATATTTGATGAATTAACACATTTACTATGAATTAATAAAACTCTTCTGACGATTCCTTTAGATATTCATAGTTTTTCATTTTTGATTTCATTAAGTTTAACTAGATAATAGGTGTTAAGATTTAATGGTAAATAACTTGAAAGCTCCTTTAGAAATATGCTTTTATTTTTAATTAGCTGCTTTTAAATTAATTAAGTATTGAAAATTTTATGAATTGTTATATTGTGTAAACGATTTCTTTAAGATATAAAACGATAGACAGTGTTGTCAGTCCAGTCTACTCAACTAATGAAGTGAAATAATTTTAACTGTTAGTTTGTTATTTGCATCCTTTTCTACTTGAATTAATTTAGCATTAATTTAACTAAAAATATTAATTGAACGATTTATTTTTACTTATTACAGTCTCAAAAAAAAAAAAAAAAAAAAAAAAAAAAATCAATATTTAGTATTTTCCAATTTTTTTTTTTAATTAAGCGGCCTTTTTAAAATTTTTCATTAATTTTATTTTTATCAGCTTGACTCCAAAACCCAGATAAAGCATTGATATTAAGGTGGTTTCTTTTATAATTCTTATATATATATATATTTTTGCTTCTTTCTTTCTTTTTTTTTTAAGGAGAATAATCATATACTTTTCTTAGTCATACAAATACATCTTCTTCATGATGATCAAGTTTAAATCACATTATTTAATCAATAACTACATGCAAAATCTTTTATTTTAAATATATATAATATATATATATATATATATATTTTAACTATGCGTGCTTTAAAGTTTTCCATTAAATTAATTTTTATCAGTCTGATTCTAAAACCCTGAATTTAAACTTTGCTGTTTGCAACTAATGATTTATAATAAGAATTTTTTAATTATTTGAATTTATATTCTCTATTTTTCCACATTGTTTAATTGTTAAATCATGGATATCTAGATAATTTAGAGTTCTTGTATGAATATTTTTCCTTCTTTTTGTTTTCTCTCCTTTTATTTTTCCTTTTGTACATAAAATAACCACATACTTATCTTTTTATATATATATATATGACATCTTGATAATGGCTATCCAAATATAATAAAAATTGTAGACCATTTCAATTTATTTAATCGATAATAAAATGCACGATTTTTTAATTTAAATACCTTTAATATAAATTTAGTCATTGAAACAAAATATTCTTGGGTGTTAAATTTTATTTAATTATAAAACATCCGAATAAAAAAAAAATACAAATTCTATAACTTTTCCACCTGAATTAAATATGCCAATAAAATAAGAAAAATCATTCTGTCCGGAGTGGGTTTCGAACCGACATGATGATTGGAACAGAGAAGGACCGTGCCTGATACCACTCAGCCACCCTTTTCTCATTTGAGTGTACTCTAAAACTGGTTAAGGTTTGCATTCCCATTGTCATTTTCTTGTGAAAAGTGGATTTGATGAAAATCCCTTTTTGTTTTAATATATAGGATTCCTGCAGTATCCTTTCCATTGATTTTTATAATATCTTATGCATTGATTTTCACATGTTTTTATTTTATATATATATATATATATTATTACACCATAACATTGTAATGGATTGTAAAGTTATTAACATTTCTCAGATTTCCCCCAGATGTATTTTAAGATATGAAAAGTGTTGTAGAAATCCATCCAGTAATACCGTTTAACACATTTATATGTTTTAGGTCTAGATGTACAAAGTATTCTAGCAATATTTTACCAGTCGCAGCACAGTGCGATTTCCTGACTGTAGTACATTGTCTTATTTATTGAGAGTGTCATGTTAATTTTCAAATGTCATTTTCTAAGGCACTAGCTAAATGGGCACTCGTGCCAAATCATCTTTTCATTTGTTTACATTTTTAAGATATTTGTATTTTAGTGCTATTGAATGTGTCATCTATTATAAATACAATTTTGCATTCAATGTTACTTTTACTGTTTATTAAAGATATTTTCATTTTAGTTTTTAATTTGTTCTAATTTTATTTTTCTAATAGTAAGTTGAAAAAGTTCCTGTATAAAATGTTGAAAATTTTCTTTCACCAAGTCTTTCTGAAGCAATAAAAAACGTCAGCAGGTAACTTTTGTTCTCCCTTGTTCCATGTTTCTTTAATAGAATAGTTTGAGTTATTTCTTTTATATCTCACAATTTATCACTAATCTTGTATTAATTTACTGCATGCATATATTTAAGGTATTGACAAATTGTTATAATGAAACATAGTGTTTCCCCCAGAATAAAAAAGGGCAGGGTACTCTTAAAAAAGGGGGCTCTTCAGCTGAACAAAATTGGCATTTTAGTGTTTTTCATAAGTATCAGCTTAATTATTTAAAAGTTGTCTTTCTATTTTAATATTCACACAAACATATTTTCCTATTGTAAATTATTTGTAAGTTTATTATTTAGGCTTTTTAAAATCTGGCAACAGTACGTAAAAAAATCGGCTATTTCAAACTATAAATTAAATCTTTATTCAGCTAATGAAATTTTGAATAAAAGATCCTACAAAATTAGTCGAATTAAAAAAATTATTGGACTTTGCACTCTACAGTCTAGTCAAGTATGTGCCTGCAAAATTGGTTAAATTGCAGTGTATAGTTTTTGATCCTATAAAGCTTATATCACTGAAATAAATTGACCAAATTCAACATTAAATAGTGTTTAAAATAATTCTTAGATTTAAAAACTGTCTGTTTCAGTGTGTCATACATATCTCTATAAAACTACCAATTTCATGTTTTTATATGTAATACTTTATTTAATGTAAGTCGAGAAAGAGCACCGGTTACTTTTTTTATAATAGAGAGAAATGTTGTTATGATCCTTTTTAATATCAAAAGTGCATCATCATTTAAGTGTGCTTATCAAACAAAAGTAATATTTTATGTCAAATAAAATTCAGAACAACATTACAAATGGCTTAATTGCCTTTTATTTTACTAATGTACAGATTTTGATATTCATTGAAAAATATCTTAATATTTACTATCTAAAAAATCAATAAATAAAATGAAAAATTTCTGAAACACGAATTGGTCATTTATCTTCTCTTTATGCCACTTTCACCACAGCATTCTAAGAAAAATAAATGTTCTTTCATGACAGATATACAAATTTCTCTATTTTTTGCCGCAATCGGTTGACAAATTTAACAGTATTTTTCATGTGATCAGTACTCGAATTTCGCTATTTTTTTTCGTCATGACTGACCGAATAGTTTCGTGAATTTTCCCGCAACTGACTGACGAATATTGGGATATTTTCCTGCTACCGATTGCCAAATTTTGCAATTCTTTCTTGCGACCGATAAGTGATTTTTACAGATGGAAGTCTTGCGACAAGTAGGCAACTTTCCCGATTTTTTACACATCTTAATGGCAAATCTTAATATTTTTTTCCCCATGCGATCGTAGATGAATTTCACGATTTTTTACACATTACCGATTGACAAATTTCGCGACTTTTTTCTTGTGATCGAGTGACAAATTTTTTCCAATATTTTCTTGCGATCGATAGACAAATTTTGCAATATTTTCTCAGAACCGATAGATAAATTTATAGCAACCTTCTGATGAAATTTGCGACAGTAAATTTTTTTCAAACCCAAAATAATCAGGGTACATGTCCAGCTATATAAAAACGGGCAGGGCACATTAACAACTATAAAAAACTAGATGGAACCCGTCAAAATTTGACGGCAAAAAACTTGATAGTACCATAAAAATAAAATTCATAGCTGCTTTAAAATGTTTGAAACTTTTGCAGAATAATTCAAATAAATAAAAAACCCACTTTGAATTAAAGCTAGGTTGAAGAACAGCAATTGGCTAAGTTTCACTGGCACATGTACTCTCGGAATTTCTTTCATCTGACACATTTAGCGCTGTTGTGCAAGTAAATGGTAAGTGCCCCCTTGGGGAGGGGGAAATGGCGGGATGGACCAAGGAGATGCATAACATGAATAAGCAGTCAAAGACCTTTCAAATGATATGTAACATGAGGGGTGTGTGCAAAATTTTAAAAAGTACCCCCTTGGGGGGGGGGGGTAAAGTAGGGGATGGACACGGAACATGCATAATATGATTAAGTGGTCACAGACCTTTCCAACGATATATAACATGAGGGTTGTGTGCAAAATTTAGAAAAGTACCTCTTTGGGGGGGGGGCAAAGCGGGGAGATGGACATCAGAGATATGCATATGATTAAGCAGTCACAGACCTTTCCAACGATATATGACATGAGGGTTGTCTGCAAAATTTAGAAAAGTACCCCCTTGGGGGAGGGGGGGGCAAAGTGGGGAAATGGACATTGGAGATATGCATATGATTAAGCAGTCACAGACCTTTCCAGCGATATATGACATGAGGGTTGTCTGCAAAATTTAGAAAAGTACCCCTTTGGGGGAGGGGGGGGGGGCAAAGTGGGGAGATGGACATTGGAGATGCATAATATCATTAAGCGGTCACAGACCTTTCCAACAATATATGACATGAGGGGTGTCAACAAAATTTAGAAAATTGCCCCCCTTAAGGGGGGGGAAGTGGCGGGATGTATCCCGGAGATGCATAACATGAATAAGCAGTCAAAGACCTTTCCAACAATACGTAACATGAAGGGATTGTGCAAAATTTACAAAAGTACCCCCTTGGGGGGGCAAAGTGGGGGGATGGACACCGGAGATGCATAATATGATTAAGCGGTCACAGACCTTTTTAACGATATATAACATGAGTGGTATGTGCAAAATTTAGAAAAGTGCCCCAATTGGCAGGGGGGGGGGGATGGACCACACAGATGCATAACATGAAAAGGCAGTCACAGGCCTTTCGAACGATATATCATATGAGTGGTGTCAACAAAGAAAAGTCTCCGCCCCGTGTAGGCAAAACATACTCCACCCCCCGCCGCCATAATTATTGATGCGGACTCATTTTTTAAATTCGTTCGCACCCCTCTTCTCCCGCAAAATGTTGTTAATGTTGAATTTTAAAAACTCCACTTACGAATTTTTTTATACCAAAAGCACTTATGTCCGTCGTCTGCATGCAGAGTTTTGTGCTTACAGACGCCAGACACAACAACACACAAACAGACAGACGTTTACCGACATTAATAGTATAGATGATACTCAGTGCCTACACATTTCACCCTTTATAATTCAGCCAATGAGTTGACGGTTGTTCATTTCCAGAAACGAAACAATAATTCTTTAGGATGAATTTTGTTTGTTTGATACACCGTGGCAGAATGCGTGCAATGCAGCGACAGGCGTCACAAACTTTTTAGGGCACCTGCAGACTAAAAACATATAATCAATCTTCGCGAGAAAAAAATCCTAGATTTCGTCAAATGATCACGGGAAAAACACTAATTTCATCAAAGGATCATGTAAAACGTGAATTTTGTTAAAAGGACACAGAAAAACGCGATTTACACAAAAGATGAGCAAATTTTGTCAAAGAATCGCAAAACAGGAAATTTCACCCAAAGATAGCGCTTTCTTGCCAAACTTCGTCTAAAAATTGCGGAATAAAATGTATTTTATCAAAAAATCGCTGGAAAACGCACATTTCGTTAAAGTATCGTGAGAAAAATGCGAATTTCTTCAAAGATTGCTGAAAAAACGCGAATTTCATCGAAGGATTGCTGAAAATTCATGAATCTTATCAAAAGGCAGCAGAGAAAATGTGATTATTATCAAAGCATTGCGAAAAAAGAAAATTTCGTCTAAGGATCACAGAAAAACGCAAATTTCATAAAAGAATCGTGGAAAATAACGCAAATTTCGTGAAAAAAAATCGCAGAAAAAACACAAATTTCGTCAAATTATTGCTGAAAAAAAAACACGAATTACGTCATAGGATAGCTGAAAAAATTATGAATCTCGACAAAAAAAAAGATACAGAAAAAAATGCGAATTTCATTAAAGAATCGCGAAAAAAAATGTGAATTTTGTTAAAGCATTGCGCAAAGACTGTGAATTTTTTGAAAGGTTCGTGTGAAAAATGAAACTGTCTGTATTAAAAACAGCACACACACAAACATCTATACAAACCTCAATACACACAAACATATTATAGGCAGGGCTTGAAATTCAATTTTTCCAAAGACGGGAGTCTCCCTACCAACATTTTTAAATGGAGGGGAGTTGTAATGTTTGGGATGGAGAAAAAAAATCTTTAAACCCCACTATTCTTTTACATGCTATTTAAAGAATTACATTAATGCAGACATGACAAAATACCATTTAAAAATTATGTCAACTGAGAATGATTATGTAAAATGTTTATTTTTATTATAAAAAAGGGAAGAAAGTTAAGTTTTATATATGCAGTGTATTTTTCAAGTTCCATTAAATGTGTTAGGGACCCTTAACAATTAGGTTGTTAAATAAATTTCTGACTTTAGATTTTACTTGATTGAGATTCACCGATCGATCGTGGAAAAGACGCAAAGTTCATCAATCTGTCGCGGAAAAAACGCTAAGTTCGTCCATCTGTCACCAAAAAACGCAAAGTTCGTTAATCAGTCGTGGGAAAAAAGCAAATTTCGTCGATCGATTGCAGAATAAACACAAAGTTCGTCGATCTGTCCCCAAAAAATGCAAGGTTCGTCGATCAGTCGCTTAAAAAACGCAATGTTCGTCTATCTGTCGCAGAAAAAATGCAAAGTTCGTTGATCAGTCGCAGAAAAAAATGCAACGTTCGTTGATCTGTCGCGGAAAAAACGCAAAGTTCGTCGATCAGTTGCGGAAAAAAGCAAATTTCGTCGATCGATTGCGGAATAAATGCAAAGTTCGTCGATCAGTCAGGGAAGAAAGAAAAATTTCGTCGATCGATTGCGGAATAAACGCAAAGTTCGTTGATATGTCCCCAAAAAACGCAATGTTCGTCGATCAGTCGCTTAAAAAACGCAATGTTCATCGATCTGTCGCAGAAAAAACTCAAAGTTCGTTGATCTGTCACGAAAAAAACCACAAAGTTCGTCGATCAGTCGCGGAAAAAACACACAGTCCGTCAATCGGTTGCGGGGAAAAAAAATCACGAAATTTATCGTTCGGTTGCAGGTAAATTAAATAATGCAAATTTCTCCAAAAATGCTGAAATTTTTTGGGCGGGAGGCTCCCGCTCATGATCTTTTTTGGGCGGGATTTCAAAATTTTCCGCGTGAATCCCGCCCTGAAATTCAAGCCCTGATAGGTATAGTTTTAATCTGAAATAATATACTGAACTTGAACTAACTTTTGAAAAATCGGGTTAACCCAAATCCAACTTGCAGAAATCTACACTCAGTCTGAAATCGACTCGAACCATAAAGACAGTTAACCCAACTTGCAACAAAAATAATTATTTTCTGTGAATTTTCTCATTTTTTCTTTTCTCAGAAATGCTGTAGTCATTTTGTCCCCCAATTTTGCCCTTTACAATTCAGCCAATGAGTGGAGGGGGCCAAAGGAGCGTTCCTTATCACAAACGAAGGATGAGATACGTTCGTTTGATGTCATTGTTGAAAATTTATGGATTTCTATTATTAAAGTAATTTTTTCATTTTACCGTATTTATTTTCTTTTTGTGTTGTATGTATTTTGCTACTTTGAATTTTTTTAAACTAACCCTTTTTTTTTTTTTTGGAGAGTGAGAGAGAGAGATTTAGCAATTTGGTGACACGAAGTTCAGCAAATTCTTAAAATCCACAAATCGTTTCCAATGTAAACAATGAAATTTACAATTAAGTTGCAAGTGCAAAATTTCAGTTTTTTAAAATTTTCATGTCATTCTGTACACATTTTAATATGTCATTCTGATCATTATACATATTTAGTTATGCATTATTAATTATTTACTTGACCTTTACTTTTAATATTTTAAATATTTCAAACTTACAGCTGAATGTAATTATTAAAACATTTGAAATACTGCATTCGAAAAATGAAATTTCAGCTTAGAAACTCGACAATTAAAAAATTTAAAGTAGAAAAGTACTTATGATATAAAAAGAAGAAAAAAAATACACCAGAATTTATCTGTATTACGAAAGCGGGAGAAATGATTTTCTGTGCTATACGAAAAGATATCCAAATAACTCAATCATGAACATAGAAATAGGTATCGGTTTTTATGTTCAGGTGCACTCAATCCAAACTTGAAACTTTTAAAACGGTCATTGAATGAATGAAATTCATCTCCGCCTTTCACATCCAGAAAACTTGCTGTGTCGCCAATTATGTTTATATTTTATATATATATAAAAAAATAATAATTCAGGCACTTTTCCGTTATACGGACACCATTGTCGCCAAACATACATACATACATACATTTTGGCATAGTATCCGTATAACAGAAAAGTACTAAAGTTCATGGTTTAAAATCACAATAAAATATCATGAAATTTATTGATTAGTTGTGGGAAAATATCAGGGAAATAATGTGTTTTTCGTGAATTTTTTGTTTTGTTAACAATGTGGTTAGAGAGACAGGGAGAAATCCAGAAAACTTGCTGTGTTGCCAATTATGTTTATATTTTATATATATATATATAAATAATAATTCAGGCACTTTTCCGTTATACGTACACCATTGTCGCCAAACATACATACATACATTTACATACATACATACATTTTGGCATAGTGTCCGTATAACAGAAAAGTACTAAAGTTCATGGTTTAAAATCGCAATAAAATATCATGAAATTTATTGATTAGTTGTGGGAAAATATCGGGGAAATAATGTGTTTTTGTGAAATTTTTTGTTTTGTGTTGTTGTGTTTAATTGTAAGCATTCATTATAATTTTCAGTGCATTATTAAATTGAAATTTTTGTTTAAAATATGTAAACAAAACAGTGACCAGAAACCTGCACAATTTCTAATATAGATAGGTAGATGCATGCATGTAGTACTTTTAATTATTTGGTAAAAATACTGTGATCGTCACTGAGAAAACCTGAATTTAACCTAAAAGTAATTGTCGAGTGTTTAAGCTGAAATTTCATTTTACGAATACAGTATTTCAAATGTTTTAATAATTACATTTAGCTGTAAGTTTGAAATATTAAAAGTAAAGGCCAAGTAAATAATTAATAATGCATAAGTAAAAGTAATTGTCGAGTGTTTAAGCTGAAATTTCATTTTACGAATACAGTATTTCAAATGTTTTAATAGTTACATTCAGCTGTAAGTTTGAAATATTAAAAGTAAAGGCCAAGTAAATAATTAATAATGCATAACTAAAAGTAATTGTCGAGTGTTTAAACTAATTTCATTTTACGAATACAGTATTTCAAATGTTTTAATAGTTACATTCAGCTGTAAGTTTGAAATATTAATAGTAAAGGCCAAGTAAATAATTAATAATGCATAAGTAAAAGTAATTGTCGAGTGTTTAAGCTGAAATTTCATTTTACGAATACAGTATTTCAAATGTTTTAATAGTTACATTTAACTGTAAGTTTGAAATATTAAAAGTAAAGGCCAAGTAAATAATTAATAATGCATAACTAAAAGTAACTGTCGAGTGTTTAAGCTGAAATCTCATTTTACGAATACAGTATTTCAAATGTTTTAATAGTTACATTCAGCTGTAAGTTTGAAATATTAAAAGTAAAGGCCAAGTAAATAATTAATAATGCATAAGTAAAAGTAATTGTCGAGTGTTTAAGCTGAAATTTCATTTTACGAATACAGTATTTCAAATGTTTTAATAGTTACATTCAACTGTAAGTTTGAAATATTAAAAGTAAAGGCCAAGTAAATAATTAATAATGCATAACTAAAAGTAACTGTCGAGTGTTTAAGCTGAAATTTCATTTTACGAATACAGTATTTCAAATGTTTTAATAGTTACATTCAGCTGTAAGTTTGAAATATTAAAAGTAAAGGCCAAGTAAATAATTAATAATGCAAAACTAAATATGTATAATGATGAGATTTTTTTTTTCTTGAATTATTCAGTGAAACTCGTCTTATAAATGTACGCAAATAATTCACATCAAAATCTTAAAATAACAAAGTTTTCTTTCGTGTTTAGCTATGCTTAATAACCAAAAAAGCTTGATTAGTACAAAAATTATTTGGTAAAAATACTGTGATCGTCGCTGAGAAAACCTGAATTTAATCATATCACACAGAATTACATATTAAAAGTTTAAAATTAGTTTGTTTACATCGAAAACGATTCGCGAAATTTCGTGCCACGAAATCTCTCTCTCTCTCAAAAAAAAGGGTTAGTTATAAAAAATTCAAAGTACTAAAATACATACGACTTAAAAAGAAAATAAATACGGTAAAATGAAAAAATACCTTAATAAAAGAAATCTATAAAAAAGTTTCAACAACCAAACAACCAAATGGAACACATACGCTTCTAGAGAGAGGAAAAAGCCTTCACCTCATTGGCTGGAACATCGCGTCTGAAGATAGTAAAAGCCTCTAGCTGATTAGCTGAATGCTCGCGCATGCGTATAAATAGCATTTTTGCACGAAAAACTAAAAAGCAGGTTAGCTTTAAGTATATGGATGGACAGGAGGCTGCATCCTCTAGAAAACACCTAGGGGAAACCTTAAAACATATTTTAAAAATTCATTGCTTAAAAAAATATGTATATTTGTAAATTGCCCGAATTGCAAAGTATTATAATGCAAGAAGAATATTTTAGATTCCTTTTATATATATTAAAAAAAAAAAAAAAAAAAAAAAAAAAACATTTGTTTGCTTTCAAATGTTTAGTTTAATCTATTTTTTTTTTACATTGCTGTTATACTGTTTCAAGTACATTGTATATCTTAAAACTATTTCATTATAACGTTTCACTATTCCATTTTAAGCATATTTAAATTTATTTTTGAAATATTTCTGTTTTAGTTAAGACATTTTAAACTATGTTTTTTGTTAGTAAACAAAATCTAGCTGTTACTTTATACATTATTATACACAAGCAGCAATAAATATTAGGTTTTTAAAAATGACTTATTCAGTGCATAAGTAATTTTTTTTTTTTTTTAATACTAAAAATTACAATTGCTAATCCTAAAAAAATTAAATGTTTGTTATTATTGATTCAGAGTTCATTCTAGGCGTTTTTCGCGGGGCGGGCCACCCTGCCTGCCCTTGTTTACAAAATCTGCCGCCCCGAGGGCCCCACTGCTCTAAAACCCCGCCCCGTGTGCCCTAACACCCGAAAACTCGGCTGAATGGAAAAAAAAAAAAGCTCTAAGTAAAGTTTATCGTTAATTTCAAACGAACTGTAACTATTTCTATCCAATTCATTGCTTTTTACACTTCCTGCCCCCCCCCCCCCCCCCCACGTTCCCAATAGCATACACACGCGGACACCAATTATTTTCAGTTGAATGCCCCATTCCTTTCAGCTGAAGGTCCGAGCCGCGCGTTAGTCATAAATTACTCTCTCCCTCTCTCATGTTGGTGGAAATGTCAACATAGGAACAACAACAGAAAAGAGATCCCCCCCCAAAGATATCTCCTGATATTTTCTCTCCAAAGGGTAGTTGGGATATATCAAGATGACCAAAAACACAAAAGATACAGTTCATAGAATTGGTTTGTAAACTGAAAGAAACGTACGCGCAATGGGAGCATAAGAAGAAATATTGAAATCATCTTTCATGTTAGTGAAAGATGTAAAAAAAAAAAAAAAAAAATCGATTTATTAGAAAACTAAACTGATTTTTTTATTAAAAAGTTAATTATAAAAAATATTTTTGAATCCCGGATGTCTCAATCTGTTAATTCTATAGCATGCATAAATCGGGACAGTACGCATGCCCGGCTGTCTCTTTAAAGGGCCCTTGGCCCAAAAATAAAATTTAAGACCTTACAACTTTTTTTCCAAAGTAAAATAATAATAATTGCTTCGTCAGGGGCTCCGTATATGCGCGGAAACTAGGCGCAACCCCCTTTTTTAATACTATCTTTTTTTCTTTTGTCTCGTTTCAATACCTTCTACGCTTCTATTCGCCGCGCCGTACTCCCCACTTTATGGCCGTCATTCTTCGCACGTTTTCATATTTTATGAAAAGCACTCCGTATTTTCCTTATTTTCCCAGCTTTGATTCATCGAAAATTTATTTTTTCTTACTCACTTTACTATAAAATGTTTATTTTGAATAACTGAAATAATTGAGCCTCATTTTAACTTTGATGTTGACTCATGAGGACGCATATTCTTTAAAGTCTTAAATGGAGGTTTTATAATTAATAATATAAACACGCCACGAAGGAAATGCAAAACATCAAGCGCTGTGTTGAAAGCTAAAAGTTTACTATTTTCATCCTTTATCTTTCTTGTTCTAAAAGTCTCTGTGTCCTGCCTGAATACAATTAGCTAGACTAAGTTTTTTATTCAAAATAAATTTCGTTTCAGCTTATTAATTTTGTTCCAATTTAAGATCTCGGCAAATCATTCGCATTCCGCGGGATGGATCTCGCAATCCTCAAATTCTGCTTATTAATTAACCCGAATAAACTCTTTAAAGCCAATCTATAACCCAATCTGAATCCAACAACAACAACAACAAAATTGATCTACTCTCGCCTCAAACTCGAAATACTTCAACGTGATATCCACAATCGAAGAAAATTTGATAATTTAATATAATTATCGAAAGATAATTCATAATCATATCTCAATATCTATTTTATCCTTGTATTTGCGGAGTTTCGCTGATCATTTATTTTTCAAACGAACCTCGAATTCACCGGAGTTAGCCACTACCTTCGTCAATGCACATCCCGTGGAGAGGGGATAAGCCTGCTCTGATCACGAATCAACCGAATATTGAATTATTGTGCTTTTATATTAAAGCCCAGATTAGATTCAAATTTTCAGCATCGTCATTCACGTTGCCAAAATTTCCCGGCATGGGCCAAACCAAACAATTTTTTGGGGCTCGGTACAGTATAAAAGTTAGGTCCGCCTCGGCCCGGTATAAAAGCAAAAAGTTCATCCCACGGAATTTCTACAAAACATGCCGATATTTCTGAGTCAACATTACCCTAAAATTAAAATTATTCAAAAAGCACACTTATGCATAGATTTTATTTTCAGATTATGTTCGAAATGCATGGAATGCAAAATATCAACAACATTAATGACCATTTAGACAATTAAGTACATAAACACTGATTAAAAAATTGATTCAGACAATTACATTCAAATGAAGATTTAGTAAGAGAAGAAAAATCCGTTATAGACAGTTTCCATTCTTAGCAGGTACATCGTCTATTGTATATGTATTATATTCTTTTTGCACAGATAAAGGTATGTTCGTTTAAGACAGGATTTCGTCATAGACAGGTACTATTTCATACGTTTTATTATATTTTAATTAATTAATTAAATATATTTATTTATTTTTGCCTAGAAAAATGTATGTGCTATTCTTTAAAAAGAATTTTAATTTTAAAATAATGGCAATTTAAAAATTTATACATTTTTTGCAAAAGTTATTTTGCCGGGCCTCATTTTACTGATTTTGCATGGGTCTGAAAATTTCGGTCCTGACAGACCTCTAGGAAGAATGAAGTCCAAGCTAAGCTTGGCCTAGAAAAAATAAGTCTGGCCGGCTCTGTCCGAGCCTGCAGAAAAATAAGTTATGCCCGGTTCTAGTCTCGTAAATGAAAATTTTCCCGAGCATGACCCATGGGCCCGGCCGATGACAATTTTTTTTTTTTTTTTTTTTTTTTATGTAATAGTTTTAGAGATAATTAATGTTGCTATTCTGCACTGGCGCAGCAAAGGGGAAAGGGGAGATTTGGGGGTTAAAACTTCTCCCAGAGCATTTAAAAACTGATAAGATCTTGTGTTAAGATAAATATAGGATATGTAAAAACCAAAGTAAAGAAAATCATAAACAGCGTGAAATTTTTATAATATAACCGTTTCAAGGGTTCATAATAAGATCATCTATTTGAACACAAAATTAATGAAAGAAAAAGTTTGAAGCAGTATTAGCAAAGTAGTATGTATGTATGTATGCAACTGCTTTTTCTCTTTCCCCCCACCTTTTTTTTTTTTTTTTTTCTTGTCTGTAGATTGAAGGAGAGACTTTTATGAAACACAAATGCTAAATTATCATTTCTTGTGCTTTTCATTATGTCGATTTTTATGTTTCACGTATTTAATAAACTCTACCTTATGAGCATGTAGTAATGCAATGAAATTGTCCCCCTCCCCTGCAAATGAAGATCATGACTGCGCCACTTTAGTCTTTATTCTATGGCTGGCGGACATATAGTCTAAAATGTACTTTAAAATTTTCGCATAAATATACATGAAGTATAATTTTTTGTAAACTACTTCCATTATCGAGTTGTAGCGCCTCGGAAATTTGATTTAAACCGCCAATTTTGACACCATATTTTGAACGACGTCCCGTTTTTATCGAAAAATTGAAAACGCTATTCGATTTCATAGTCTCTGAATAAGAGCATATGCCAATTAATTGCATTTACGAATAGAAAAGAATTCAGAGATGAGTCAGAAAATAGTCACTTTGGATTTGAGAATAGTGTTAAGGAGAAGGCCAGCTCTGCACATAGTCCTTCACAAAAACATTTTTTCGTTGGAAAATAATAAAATTGAGTTTTTTCTGTTTGTCAGTTGGTTTCATGTAATTATTGGAAGAGGAAGAGTCAAATTTAGGTTAGGTGTCCGTAGGATACTGGCGATGGAAACCAAGCAAAAACAACTCGTAAATTACTATGTCGACCATTATCCCTTTGATTTTATTGTCCTTCGAAGAGGAATAAATAAAGAAGAAAAAGTATGGGCATTGTGTAGAAAGACACCCCTGTCTTGCTCCTCCCACCCCTGAACGTGAGGCCAGTTCAAAGAATATATTAGTCAGGTTCTTTGGTGAGACTTTTTCTGAGCATAGATATTCCCAAATTAGATAATTTAATAAAAAAACCATGAGTTAAAATTTTTTGGCATTGGTAAATAATATCGACATTTTAAGTCTGTTTACCAGTCCGATTTATTGACGATCTGAGGCAGTAGAAAAGGGAGAAATATATTTGTTTTCTGTCTCTTAGTAATATTTAAAAACATGAAAGTATTGCTCCCTCAGAGGATATGATTGCTCCCCCATTTTCTTTTCCTTTTCGGGGGGTGGGGGTGGCCCATTTCTGATTGGAGCAAAGGCGAATGATGAAAATTTGACCATCATCTTTCTGTATACGGCTGATCGGCCGTGCATTTTGTATAGTCAGCATTTCGAGTATCAGAATTGTCTAGTTACTTTTATTTCTAAAAATTAGTGGAGTTTTGAGTGCGTAATTTGTATTTTAAAAATCTGTTATTCAGCGATAAGGGCTTCAGAGAAAAATGAGGGAGAAAATACTGCATTTGGAGAAAAAAAAAAGTTATAAGTTGACCTCCCCCCCCCCGACACACACCAGGAAAATATGGGTAAATATTCTTCTCTCTCTCTCTCTTTTTTTTTTTAATATGTAAAATATCTTTTCAAAACTTATCCTTAATCTCAATGATCGGGTTTTATTGCATTGTATTTTTAAAATATTAAACACTGAAATATTGATGTATTCATTCTTTTAAAAAGCATTTACCTCAATGCATATCAACTAATTTAGCATATTTCTCAACTTTATCCTCCAATTTTAGAGGTCTGCAAGGACTCGGGCCTCACTCGTGTCCAGCCCGCACAATGAAGGCATTCTTTTAAACGGGCCGGCAAAATAAAGAATTTTTTAAACAGGCCGGATAGATAAAAAGAATTAAGCGGGCTGTCTGGCCCAATATAACAAATTTAAAAGGATCTGGTAAAGCTGACAGTATATGAAAAAATTTAAATTGATCGTGCAGGGCCGAGAATAAGTTCTGAACTTTTAACGGACTCTTTGGAAACATTAATTAAACTGAATTAAAAATCACAAACACGCAAATATTAAATTATTAATTTAATATAAATATGATATTCAAAATTATTATTACACTATAAATAATATTTAAATTAAAAATTACCGCTAAAATTGCATAAATGTGGCAGCCAAAATTTCAGCATATGGACTCTAATCGCAAATGATATATCATTACCCTTAACACATTACCAATAAACTAAATTTAGAAAACAAAAATATAAACATGAAATTAATAATTTGTTATAAATAATAAAAACGGAATTGAAAAAAAGTATCTTAAATAAAATACCGTGTTTGATTGGGATAAAATGGAGTTTATTTTCACCGAGCCGTACATTAAAATTATTTACAAATGAGCAATAAACGTATTGATTTTATTATTTAGCTCTAGGCACAAATAAGATAACGCTACAACCAATTTTGTCAATTAACTCAGATATAAAAGTACTATTTCATTTTAATCATTTATAAAAGAATTTGTAGATCAGAAATGCAGGCATAAAAAAAAAGCTTTTAAAGCTGTTCTCAAAAAAACTATATATATGTTGATCAACAACGCGAAACTTTCTGATAATTCACAGATTCATTTTTAAACGTAAAAGCATCAAATCTGCTGACATAATTATCAAAATGACTTGAAATCGAATGCGTTTTTCTGTTTTCGATAAATGTATTAAATCTTGAGTTATAAGTAATTACTATTTCATGACGATCTTTCTCGAGCTGTCTCATCCGGAAATTCTGTTCTAAATTAACTTTAACAGCATTTTCTAAATGATTTTTCCCCTTTATCAAAAAACGAAAAACGCTATTCAATTTTGTAAAACATAAATAAGGCTACCAGCTAGTTTTATATGTTAGATTAAAACTGACTTACATTTTAAATATTTTTTCCCACTCTCTCTTCCCGGACCTGACTATTATAATTTTCCTTCAAAATTAATTTCTAGAAAACAAAACCAGACTTTCCAATCTGGTTCTTATCGGTCTATCGACAAGAAATTTCATGACCTACTTTTATTATTCCTCTCCACATGGAGAGATAAAGATCAGAAACATATGATTCATGCTAACTAACTACGAAATGAAAAACTGTCTTCTTTCTCTCTCTCTCTCTCTTTTTTTTTTTTTTTTTTTTTTTTTTTTTCCCACTCCTCTATCATTATGTTTGATACATTTTAGTTGTCAGAATCCCAAATTAATAAATAAAGATTACAATTAGAAGATTTTGTTTTGAAAAGCGTTTACAATAATACTACATACAAAGTAATTAAAAGGAAACAAATAATACTTAATACCAGCAGTTTGCTATTTCTCTTAAATACTACATATTTTAACTATGCAATTTAATGCGTTCTATTTTATAGTCGTACTTTTAATATTGCATATAAATATTTAGTGTATTTATGATATTGTATGTATTTAAAAAATATATTATGCGTGAATACTTCACGATTATATTTTATATTTATTTCAACTGCTGGGTGCAGACCGGTCGGTTAACCCGATTTTACGCAAATCCGACCTGGAGTTCGGGTCGATGCTATTTTGTTGTTGTTGTTGCGAGTCGAGTAGACTTTAAATGTTTCAGGTTCGGATCGGTTTCGGGTTGGGTTTTGATTCCTTCGGGGGGTTTTTTCCCCCAAAAGAAAGTGCCGAATATTTATGACAATGAGATATTAAGAGATGTAACTGTAGACTACTTTTGCATAATTCTGTTAAAATATGGATTAATTTTCTTTTATTTCAGATTTGGGTTTGAATATTTCGGGTTCGGGTATATATTTTGGCGGGGGAGAGGGGGTCCTTGTTTGGCTTTGAACAAAACTATCGGTTTCGGGTCAAATACAGTCTGACCTGGTCAGACTAGAGTCCAGGATGTTATCTTATAATCCGATATTACCCTCTAGTTAAGGGTAGAAATGGAAATTTCCAAATGGCAAAGAAGTTTTGAAATTTATATCTACAAGTTTTTTTCGAGTTTTTTCTAGAAAAAAATATTAAAAAAAAATAGTCTTTTCTTGCAGTTATATTTTCTTAGAAAATATGGATTATTAATTGTTTTTTTAATTTATATCCACTACTTTTTTTAAAGTAAAATACGAATGTTGCTTTAAATCATTTTTATAGAATTTTCACATTAAGTGTACACGTTAGAGATCGGGGTCGATCTTCTTTTTTTAGACTCGGGCTGGGCCGCGACCGGACTTAATTTTTTTCTGCAGACTCTTTGCCAGGCTGGGCCATGTCAGGTGTCGAACTCCTTTTATCCCGGACTATGTCAGACCGGTTATTTTTTTAAAATGAAAATTACAGTGACATTCTATCTTTGTTCGAAGAAAATTAATTTTGTTTTATTAAATTATAAAGAATTTTTTTTTAATCTGATTTTTTTTTTAAATGTTTATAGATATTCAAAATTATTATTTTTTTATCTGTCTTTTTTTTCCATTTTAAACTAATAAATGAGTAAAAATTTCGGCCCGTGCACATTATTAAAAATCTCATTAATATGAAACTTTCTCATCTTTAGTGCCTGTATTTTCGGGGTGAAAAAAATGTAAACTGCACGTAAACGCCGCATAGCTTGAAATTTTAACTTTAAAACACATAAATGCCGCGTCGTTTCTTCCGAAAATTACGGTATATATATTTTTTTTAAACGAATGTGATAATCAGTTTTAATTCTGAACACAAAAATCTGATTTGAAACTTACAAAAAACTTGACAATTTGTAACATTGTATCCAGTTTTAGATGTCACAAAGGTTGTATTGACACTATTTTTTACTGTTTAACTGAACACCCCTCCCCCCCCCCCCTTACACACACTCTGAACACGTGACATTCTAGCTGGCTAGAATATAAAAGATTGGTATTTTCTGTTCATGAGACGGAAAATACCTTTTTAACTTGGTTCTTCCATTTATTAAAAGTACGAGAGAATAAATACAGTTTGCGCTCATTTCTTAAGTCAACTTTTGAACAAAAAAAAAACTCTGCCGGATTAAATAACTTAGTCGCCAGATAAACAACTTGGTTGCCAGCGGCAACCTGACGACTGCATTTGTCAAGCCTTGCCCATGCCCAGGGGTCGAAAGTAGCGAAACTACAGTAGTTTGTAGTATAGTGTTAAAGGTGAAAATAAGCACTCGCCAGTCATCAATCGGCGATTAAACTTGAAATATGGGCGGTTAAAAATATGGAAAGAACCGGGCAAATGCAGGATTTTCCGATTTTCTTTTTTCTCTAAAATTCGCGATTTTTCCGCGCCCGTTTCACGAAATTCATGATTTTTACGCTCCCGATCGACGGTATTAATGATTTTTCCGTGCTCAATCGACAGTATTCATGATTTTTACGCACCCGTTAGACGGTATTCATGATTTTTACGCACCCGTTAGACGAAATTCATGACTTTTAAGCTCCTGAATGACGGAATTCATGATTTTTAGTCCCCCGATCGGCGAAATTCATGATTTTTACACGCCCGGTCGTTGAATTAGTGATTTTTACGCGTTTCGATCGACAAAATTCATGATTTTTATGCGTCCGATCGACGAAATTAATGATTTTTATGCGCCCAATCGACAAAATTAATGAATTTTACGTGCGCAATCGACGAAATTGATGAATTTTACGCACTCGATCGACAAAATTCATGATTTTTACGTGTGCGATCGACGAAATTAATGATTTCCACGCTCGCGATGGATGAAATTCATGATTTTTTACGTACCCGAACGACGAAATTCATGATTTTTATGCTCACGAATGACGAAATCTGCATTTTTTTTCGAAACTAATTGGTGAAATACACACGATTCTTAAATATTCAATGACATAAATCTACTTACTGGCTATTAAAGAAATTATTCTCACTTGCCAGTGACTGGCTACTAAAAAAAAAAAAATCAACATACCGGCCAGTGGCTACTAAGCGAAATTCTTTATGTTCACCTTTATATAGCGCACTACATTTTGAAGAATGCAGTGCAGCGACTAGCACGATACAAAAAACAAGTAGCAAGAAATGAGGCTACTTTTAACGCTACTTTTGGGGAAAAAATGTGCCATAATACAAATCACGTGACCGAAACTTGCTTCTTTTGTGCAAAATTTCTTCTGTTCAACAATTTGCGAATCTCAATGGCAAATCTCAGCTGCAGTGTATTAGTAATGCATTGCATGAAGTCATAGCTTTTTCCCATTGACACTTGCTGCTAAAATCTAGTACTAGCCCACCAAGGAATTAATTTTCTTGCTATAGCTACATTTGTCTATTTATTCGTTATTAGGTCTTCATGTTTTAATGCTGGGTTCCTTATTATTCAAAATGTCTCTATTTAAAGATTTGTTTATTGTTTGCATTTAGAGTTGTTTTTCTGTAATTTTCTAGTTTATATCTCTTTTAATTTTGCTACGAAATTTGTAGTGTGTGTATAAACTAACATTTTGGAGACAAACACAAAACATTTTCTTGTATGTTATCTTCCTTAATTTTTTAATGCCTTCAGTTATATTGCATTTATTTAATTGTATCCCCAGAGACGCGATATAATGAGTGGTCTCTTAGTTATTTAATTAGTATCTTCAATTTCTAGTGCAGATTGAATCCTTTGACAAGATCTGAAAATAGCGAAGTAGGGACTACTTTTGAAAAGTAGTTTCTAGCAACTATTTTTTAAAACAAGTAATTGTAGTTGTAGTTAACTACATTTCTGATAAAGTAGTTGCAGTTCACTACAATAAAAAAGTAATTTTTCCGACCCCTACCCATACCCATATATCAATAAAATCAAAGTTTGTAAATACACTATATATATATATATATATATATATATATATATATATATATATATATATATATATATACACACACACACTCGCATACTGGAGTAATGTGTAATAATTCATGAGTGTGCCCTTTTTGTCTCCGAAGTGCCCTCTTATGGGAAAGTGCACCCTGCCTGCCCTTGATCCTAGAATGAACTCTGATTGATTAAATGTTTGTAAATTACAATCTGCAAAATATAACTTTTAAAAAGTTAAAAAAAAAAAAGAAAAAAGAAAGGCCTAAAAGAAAAGGGGGATGGGTGAAAATTGTGTCTAAAAAATAGTGGGATATAAAAATTTCAAGCTTATATTCTGGTACTTATTTCACATTTTTTGTTAACAAAGTTTTTGTATGTAGCTCAAAAGCTGATGCATATTACATTGAGAGAAATCCTTCTCCCCTTACTACATACATTATAATGTGTCAATTAAGATTTTAAAAATGTATCCATGATGAACTTTGTGACCATATTTCCGTAAAAATCTAAGATAGGTTGTTGGGTTTGAGTTTATTTTGGCTCATTATCTGTGGGATATTTCTGTGCTATGGTAGGATTGTCTTCCCTGAGTATCTTGAACCTAACATGTATTTACATGAGATTTAAAGAAAACTATGAAAATCTTAGAATGTTAGACCAACAAATGTTCATTGCAAAGCCTCTCTATGAAAGCTATCACCACTATTTCTAAAACAAGAACGAAAAATCATGCATCAAGCATAGATTATGAAACACTTTCCAACACAGCAAGAAAACTGTATCAAAACTTCACCGTTAAACAAGATGAAAAAAGATATGTAAGTAAACAGTTTAGAAAACACATAACACATTGAAAAATAGTTTTCGAAATTATACCTTCCAGTGTCAAAAAAGTAGTCTAATTGTTTTGTGCAGCCCTGTATATGATCAATAGATGTGGATATATAGTATGATAAAATTTAGTTCATTTAGAATATTAACATTTAGCAATTTTCGTCAATCGATGGAAATGCACTCGAAATCTTTTGTACAGCCCTGTATATTATCTGAAGACTTTTGTACACACCACCTATTAAGCTAAAAGGCAACTTAAAACTCACTTGCAGCAATTACCAAATGTAAATGACAGTGTATCTTTTTTTTTCGTAGCCCTGTATATGAATTTATTTATATTCCATGAACTTCTATTAGTCTACTAAATATAGTTCAGCAGGAAAATGCGTAAACACAATTAGAAACTACCCTTAAGCAATTCACTCCCATAGTCTGTAATACTTACAAATTTCCTTTTGTAGCCCTGTATATGGTCAACCGAGTTTATAAACACACCACATACTATGAAAAAAAAACTTTAAAAATGCAAACCAAAGTTGAAAACGCACGTATCACACATAGTAAATATCGCACATGTACTGTAACCAATATCTTTTGTGTGTCTCTGTAAATAAATGCAATGCACACAAGAGAACAATTTATAGTGTACCTCAGTAATGCATATAATTTTCATTATGTTTGAAATAATGAATTATCACTAAATTACTCTGCAGACATTTTTTCCCCATGTAAATAACGATGTGTAAAATAATTCTTCTGTTTGATCCTGTAAATGAATAAAAAATGCTTTGCATCCCATATTCTACAAAAAGCATGTTTTAATGCGCTTCATAATTATATATCAATTTCATTATGTTTTAAAGGACGTAGCGACATCAAAATGCTCTTGAAACGATTATTCCCCATTGACTGTAATGTAACGGAATACTTTTGACTGTCCCTGTAAAAAAACTATAAGTGCTACACACTTCAGTTGAAATAGCGAACATGCTATAGTAAACGACAATAACATACAAAATCTTCAGGACAATCGATACATATTTACAGGAGTTATAGCACGGGCAGACAGCAGGCAAACCGAAGTCATAAACACTTTTCAACTAGGTTGGAAAGTGTTAAAAAGTGTTTACAGGAAAAAGATGCTTACAGAAATAAATTAAAAAAATCCTTTAAAATATTTGAAGGACTTAATATGCTTTTACAAATATTTTAAGAGCATAATTGAATATTTTAATGAAACATTTAAAGAGTCATTAATTTTTTTTCTAGATTTGGAATTTGTGTTTCTGGATGACAACAGTATTTGTTTGTTTACATCTGGTAATGCAATGTTTAATCTCTTATTTTTAATTTAAAACATTATAACTGGATATGATATACATGTTTTATATGGAAATATGCTAAGCAGACATGATTTCAAGTAGAAGGAATTATCATATAGCTGTTATTTTTCATTAAGCCTATCAGGGCATTTAGCTATGGTCGATTCACAAACCAGAGTGGTCAGAACTGGCATGGTTACACTGTGTTTTATTATATAGAGATTATTTAACTCAGCATCATCTATTACTGTTAACTAAATAAGCAAATCCTCTTCCACATTCTTAGCAATCTCATTGTACTTGAAACATAACGTGTAAAAAAAAAATATTGTGGGGTTGGCGTTGTTCGGAATTCGTTGTTTGGAGGTTTAGTGTAATGTTATTTCTATGAAAGAAATTTGGTAATACTAAAACATGAGCGGTATTTGGAGATTACCGTTGTTCAGAGTGACCATTGTAGGAGGTTTCATTGTATATGTTATTGAGATTTTGAAATGAGCATTTATTATTTACTTACAGGGTCACACAAAAGAATTTTTATAGTGGAATATAGTATTTATATATACTGTTATAGTGGTATATGGGGAAAAATTGTTTGCAGCATATTTTAATGATGTCATACTCTATCTAACATAATGAAATTGATATACATTACTGAGGTGCATTATGAGATACTTATTGTCAAATATGGTAGTGTTTCCCCGAGGCGTTTTTAAGAGGGCACAGTGCTCTGCCCATTTTTAGGTGCATTCATAATTATATAAATATGTAGCAAGTATAGTCATAGTTTTATCCATCTATCTCTCTGTCCGTCCGCATGTAACAATGTAAAAACTACCCAACTGAAAGATTTGAAATTTAATAGCCATTTCAATTTTTATGAAAATCAAATCAAAACTAAAAAAGTTATTAATAAAAGTTTTTTTTATTCTTCTAAATCCTATCATATGTAATCTATATAATATAAAAGTGCAAGTCATGTGACTGAGGAAAACAAATACGGGTTAACCACATCTTTTTTCATATGCCATGCAGCCATTTTTATTCAAAATTATTTTTTCGAATAAAATTGCATAAAAGTTACATTTTTAGAAAGATCGTTAAAAAAAAAAATTGTTTGCTTAAGAGATGAGTTACATTAAAAAATGTATAGATTCTGAGATAACTTCAGTGGAAATTAGGTCACAGCCGAATATCTCAATCTATTACAGTAAATAAACAAAACAGATTCATTCATTGTGAGTCATAGAAATATTAAACAACATGGAGGTAATCATTCGCAAAGCAAGTTCTCCATGGTAAATTTTGCAGTGCTGCCTGGTGTCAAGAAAAAAAATTGCATCTGTAAACGTGGCATACGTAATAAATAAAAAAAAAAACAATCCCATTTCTCTCATAACAGACTATGTACTTCATTTAACTGAAATAATAACAACTAGTTGCACCCGTCGAAATTTGACACAGCAGAATATATTAAATAAGTATGTTGCAATTTAAGCTTATGAAAAAATAATGTAATGGAAAAAGAAAGTGACTCTGCAAATTTAAAGCGTGATATTTACACATACTCAAAACTTTGCACATGAACACCACATTCCATTGAAGTCCTGATCTCAGTAAAAATTTAGACAGTATAAAAATTGAAATTTCGTGTTTGAAAATGCAACTTTTAAAAATGATATTTTCATAAGCGGGCGATTTAGCTTTTAATTTCAAAGTTTGTGGAATAAAAAACTTGGAAAATAAATCAGTTTCACGAAAATATTACAGTAATAATCATTTAACCAATTGTTTTAAAATTTTCATTAAATATTTATTATAATTAAATGGAAATGATGTTTTTTCAGAAATATTTTATTTTGTGCATACCAAGGAAGCAAATAAATATCAGAAGTTCTGTCTATTTAGATGCAGGTTTAAGGGTCAGTTAATATGACGTCATACTGACACAATATTAGTAAAATACTTTATATTCATGGAGAAAAATTCATCTTTAGTTTTCCGAATGATGTCGTTTTCTTCATTGAAAACATTTCGTTTTTCATATTACTTCTTATGATAGATTATTTACTGTTATTTTACTTACATTGATTACTTAATATTATTTCTCAACAAATAATCTGTATTCTGTGATTACTGCATAATTGAACACAATCATTTTACTATGCTTAAATTTTATGATAAACCATTGATATTCTTCTTTTAAATATTACAACATTTACACTGATGGAATCCCGTTTCTGATTGGTGGAATGTGATAAGGCAAATTAATGTTATGTTCTAGAGATAAAATCATAACCCAATTGCCACCATTTTAAAAGAAATTTCATAAACTTTTAAAATTAAAATATAAAAATAGGAATGTTTTAAAAAATAGCTAGTGCTGGCACATCTGCAAATGAACAGCTTTCATTTTAAAAAACAATTATCAAAATTAATTCAATAAAAAGTTCAGGGCAGATGACTAAATAAACAGCCTTCTGTTTCAAATATATAGGTTTTTTTTACATTGTAAAACTAGTTATAGTATGAACGCATCTCATTTGTAACATTTAACGTATAATTTCCAACTTGTTTATAGTTGTAAATGCCCCCTGTCCATTTTTATATAGCTGGAAATATGCCCTGATTTTGTTGGGTTCACAAAAGTTTGCTGTCGCAAATTTCACCAAAGGCTGCGGGAAATTTCAGCAAAATCATTAGACCTGATTTTGTTGGGTTCACAAAAGTTTGCTGTCACAAATTTCACCGAAAGGTTGTGGAAAATTTCAGCAAAATCATTAGAGACGTTTTTAAGATAAAATTAGCATACACACAGACACACGAACAAGATTTGCTCCTATTACAATGTATGATATTTCATATCTAAGCATGAGATAATGGTAACAATGCAATTCCCGTTTTAGACTTTTTAATATTTTACATTGGGATATTGTGTTACTTCTATTTTTTGGGTTATTCTTGGTTAATTTTTCTATCTGCATAAATTTCATATTTGATATCTATTCCTGCTTATTTGTATTTTTAAAAAATATGATGTACAATACATTCATCCATTATTATCCAAACATCTATAAATCATGGTTTGATGTAAGGCATTTTTAAACTGGTATTGAACATAGACCATTATCCTTACCATCATTTACATTAATGTTTTATTTCTTTAGTTATTTAATCTCTTGTGGTTATTTTCATTTTGTTTCTTATATGTTATTAGGAGCTTAATATTGTTTATTTTATGCATAATGCTGACAATATTTGATGAATTAACACATATTTACTATGAATTAATAAAACTCTTCTGACGATTCCTTTAGATATTCATAGTTTTTCATTTTTGATTTCATTAAGTTTAACTAGATAATACGTGTCAAGATTTGCTTTTATTTTTAATTAGCTGCTTTTAAATTAATTAAGTATTGAAAATTTTATGAATTGTTATATTGTGTAAACGATTTCTTTAAGATATAAAACGATAGATGGTGTTGTCAGTCCAGTCTACTCAACTAATGAAGTGAAATAATTGTAACTGTTAGTTTGTTATTTGCATCCTTTTATACTTGAATTAATTTAGCATGAATTTAACTAAAAATATTAATTGAACGATTTATTTTTACTTATTACAGTCTCAAAAAAAAAAAAAAAAAAAAAAAAAAAAAAAAAAATTAATATTTAGTATTTTCAAATTTTTTTTTTTAATTAAGCGGCCTTTTTAAAATTTTTCATTAATTTTATTTTTATCATCTTGACTCTAAAACCCAGATAAAGCATTGATATTAAGGTGGTTTCTTTTATAATTCTTATATGGATATTTTTGCTTCTTCTTTTTTTTTTTTAAGGAGAATAATCATATACTTTTCTTAGTCATACAAATACATCTTCATGATGATCAAGTTTAAATCACATTATTTAATCAATAACTACATGCAAAATCTTTTATTTTAAATATATATAATATATATATATATATATATTTTTTTTTTTTTTTTTTTAACTATGCGACCTTTAAAGTTTTCCATTAAATTAATTTTTATCAGTCTGATTCTAAAACCCTGAATTTAATAAACTTTGCTGTTTGCAACTAATGATTTATAATTTTTTAATTATTCTAATTTATATTCTCTATTTTTCCACATTGTTTAATTGTTAAATCATGGATATCTAGATAATTTAGAGTTCTTGTATGAATATTTTTCCTTCTTTTTGTTTTCTCTCCTTTTATTTTTCCTTTTGTACATAAAATAACCACATACTTATCTTATATATATATATATATATATGACATCTTGATAATGGTTATCCAAATATAATAAAAATTGTAGACCATTTCAATTTATTTAATCGATAATAAAATGCACGATTTTTTTATTTAAATACCTTTTAATATAAATTTAGTCATTGAAACAAAATATTCTAGGGTGTTAAATTTTATTTAATTATAAAACATCCGAATAATAAAAAAAAAAATACAAATTCTATAACTTTTCCACCTGAATTAAATATGCCAATAAAATAAGAAAAATCATTCTGTCCGGAGTGGGTTTCGAACCGACATGATGATTGGAACAGGGAAGGACCGTGCCTGATACCACTCAGCCACCTTTTTCTCATTTGAGTGTACTCTGAAACTGGTTAAGGTTTGCATTCCCATTGTCATTTTCGTGTGAAAAGTGGATTTGATGAAAATCCCTTTTTGTTTTAATATATAGGATTCCTGCAGTATCCTTTCCATTGATTTTTATAATATCTTATGCATTGATTTTCACATGTTTTTATTTTATATATACAGTCGAACCTCGTTAACGCGAACACTAAAGGGGAAACTTTTTTTGTTCGTGTTAAATGTAGTTCGTGTTATCCGAACTTGAATACATTACAGACAACTGTATTGGGCAATCGGAAACAGTTCACGCTAAAAGTAATTTGCATTAAGCGTGTTCATGTTAGCGAGGTTTGACTGTATATATATATATATATATTACACCATAACATTGTAATGGATTGTAAAGTTATTAACATTTCTCAGATTTCCCCCAGATGTATTTTAAGATATGAAAAGTATTGTAGAAATCCATCCAGTAATACCGTTTAACACATTTATATGTTTTAGGTCTAGATGTACAAAGTATTCTAGCAATATTTTACCAGGCGCAGCACAGTGCCATTTCCTGACTGTAGTACATTGTCTTATTTATTGAGAGTGTCATGTTAATTTTCAAATGTCTTTTTCGGCACTAGCTAAATGGGCACTCGTGCCAAATCATCTTTTCATTTGTTTACATTTTTAAGATATTTGTATTTTAGTGCTGTTGAATGTATCATCTATTATAAATACAATTTTGCATTCAATGTTACTTTTACTGTTTATTAAAGATATTTTCATTTTAGTTTTTAATTTGTTCTAAATTTATTTTTCTAATAGTAAGTTGAAAAAGTTCCTGTATAAAATGTTGAAAATTTTCTTTCCCCAAGTCTTTCTGAAGCAATAAGAAACATCAGCAGGTAACTTCTGTTCTCCCTTCTTCCATGTTTCTTTAATAGAATAGTTTAAGTTGTTTCTTTTATATCTCACAATTTATCACTAATCTTGTATTAATTTACTGCATGCATATATTTAACCCTTTCAGGGGCAAAGTACTTCTGCTGCTAAAATATTAAAATAATTGACTGAGACCACAATTTATAAACAATTTTTTTTGAAAATAATTAAAAGCTTTTATTTATGTATATTATGAAATAAAAAAATTTACTAAAATTTTCTGATTGCAATTGGGCAGTTTGGAATTAAAATTAAGTGTTCGCGCCTTGCAAACAGCACCCGTGAAAGGGTTAAGGTATTGACAAATTGTTATAATGAAACATAGTGTTTCCCCCAGAATAAAAAAGGGCAGGGTACTCTTAAAAAAGGGGGCTCTTCAGCTGAACAAAATTGGCACTTTTTTATGAAAAGGGCTTTTTAGGTTTTTCATAAGTATCAGCTTAATTATTTAAAAGTTGTCTTTCTATTTTAATATTCACACAAACATATTTTCTTATTGTAAATTATTTGTAAGTTTATTATTTGGGCTTTTTAAAATCTGGCAACAGTACGTAAAAAAATCGGCTATTTCAAACTATAAATTAAATCTTTATTCAGCTAATGAAATTTTGAATAAAAGATCCTACAAAATTAGTCGAATTAAAAAAATTATTGGACTTTGCACTCTACAGTCTAGTCAAGTATGTGCCTGCAAAATTGGTTAAATTGCAGTGTATAGTTTTTGATCCTATAAAGCTTATATCACTGAAATAAATTGACCAAATTCAACATTAAATAGTGTTTAAAATAATTCTTAGATTTAAAAACTGTCTGTTTCAGTGTGTCATACATATCTCTATAAAACTACCAATTTCATGTTTTTATATGTAATACTTTATTTAATGTAAGTCGAGAAAGAGCACCGGTTACTTTTTTTTATAATAGATAGAAATGTCGTTATAATCCTTTTTAATATCAAAAGTGCATCATCAGTTAAGTGTGCTTATTAAACAAAAGTAATATTTTATGTCAAATAAAATTCAAAACAACATTACAAATGGCTTAATTGCCTTTTATTTTACTAATGTACAGATTTTGATATTTATTGAAAAATATCTTAATATTTACTATCTAAAAAATTAATAAAATGAAAAATTTCTGAAACACGAATTGGTCATTTTTCTTCTTTTTATGCCACTTTCACCACAGCATTCTAAGAAAAATAAATGTTCTTTCATGACAGATATACAAATTTCTCTATTTTTTGCCGCAATCAGTTGACAAATTTAACAATATTTTTCATGTGATCAGTAGGCGAATTTCGCTATTTTTTTTCACCATGACTGACCGAATAGTTTTGTGAATTTTCCCGCAACTGACTGACGAATCTCGGGATATTTTCCTGCTACCGATTGCCGAATTTTGCAGTTTTTTCTTGCGACCGATAAGTGATTTTTGCAGATGGAAGTCTTGCGACAAGTAGGCAACTTTCCCGATTTTTTACACATCTTAATGGCAAAACTTAATATTTTTTTTCCCATGCGATCGTAGATGAATTTCATGATTTTTTACACATTACCGATTGACAAATTTCGCGACTTTTTTCTTGCGACCGAGTGACAAATTTTTTTCAATATTTTCTTGCGACCAATAGACAAATTTTGCAATATTTTCTCAGAACCGATAGATAAATTTATAGCAACCTTCTGATGAAATTTGCGACAGTAAATTTTTTTCAAACCCAAAATAATCAGGGCTATATAAAAACGGGCAGGGCACATTAACAACTATAAAAAATGGACAGGATGCTGCACCCTCTCAAAAACACCTAGGGGAAACCTTAAAACATATTTTAAAAATTCATTGCTTAAAAAAATATCTATATTTGTAAATTGCCCGAATTGCAAAGTATTATAATGCAAGAAGGATATTTTAGATTCCTTTTATATATATTAAAAAAAAACAAAAAACATTAGTTTGCTTTCAAATGTTTAGTTTAATCTATTTTTTTTTTACATTGCTGTTATACTGTTTCAAGTACATTGTATATCTTAAAACTATTTCATTATAACGTTTCACTATTCCATTTTAAGCATATTTAAATTTATTTTTGAAATATTTCTGTTTTAGTTAAGACATTTTAAGCTATGTTCTTTGTTAGTAAATAAAATCTAGCTGTTACTTTAACACAAGCAGCAATAAATATTAGGTTTTTAAAAATGACTTATTCAGTGCATAAATAATTTTTTTTTTTATTTTAATACTAAAAATTACAATTGCTAATCCTAAAAAAATTAAATGTTTGTTATTATTGATTAAATGTTTGTAAATTACAATCTGAAAAATATAACTTTTAAAAAGTAAAAAAAAAAAAAAAAAAAAAAGAAAAAAGAAAGGCCTAAAAGAAAAGGGGGATGGGTGAAAATTGTGTCTAAAAAATAGTGGGATATCAAAATTTCAAGCTTATATTCTGGTACTTATTTCACATTTTTTGTTAACAAAGTTTTCATATGTAGCTCAAAAGCTGATGCATATTACATTGAGAGAAATCCTTCTCCCCTTACTACATACATTATAATGTGTCAATTAAGATTTTAAAAATGTATCCATGATGAACTTTGTGACCATATTTCCGTAAAAATCTAAGATAGTTTGTTGGGTTTGAGTTTATTTTTGCTCATTATCTGTGCGATATTTCTATGCTAAGGTAGGATTGTCTTCCCTGAGTGTCTTGAACCTAACATGTATTTACATGAGATTTAAAGAAAACTATGAAAAACTTAGAATGTTAGACCAACAAATGTTCATTGCAAAGCCTCTCTATGAAAGCTATCACCGCTATTTCTAAAACAAGAATGAAAAATCATGCATCAAGCATAGATTATGAAACAATTTCCAACACAGCCAGAAAACTGTAACGAAACTTCACCGTTAAACAAGGTGAAAGAAGATATGTAAGTAAACGGTTTAGAAAACACATAACACATTGAAAAATAGTTTTCGAAATTATACCTTCCAGTGTCAAAAAAGTAGTCTAATTATTTTGTGCAGCCCTGTATATGATCAATAGATGTGAATATATAGTATGATAAAATTTAGTTCATTTAGAATATTAACATTTAGCAATTTTCGTCAATCGATGGAAATGCACTCGAAATCTTTTGTACAGCCCTGTATATTATCTGAAGACTTTTGTACACACCACCTATTAAGCTAAAAGGCAACTTAAAACTCACTTGCAGCAATTACCAAACGTAAATGACGGTGTATCTTTTTTTTTTTCGTAGCCCTGTATATGAATTTATTTATATTCCACAAATTTCTATTAGTCTACTAAATATAGTTCAGCAGGAAAATGCGTAAACACAATTAAAAACTACTCTTAAGCAATTCACTCCCATAGTCTGTAATACTTACAAATTTCCTTTTGTAGCCCTGTATATGGTCAACCGAGTTTATAAACACACCACATACTATGAAAAAAAAAACGTTAAAAATGCAAACCAAAGTTGAAAATGCACGTATCACACATAGTAAATATCGCACATCTACTGTAACCAATATCTTTTGTGTGTCTCTGTAAACAAATGCAATGCACACAAGAGAACAATTTATAGTGTACCTCAGTAATGCATATAATTTTCATTATGTTTGAAATAATGAATTATCACTAAATTACTCTGCAGACATTTTTTCCCCATGTAAATAACGATGTGTAAAATAATTCTTCTGTTTGACCCTGTAAATGAATAAAAAATGCTTTGCATCCCATATTCTACAAAAAGCATGTTTTAAAGCGCTTCATAATTATATATCAATTTCATTATGTTTTAAAGGACGTAGCGACATCAAAATGCTCTTGAAACGATTATTCCCCATTGACTGTAATGTAACGGAATACTTTTGACTGTCCCTGTAAAAAAACTATAAGTGCTACACACTTCAGTTGAAATAGCGAACATGCTATAGTAAACGAATATAACATACAAAATCTTCAGGACAATCGATACATATTTACAGGAGTTATAGCACGGGCAGACAGCAGGCAAACCGAAGTCATAAACACTTTTCAACTAGGTTGGAAAGTGTTAAAAAGTGTTTACAGGAAAAAGATGCTTACAGAAATAAATTTAAAAAATCCTTTAAAATATTTGAAGGACTTAATATGCTTTTACAAATATTTTAAGAGCATAATTGGATATTTTAATGAAACATTCAAAGTCTCATTAATTTTTTTTCTAGATTTGGAATTTGTGTTTCTTGATGACAACAGTATTTGTTTGTTTACATCTGGTAATGCAATGTTTAATCCTTATTTTTAATTTAAAACATTATAACTGGATATGATATACATGTTTTATATGGAAATATGCTAAGCAGACATGATTTCAAGTAGAAGGAATTATCATATAGCTGTTATTTTTCATTAAGCCTATCATGGCATTTAGCTATGGTCGATTCACAAACCAGAGTGGTCAGAACTGGCATGGTTACACTGTGTTTTATTATATAGAGATTATTTAACTCAACATCATCTATTACTGTTAACTAAATAAGCAAATCCTCTTCCACATTCTTTGCAATCTCATTGTACTTGAAACATAACGTGTAAAAAAAAAATATTGTGGGGTTGCCGTTGTTCAGAATTCATTGTTTGGAGGTTTAGTGTAATGTTATTTCTATGAAAGAAATTTGGTAATACTAAAACATGAGCGGTATTTGGAGATTACCGTTGTTCAGAGTGACCATTGTAGGAGGTTTCATTGTATATGTTATTGAGATTTTGAAATGAGCATTTATTATTTACTTACAGGGTCACACAAAAGAATTTTTATAGTGGAATATAGTACTTATATATACTTTTATAGTGGTATATGGGGAAACATTGTTTGCAGCATATTTTAATGATGTCCTACTCTATCTAACATAATGAAATTGATATACATTACTGAGGTGCATTATGAGATACTTATTGTTAAATATGGTAGTGTTTCCCCAAGGCGTTTTTAAGAGGGCACAGTGCTCTGCCCATTTTTAGGTGCATTCATAATTATATAAATATGTAGCAAGTATAGTCATAGTTTTATCCATCTATCTGTCTGTCCGTCTGCATATGACAATGTAAAAACTACCCAACTGAAAGATTGGAAATTTAATAGCCATTTCAATTTTTATGAAAATCAAATCAAAACTAAAAAAGTTATAATTAAAAGTTTTTTTTATTCTGTTAAATCCATTCATATGTAATCTATATAATATAAAAGTGCAAGTCATGTGACTGAGGAAAACAAATATGGGTTAACCACATCTTTTTTTCATATGCCATGCAGCCTTTTTTATTCAAAATTATTTTTTCGAATAAAATTGCATAAAAGTTACATTTTTAGAAAGATTGTTAAAAAAAAATTGTTTGCTTAAGAGATGAGTTACATTAAAAAATGTATAGATTCTGAGATAACTTCAGTGGAAATTAGGTCACAGCCGAATATCTCAATCTATTACAGTAAATAAACAAAACAGATTCATTCATTGTGAGTCATAGAAATATTAAACAACATGGAGGTAATCATTCGCAAAGCAAGTTCTCCATGGTAAATTTTGCAGTGCTGCCTGGTGTCGAGAAAAAAAATTGCATCTGTAAACGTGGCATACGTAATATAAAAAAAACAATCTCATTTCGCTCATAACAGACTATGTACTTCATTTAACTGAAATAATAACAACTAGTTGCACCCGTCGAAATTTGACACAGCAGAATATATTAAATAAGTATGTTGCAATTTAAGCTTATGAAAAAATAATGTAATGAAAAAAGAAAGTGTCTCTGCAAATTTAAAGCGTGATATTTACGCATACTCAAAACTTTGCACATGAACACCACATTCCATTGAAGTCCTGATCTCAGTAAAAATCTAGACAGTATAAAAATTGAAATTTTGTGTTTGAAAATGCAACTTTAAATGATATTTTCATAAGCAGGCGATTTAGCTTTTAATTTCAAAGTTTGTGGAATAAAAACTTGGAAAATAAATCAGTTTCACGAAAATATTACAGTAATAATCATTTAACCAATTGTTTTAAAATTTTCATTAAATATTTATTATAATTAAATGGAAATGATGTTGTTTTCAGAAATATTTTATTTTGTGCATACCAAGGAACTAAATAAATAGCAGAAGTTTTGTCTATTTAGATGCAGGTTTAACCCCTTAATCGTCGCGCCCTTTATGTGTAGGCTACTTTTTAAAAATTCATATTGCTTGATTACCACCAGTTTTTTTAAGTAGAAATGTTCGTCTTATTTAATAGACAGATAAAATAATGCAAGAATAAAGCCAATAACACTATTTTAAGAAACTGGTGGGAATCAAACAATCTGAATAAAACAGGCGTAACCTACGCTGCCCGTGAATGTCTCGGGCACGACGATTAAGGGGTTAAGGGTCAGTTAATATGATGTCATACTGACACAATATTAGTAAAATACTTTATATTCATGGAGAAAAATTCATCTTTAGTTTTCCGAATGATGTCATTTTCTTCATCGAAAACATTTCGTTTTTCATATTACTTCTTATGATAGATTATTTACTGTTATTTTACTTACATGGATTACTTAATATTATTTCTCAACAAATAATCTGTATTCTGTGATTACTGCATAATTGAACACAATCATTTTACTATGCTTAAATTTTATGATAAACCATTGATATTCTTCTTTTAAATATTACAACATTTACACTGATGGAATCCCGTTTCTGATTGGTGGAATGTGATAAGGCAAATTAATCTTATGTTCTAGAGATAAAATCATAACCCAATTGCCACCATTTTAAAAGAAATTTCATAAACTTTTAAAATTAAAATATAAAAATAGGAATGTTTTAAAAAATAGCTAGTGCTGGCACATCTGCAAATGAACAGCTTTCATTTTAAAAAACAATTATCAAAATTAATTCAATAAAAAGTTCAGGGCAGATGACTAAATAAACAGCCTTCTGTTTCAAATATATAGATGTTTTTTTTTACATTGTAAAACTAGTTATAGTATGAACGTATCTCATTTGTAACATTTAACGTACAATTTCCAACTTGTTTATAGTTGTAAATGCACCCTGTCCATTTTTATATAGCTGGAAATATGCCCTGATTTTGTTGGGTTCACAAAAGTTTGCTGTCACAAATTTCACCGAAAGGTTGTGGAAAATTTCAGCAAAATCATTAGAGACGTTTTAAGATAAAATTAGCATACACACAGACACACGAACAAGATTTGCTCCTATTACAATGTATGATATTTCATATATAAGCATGAGATAATGGTAACAATGAAATTCCCATTTTAGACTTTTTAATATTTTACATTGGGATATTGTGTTACTTCTATTTTTTGGGTTATTCTTGGTTAATTTTTCTATCTGCATGAATTTCATATTTGATAACTATTCCTGCTTATTTGTATTTTAAAAAGTATGATGTACAATACATTCATCCATTATTATCCAAACATCTATAAATCATGGTTTGATGTAAAGCATTTTTATACTGGTATTGAACATATACTATTATCCTTACCATCATTTACATTAATGTTTTATTTCTTTAGTTATTTAATCTCTTGTGGTTATTTTCATTTTGTTTCTTATATGTTATTAAGAGCTTAATATTGTATATTTTTAGCATAATGCTGACAATATTTGATGAATTAACACATATTTACTATGAATTAATGAAACTCTTCTGACAGTTCCTTTAGATATTCATAGTGTTTCATTTTTGATTTCATTAAGTTTAACTAGATAGTACGTGTCAAGATTTGATGGTAAATAACTTGAAAGCTCCTTTAAAAATATGCTTTTATTTTTAATTAGCTGCTTTTAAATTAATTAAGTATTGAAAATTTTATGAATTGGTATATTGTGTAAGCAATTTCTTTAAGATATAAAACGATAGATGGTGTTGTCAGTCCAGTCTACTCAACTAATGAAGTGAAATAATTTTAACTGTTAGTTTGTTATTTGCATCCTATTATACTTGAATTAATTTAGCATGAATTTAACTAAAAATATTAATTGAACGATTTATTTTTACTTATTACAATCTCCAAAAAAAAAAAAAAAAAAAAAAAAAAAGAATCAATATTTAGTATTTTCCAATTTTTTAAAATTAAGCGGCCTTTTTAAAATTTTTCATTAATTTTATTTTTATCAGCTTGACTCTAAAACCCAGATAAAGCATTGATATTAAGGTGGTTTCTTTTATAATTCTTATATGGATATTTTTGCTTCTTTCTTTTTTTTAAGGAGAATAATCATATACTTTTCTTAGTCATACAAATACATCTTCTTCATGATGATAAAGTTTAAATCACATTATATAATCTATAACTACATGAAAATCTTTTATTTTAAATATATATAATATTTTTTTTTTTAACTATGCGACCTTTAAAGTTTTCCATTAAATTAATTTTTATCAGTCTGATTCTAAAACCCTGAATTTAAACTTTGCTGTTTGCAACTAATGATTTATAATAAGTATTTTTTAATTATTTGAATTTATATTCTCTATTTTTCCGCATTGTTTAATTGTTAAATCTAGATAATTTAGAGTTCTTGTATGAATATTTTTCCTTCTTTTTCTTTTATCTCCTTTTATTTTTCCTTTTGTACATAAAATAACCACATACTTATCTTATTATATATATGACATCTTGATAATGGTTATCCAAATATAATAAAAATTGTAGACCATTTCAATTTATTTAATCGATAATAAAATGCACGATTTTTTAATTTAAATACCTTTAATATAAATTTAGTCATTGAAACAAAATATTCTTGGGTGTTAAATTTTATTTAATTATAAAACATCCGAATAAAAAAAAATACAAATTCTATAACTTTTCCACCTGAATTAAATATGCCAATAAAATAAGAAAAATCATTCTGTCCGGAGTGGGTTTCGAACCGACATGATGATTGGAACAGAGAAGGACCGTGCCTGATACCACTCAGCCACCCTTTTCTCATTTGAGTGTACTCTAAAACTGGTTAAGGTTTGCATTCCCATTGTCATTTTCTTGTGAAAAGTGGATTTGATGAAAATCCCTTTTTGTTTTAATATATAGGATTCCTGCAGTATCCTTTCCATTGATTTTTATAATATCTTATGCATTGATTTTCACATGTTTTTATTTTATATATATATATATATATATAAACAGGGTTCATACTGTGCTTGAAAGTCCTTGAATTTTTAAGAGAGAAAAAAGGTCCTTGAATGTGCTTGAATTTGTTTATATTTTAATGAAGGTGCTTAATTTTTGTTATTTTTTTTATAGGTGCTTAATTTTTCTTATTCAGATATTCAAAATAAAATATAATTGCAAGCTTAAAAAAAAAAAAATTGTATGATTTTATATTTTAAAACAAAAATCTTTCAAAATGAATCGAGACCTCTACTGACTTTGGCTGCTTATTTCCGTGTGTTCCACCTGATGTTACCGGGGCCCCAATCGGCATATTTTGAATTAATTTTTCAATTAATTTCAAGTGAAAAATAATTGAAAAATTAATTCAAAATATGTCGTCATATGTATGCCACAAAGGTTGTGTGCTCTTAGCCTTTTCCATCTCGTGCTGCAAGTTGCAGCCTTTCCGACATATTAGAGTGAGAAATTCCAGACTGGGTATCGTCCTCATAGCTCAAAGGTAGAGTGTTGGAGCAAAGTATCCGGGTTCAATCCCCGGTCTGGACAATTTTTCACTCTGTCGGTTTTACACTTTGTAAGCAATTTGAAAAAATAACTTCACATGTTTAATATTCAATAAATATTCAATGTATTATTTGATAAATTGCTGAATAAATCGACACACTCCAAGCAAATGGATTTATTAGTCCCAGTGGTGCAGCTTAGGGGCCGGGGGGGGGGAAGAATTGGGGGTTAAGCCCCCTTCCTCAGAGCTAAAAATATTACTATAAACTATTTTATACATTTGCATTATACAAACAGACATAGTATTTTGTAACGTTAAAATTTTCATTTCTGAAAAGGTACTTGAATTTTGGGTAAGGTGCTTGAATTTTATCATGTAAAGAGAGTATGAACCCTGTATAAATTACACCATAACATTGTAATGGATTGTAAAGTTATTAACATTTCTCAGATTTCCCCCAGATGTATTTTAAGATATGAAAAGTATTGTAGAAATCCATCCAGTAATACCGTTTAACACATTTATATGTTTTAGGTCTAGATGTACAAAGTATTCTAGCAATATTTTACCAGGCACAGCACAGTGCCATTTCCTGACTGTAGTACATTGTCTTATTTATTGAGAGTGTCATGCTAATTTTCAAATGTCTTTCTCTAAGGCACTAGCTAAATGGGCACTCGTGCCAAATCATCTTTTAATTTTTTTACATTTTTAAGATACTTGTATTTTAGTGCTGTTGAATATATCATCTATTATAAATACAATTTTGCATTCAATGTTACTTTTACTGTTTATTAAAGATATTTTCATTTTAGTTTTTAATTTGTTCTAATTTTATTTTTCTAATAGTAAGTTGAAAAAGTTCCTGTATAAAATGTTGAAAATTTTCTTTCACAAAGTCTTTCTGAAGCAATAAGAAACATCAGCAGGTAACTTTTGTTCTCCCTTCTTCCATGTTTCTTTAATAGAATAGTTTAAGTTGTTTATTTTATATCTCACAATTTATCACTAATCTTGTATTAATTTACTGCATGCATATATTTAAGGTATTGACAAATTGTTATAATGAAACATAGTGTTTCTCCCATGTGGATGCGCTGCCGCTTTTCTGACCTTTTATAGGTGAAGCAGGTTTTAAATAACATTGAAAAAAATTTACAGAAAAGAAGAGGGGCCGATTCGGGGTTTTAGGCTTTCATCATTACGCTGGTTTAAGAGTTGACACACCTGGGTGGGTTGTAACATGAAATAAATATGACTACCAATTTTCATCAAAAATCCAAAAAGATTGGGCATATAACTTGTTTTAGATGATCTTTGAGAAAATAAGTATACAGAAAAACACTTGCATAAAAAGTTGCTTCTATCCCATGAGTTCAAAAAGTGACTAAAAACATTACTAGAAACTTGAAGGTGCAAATGTTGGCTAGAACATTACTGTATAAGAGGGCTTCACTGATAACACAGTTATTATAATGACAAAATATTTATTATATGACGAAACATAATGAAATTTTACAAAACACAAAATGCAGACTGATCATTTGTCAATAATATGTAAAAACAAAAAAATGAAAACATGTTTAATTTAATCAAACTTGACCCAATCAGAGACGATAGTGATATTAAATTACGATATCTTTTTATCCATATATCACGAGTGTTGAAGTAGATTTTGCCATAAAAGGAGCCATTTATAAAGCTGCTTTCATTGCCGGTATTTCTTTTCTAATCCATTAAAATGAGGGTGCATTTACATAAAATAGTAACACTTCAAAAACATATCGCGATGAGTAAGCTATAACAGCTATAAAGAATTTCCCTTTAGGTTTCATTACTACATCTTTCAAGGTTGAAAGATGATGTTTTAACACTTCGGTAAAAACCAAAACACAAGCACACCACATTTGAAAAACATGCGGGTATTTAAATTATCCAGCTGAGCGAACAAATGTTGCCAAGAAAAAATAGCGAAACTTTAAGATCGCGAAAGCTGGTCTCTGATTGGTTCAATGTATAGATAATGAGACTTAACAATTTGTGAAGTCCTCCCACTTGTTACTTAGCTAACGAAAATTTTCTCCGCACAGGGAGATGGAGCTACGATCAACGTCAATTGCAATGACGATCGTACAGGCGACGTTCCATGCGACAACCAACCAACCATTCGATTGGTGGAAGCATGGTAAAAAGTAAACATAGCGCGATTTAACTTTAAGAACTTATGAAAAAGGAAACGTAAGTGGAAAGAAATTAAATTACTAATGTTACTTTAATAAATTAAATAGACTTACGTATATAAAGAGGGGAAAAACTTTAAAATGAAGAAAAATATGCCAACTTTTGGCAGAATTGGGGGAAATTACGTTAAAATTTACCTACAGATTTTCCCCTACTGGTTGCCACATGGAGTTGTCGAGTTAGATACATTTAAACATTTTATACTTTAATATAACAATTAAACTTACATAAAACGTAAGTATAGAAAAATTTACTTCTGAAAAAAAAAATGCAGATATGGCTGGGATAGCTCACAGTCCTTAAACTTTACTTGTTTGGGCTTTGAGTAAAGATCATATTAGCTTAAAGTCTATGGAAAAAAATAAAAAAAGTTCAAAAACTTTTTTGACTTAAAAAAATGATGAAGTAGGACTACGACATGGCATAGTTCCAGAGCAATCAGGAAGAGAGTCCTGAAAGGTTGAAGACTTTTTTTTTTATTGTCAGGACACTGGAAATACATACTTAGTGTATTATGGCTTGTCGAAATTTTATGAATTGATCTTTACTCAGTGCTTTTGTTAGCAAATCTGCTAAATTTTCTTTGGTGGATACGTGCTTGATATCGAAGACACCTTTCTGAAAAAGATCTCTAACGAATTTATATTTGAGATCAATGTGGCGAGTACGGACGTTGTCAGTACTGGTCTTTGTGAACGAGATAGCTGCAGTGTTGTCGCAGAGCATGATAGGTTTCTGTATTGAGTTTGGCTGGAAGAGCTGAGGAAAAAATTTAGCAACTTCATGTATGGTATCCGAAATAAACTTTATTTCTTTCGCTGCTTCACTCGCTGACACGAACTCAGCTTCCATTGGAGAAAGAGCTGAATTCCCCCAGAATAAAAAAGAGCAGGGTACTCCTCAAAAAAGGGGGTACTTCAGCTGAACAAAATTGGCACTTTTTTATGAACAGGGCTTTTTAGTGTTTTTCATAAGTATTAGCTTAATTATTTTAAAGTTGTCTTTTATTTTAATATTCACACAAACATATTTTTCTATTGTAAATTACTTGTAAGTTTATAATTTGGGCTTTTTAAAATCTGGCAACAGTACGTAAAAAAATCGGCTATTTCAAACTATGAATTAAATCTTTATTAAGCTAATGAAATTTTGAATAAAAGATCCTACAAACTCTACAAAATTAGTCGAATTAAAAAAAATTATTGGACTTTGCACTCTACAGTCTAGTCAAGTATGTGCCTGCAAAATTGGTTAAATTGCAGTGTATAGTTTTTGATCCTATAAAGCTTATATCACTGAAATAAATTGACCAAATTCAACATTAAATAGTGTTTAAAATAATTCTTAGATTTAAAAACTGTCTGTTTCAGTGTGTCATACATATCTCTATAAAACTACCAATTTCATGTTTTTATATGTAATACTTTATTTAATGTAAGTCGAGAAAGAGCACCGGTTACTTTTTTTATAATAGAGAGAAATGTCGTTATAATCCTTTTTAATATCAAAAGTGCATCATCAGTTAAGTGTGCTTATCAAACAAAAGTAATATTTTATGTCAAATAAAATTCAAAACAACATTACAAATGGCTTAATTGCCTTTTATTTTACTAATGTACAGATTTTGATATTTATTGAAAAATATCTTAATATTTACTATCTAAAAAATTAATAAATAAAATGAAAAATTTCTGAAACACGAATTGGTCATTTTTCTTCTCTTTATGCCACTTTCACCACAGCATTCTAAGAAAAATAAATGTTCTTTCATGACAGATATACAAATTTCTCTATTTTTTGCCGCAATCGGTTGACAAATTTAACAATATTTTTCATGTGATCAGTAGGCAAATTTCGCTATTTTTTTTCGCCATGACTGACCGAAGAGTTTCGTAAATTTTCCCGCAACTGACTGACGAATCTCGGGATATTTTCCTGCTACCAATTGCCGAATTTTGCAGTTTTTTCTTGCGACCGATAAGTGATTTTTGCAGATGGAAGGCAACTTTCCCGATTTTTTACACATCTTAATGGCAAAACTTAATATTTTTTTTCCCCATGCGATCGTAGATGAATTTCACGATTTTTTACACATTACCGATTGACAAATTTCGCGACTTTTTTCTTGTGACCAAGTGACAAATTTTTTCCAATATTTTCTTGCGATCGATAGACAAATTTTGCAATATTTTCTCAGAACCGATAGATAAATTTATAGCAACCTTCTGCTGAAATTTGCGACAGTAAATTTTTTTCAAACCCAAAATAATCAGGGTACATGTCCAGCTATATAAAAACGGGCAGGGCACATTAACAACTATAAAAAGTGGACAGGATGCTGCACCCTCTCAAAAACACCTAGGGGAAACCTTAAAACATATTTTAAAAATTCATTGCTTAAAAAAATATGTATATTTGTAAATTGTTCGAATTGCAAAGTATTATAATGCAAGAAGAATATTTTAGATTCCTTTTATATATATTTAAAAAAAAAAAAAAAAAAAAAAAAAAAAAAAAAAAAAAACATTAGTTTGCTTTCAAATGTTTAGTTTAATCTATTTTTTTTTACATTGCTGTTATACTGTTTCAAGTACATTGTATATCTTAAAACTATTTCATTATAACGTTTCACTATTCCATTTTAAGCATATTTAAATTTATTTTTGAAATATTTCTGTTTTAGTTAAGACATTTTAAACTATGTTCTTTGTTAGTAAATAAAATCTAGCTGTTACTTTATACATTATTATACACAAGCAGCAATAAATATTAGGTTTTTAAAAATGACTTATTCAGTGCATAAATAAATTTTTTTTATTTTAATACTAAAAATTACAATTGCTAATCCTAAAAAAATTAAATGTTTGTTATTATTGATTAAATGTTTGTAAATTACAATCTGCAAAATATAACTTTTAAAAAGTAAAAAAAAAAAAAAAAAAAAAAAAAGAAAAAAGAAAGGCCTAAAAGAAAAGGGGGATGGGTGAAAATTGTGTCTAAAAAATAGTGGGATATCAAAATTTCAAGCTTATATTCTGGTACTTATTTCACATTTTTTGTTAACAAAGTTTTTGTATGTAGCTCAAAAGCTGATGCATATTACATTGAGAGAAATCCTTCTCCCCTTACTACATACATTATAATGTGTCAATTAAGATTTTAGAAATGTATCCATGATGAACTTTGTGACCATATTTCCGTAAAAATCTAAGATAGGTTGTTGGGTTTGAGTTTATTTTGGCTCATTATCTGTGCAATATTTCTATGCTATGGTAGGATTGTCTTCCTTGAGTATCTTGAACCTAACATGTATTTACATGAGATTTAAAGAAAACTATGAAAATCTTAGAATGTTAAACCAACAAGTGTTCTTTGCAAAGCCTCTCTATGAAAGCTATCACCGCTATTTCTAAAACAAGAACGAAAAATCATGCATCAAGCATAGATTATGAAACACTTTCCAACACAGCCAGAAAACTGTAACGAAACTTCACCGTTAAACAAGGTGAAAGAAGATATGTAAGTAAACAGTTTAGAAAACACATAACACATTGAAAAATAGTTTTCGAAATTATACCTTCCAGTGTCAAAAAAGTAGTCTAATTATTTTGTGCAGCCCTGTATATGATCAATAGATGTGGATATATAGTATGATAAAATTTAGTTCATTTAGAATATTAACATTTAGCAATTTTCGTCAATCGATGGAAATGCACTCTAAATCTTTTGTACAGCCCTGTATATTATCTGAAGACTTTTGTACACACCACCTATTAAGCTAAAATGCAACTTAAAACTCACTTGCAGCAATTACCAAATGTAAACGACAGTGTATCTTTTTTTTTCGTAGCCCTGTATATGAATTTATTTATATTCCACAAACTTCTGTTAGTCTACTAAATATAGTTCAGCAGCAAAATGCGTAAACACAATTAGAAACTACCCTTAAGCAATTCACTCCCATAGTCTGTAATACTTACAAATTTCCTTTTGTAGCCCTGTATATGGTTAACCGAGTTTATAAACACACCACATACTATGAAAAAAAACCCGTTAAAAATGCAAACCAAAGTTGAAAACGCACGTATCACACATAGTAAATATCGCACATGTACTGTAACCAATATCTTTTGTGTGTCTCTGTAAATAAATGCAATGCACACAAGAGAACAAATTATAGTGTACCTCAGTAATGCATATAAATTTCATTATGTTTGAAATAATGAATTATCACTAAATTACTCTGCAGACATTTTTTCCCCCCATGTAAATAACGATGTGTAAAATAATTCTTCTGTTTGACCCTGTAAATGAATAAAAAATGCTTTGCATCCCATATTCTACAAAAAGCATGTTTTAATGCGCTTCATAATTATATATCAATTTCATTATGTTTTAAAGGACGTAGCGACATCAAAATGCTCTTGAAACGATTATTCCCCATTGACTGTAATGTAATGGAATACTTTTGACTGTCCCTGTAAAAAAACTATAAGTGCTACACACTTCAGTTGAAATAGCGAACATATATGTTACTTTTACTCTTTATTAAAGATATTTTCATTTTAGTTTTTAATTTGTTCTAATTTTATTTTTCTAATAGTAAGTTGAAAAAGTTCCTGTATAAAATGTTGAAAATTTTCTTTCCCCAAGTCTTTCTGAAGCAATAAGAAACATCAGCAGGTAACTTCCATTCTCCCTTCTTCCATGTTTCTTTAATAGAATAGTTTAAGTTGTTTCTTTTATATCTCACAATTTATCACTAATCTTGTATTAATTTACTGCATGCATATATTTAAGGTATTGACAAATTGTTATAATGAAACTATAGTGTTTCCCCTATAATAAAAAAGGGCATGGTACTCTTAAAAAAAGGGGGGCTCTTCAGCTGAACAAAATTGGCATTTTTTTTTATGAAAAGTGCTTTTTAGTGTTTTTCATAAGTATCAGCTTAATTATTTTAAAGTTGTCTTTCTATTTTAATATTCACACAAACATATTTTTCTATTGTAAATTATTTGTAAGTTTATTATTTGGGCTTGTTAAAATCTGGCAACAGTACGTAAAAAAATCGGCTATTTCAAACTATAAATTAAATCTTTATTCAGCTAATGAAATTTTGAATAAAAGATCCTACAAACTCTACAAAATTAGTCAAATTAAAAAAATTATTGGACTTTGCACTCTACAATCTAGTCAAGTATGTGCCTGCAAAATTTGTTAAATTGCAGTGTATACTTTTTGATCCTATAAAGCTTATATCACTGAAATAAATTGACCAATTTCAACATTAAATAGTGTTTAAAATAATTCTTAGATTTAAAAACTGTATGTTTGTGTGTATCTTACATATCTCTATAAAACTACCAATTTCATGTTTTTATATGTAATACTTTATTTAACATAAGTCGAGAAAGATTACAGTTACTTTTTTTAGAATAGAGAGAGATGTCGTTATAATCCTTTTTAATATCAAAAGTGCATCATAAGTTAAGTGTGCCTATCAAGCAAAAGTAATATTTTATGTCAAATGAAATTCAAAACAACATTACAAATGGCTTAATTGCCTTTTATTTTACTAATGTACAGAGTTTTATATTTATTTAAAAATTTATTGAAAAAATCTTAATATTTACTATCTAAATAAATAAATAAATAAATAAATAAAATGAAAAATTTCTGGAACACGAATTGGTCATTTTTCTTCTCTTTATGCCACTTTCACCACAGCATTCTAAGAAAAATAAATGTTCTTTCGTGACAGATATACACATTTCTCTATTTTTTGCCACTATCGATTGACAAATTTAACAATATTTTTCATGTGATCAATAGGCGAATTTCACTATTTTTTTTCTGCCATGACTGACTGAATAGTTTCGTGAATTTTCCGGCAACTGACTGATGAATTTCAGGATATTTTCCTGCTACCGATTGCCGAATTTTGCAGTTTTTTCTTGCGACCGATAAGTGATTGTTGCAGATGGAAGTCTTGCAACAAGTAGGCAAATTTCCCAATTTTTTACGCTTCTTAATGGCAAAACTTAATTTTTTTATTTTCCCATGCGATCGCAGATGAATTTCTCGATTTTTTACACATGACCGATTGACAAATTTCGTGACTTTTTTCTTGTGACCAAGTGACAAATTTTTTCCAATATTTTCTTGCGACCGATAGACAAATTTTGCAATATTTTCTCGGAACCGATAGATAAATTTATAGCAACCTTCTGGTGAAATTCACGACAGTAAATTTTTTAAAACCCAAAATAATCAGGGCACATTTCCAGCTATATACAGACATGCTACTTTTCCGCGAAAACGCGGATTTCCGCTTTTTCGGCACTGAATTTTATCATTCTTGGGTTCAATGCAAATCTGCATTAAAATTTGTGGACCATTTTTTAGGGGGGGGGGGGGTAGCGGACGAAATTCAATAAACGTGCGAGAACAAACAGCGCGAAATCGGGTTTTTCTGCTACGTATTTCCCCTTTCTTTTCCCTGACCTCCGCGCATACAATCTGCGCGCAGCAGCAAAGAACGTCATGCGATATGAAAATATCGTCTGCTAACCGGTTACCTCCGTTAGCTATCGACCGTTCAGAATGAGTTTCTTTCTGCCTCGCGTGGAACGCACCCCATTTTGTGACTGATTGCGCATTTATTCAACGCATATCATTTGCTGTAGAAAAAAATTGAAGCAAGGAACACAAGGAAGCGAAGTGACATCAGCGATCAGTTCAGCGTGGGTCCTGTGCTTGCTCATTTCAGCGGCGCACGCGGTTTTTGCTCTTCGTTTTTTCGTTGGTGTTTTCAGTTTTAAGCGTTTGTTTTGTTGTAATGGCAAAAATAATTTCAGATGGAGCAAAAGTAAGGGATATTGACAAAGAAGAAAAAAACAAATTTCGGTTTGAATGGCTGTCGAAATCCGTCAAATTAGAATATGAAAATCAAGAAACGGAAGTGTTAATCGGAGATAGTGTAAAAAAGATTGATGTCAGCGGAAAAGCAATCTGTTCTCTTTGCAATGATGATGATATTTATTATGGAAAACGTGGTTGTGCGGCAATCTCGGATCACCTTAAAAGTAAAAAACACCGCCAGAAGGTTTTTTTGAAAAAAGAGAACTATGATTTACCAAGCAACTTTTTTGGAGTTCAATCAAATGCTGCAGATACGACTCTATCAACACCATCTTCGTCTCAAAACGTCCCGATATGTGATAGAGTGTCAAATTCTGAGGCACTAATATTGGGTGTTTTAGCAGAACACAGTTTACCATTTTCCATGGCTGAGGTTATCATAGACGTTAGCAAAACATTATCCGAAGATAAAAAAGCCCTAAATCATCTTGTAATGAAACGTGCTTCTGCAACTTATAAAATGAGATTTGGTTTAGGAAAAACATTTTTGGAATCTACGGTTGAAAATTTAAAAACTTCCAAATTTTCCTTAAATATTGATGAGTCAACAAGTTCTAACCACATGCGTGTAGTATCTATTTTATGTAGCTATTTTTCTTCAAGTGTAAATAGAGTTGTAGTGGAACACTTAAATTCACTAAGTGTAGACACAGTAAGTGCAGAAAATTTATTCAATGAAATTCAAGCATTGTTTGATAAGAATGGTATTCCATGGGAAAATTTGGTATCAGTTTTGCTGGATTCCTGCAATGTGATGAGAGGTTCCAAAGCAGGTCTTGAAACCAAAATAAGAGGTGAAAAAGCTCCACATTTGTTGGATGTGGATGGTGACTCATGTCATCACATCCACAATGCCTGTAAGAAGTTTTGCATGCCATTTAATATGTGGTTAGAAGGTCTATTTAAAGATGTATACAATGATATTAAATGGTCTGCAGATATTAGAACTTGTGTTAATGAAATTTGTGATGTTTTAAATATGAAATTTGTTTCACCAACCTCCTTTATTGCTCATAGATGGATGTCCTGTTATGATGCAGCCTTGAACTTTGTTTATTTAATAGATGCACTTACACTTGTATATTATGCATTTCTGAGTGATGATGACAAAACTGTTTACTTTTCCATGCTGTGTGCTATCTTCAAGAGTAAAAATGTTTCATCTTCTGATAGAGCAAAAATTAAATGTATTCAGAAGAAGCTGTCATCAAAAAAACTCACAGATGATGGAGTAAAAAGAAAAAAGCGAATCTATGAGAAGCTCTTTTTTTATAGAAAGAAAACATGTCTAATTGCCAACTTTTATATTGCTACTTTACCGCTTTTAAAAAAATACATTATGTTATTCCAAACTAAAGAACCACTCATCCATAAAATATATGATGAGCAAAAGCAGCTTTTTTTGGATTTCTTATCTTGTTTTGTTGCGCAGGAGCATTTACAAATCAAATCAGCAAAAGGTCTTCTTGAAATTGATTTATTAAATGAAGAATTCCATTTACCTCAGCAGATAATGTTCATTGGCTCTAGAACACAAGATCTTATCTCAAAGAGTCTGAATAACCCGACTGTTGAAGATTTTCTAGCTTGTGCAAAAAACGCTTATGTTCAATGTGGCATATATCTTCAAAAAAAGCTGCCTTTAAACAACCAATTTCTCAAATGTGCCTCTGCCATTGATCCAAGTGCAAGGGGCCATCAAATCACCTGTGAGAGGCTACAGAAGCTACCAGTTTTACTTTCTAATGTTTTAACTGATGAAGAGAAAGATAAATACCAACTGGAGATTTTTCAATACCAGGTAGACATGAAATTAGCTCCTCCTGTTGACGATTCAGGAAAACTGGTAGCAGTTGATATTTGGTGGGCAAAAATTTTTAACATGCCCAAGTATTATACCATTGGCAAGATTGTTAAGGCCGTTTTAAGCTGCTTTCATGGACCACAGGTTGAAGGATCCTTTAATATTATGTCAGACATAATAGATAAAAGGTCTGGTAGAATGCAAATACAAACATATTCTGCTATCCAGACTGTAAAATATAAACTACTAGCAGAGAAGAAAACAGCTGTTCAGCTCTTTAATAAAAAAAATTTTCTTCATGAACCTGTAGATAGGAAGTTATGCTACAATTTGAGGTCTTCTAGAATGTGTTACCAAAAAGAATTGGACGAAAAAAAAGAAAGAAGAGAAGAAAAGGCTAAGACTAAAATTGTTCCGATGAAGCATAAAGTAGCAGAAATCTGTTCTGCAGAGAACTCAAGTAGACTTAAACATAAAAGGAAACTTGAAAAAATGGTCCAAAATATAAAAAATAAAAAAATGAAATTGAAATAAGTCCCCTTTCTCCAAAGATAAGATTGTTTTTATTCTGCCACCAGCAGATTTATTTTATTTTGTAAATATCCTTTTATTCTGACTGCAGTAATTTTTTTTTCTTTTTTTTTGTGTATGTATATATAAGGACTAAGTTTTTTTTCTTTGGACAATATATTTTTGGATTGAGCAGCTTTCTTCTAATGCTATAAAACTTGGACTCTTGTTATAATTGTCTTTTGGTGAGTAATATTTTTCTGCTTATAACATTTTTACAGGAATTTTTGCTAAATATATAAAATGTCAATTAAAATGCATAGAAGATTTGACTTTGTTTTAAGATTAATTCAGAATGTTTCTTTATGCAAAAATTTTTAACTCAACAATGGTTCTTTATTCTGTAACAAAGTTGAAATGCGGATAAAAAAAAAATGTTTAAAAAGTTATTAAGTTATTAATGCTGTGTGTCAATTTTGTAATATTTGCTTGCATGTAAGTTTCTTAATTTAAAATAACGTGTATATGACATATATGACAAATGCACATATTCTGCTAAGTTCAACTTTTTTTTTTTTTTGGCCAAATAAACAATATGTAGTATTGAATAGGGTTTTATGTTCAATGTATGCAATTTAAATTCACATTATGTATAATTATATAATATTTACATATTTAAATTTGTATGACCAATTATATAACTTTCTTGCTTTGGGGGGGGGGGTGCGTGAGGCCGTGAAAGTTCAGCTTTTTTTTTGCTGAGCTTGTAGCATGTCTGTATATAAAAACATGCAGGGTACATTAACAACTATAAAAAATGGACAGGATGCTGCACCCTCTCAAAAACACCTAGGGGAAACCCTAAAACATATTTTAAAATTTCATTGCTTAAAAAAATATATATATTTGTAAATTGCCCAAATTGCAAAGTATTACAATGGAAGAAGAATATTTTAAATTGCTTTTATAAAAAAAAAAAAAAAAAAAATCCATTAGTTTGCTTTCAAATGTTTAGTTTAATCTATTTCTTTTTACACTGCTGTTATACTGTTTCAATTACATTGTTTATTTTAAAACTATTTCATTATAACGTTTCACTATTCCATTTTAAGCATATTTAAATTTATTTTTGAAATATTTCTGTTTTAGTTAAGATATTTTAAACTATGTTCTTTGTCAGTAAACAAAATCTAGTTGTTACTTTATACATTATTATACACAAGCAGCAATAAATATTAGGTTTTTAAAAATGACTTATTCAGTGCATAAATAATTTTTTTTTTTTTTTTAATAATAAAAATTACAATTGCTAATCCTAAAAAAATTAAATGTTTGTTATTATTGATTAAATGTTTGTATCGTTACTACAACTATTACGTACAACTAGTTGCACCCATCGAAATTTGACACAACAGAATATATTAAATAAGTATGTTACAATTTAAGCTTATGAAAAAATAATGTAATGAAAAAAGAAAGCGACTCTGCAAATTTAAATCGTGATATTTACACATACTCAAAACTTTGCACATGAACACCACATTCCATTGAAGTCCTGATCTCAGTAAAAATCTAGACAGTATAAAAATTGAAATTTTGTGTTTGAAAATGCAACTTTTAAAAATGATATTTTCATAAGCAGACAATTTAGCTTTTAATTTCAAAGTTTGTGGAATAAAAAACTTGGAAAATAAATCAGTTTCACAAAAATATTACAGTAATAATCATTTAACCAATTGTTTTAAAATTTTCATTAAATATTTATTATAATTAAATGGAAATGATGTTGTTTTCAGAAATATTTTATTTTGTGCATACCAAGGAAGTAAATAAATAGCAGAAGTTCTATTTAGATGCAGGTTTAAGGGTCAGTTAATATGACGTCATACTGACACAATATTAGTAAAATACGTTATATTCATGGAGAAAAATTCATCTTTAGTTTTCCGAATGATGTCATTTTCTTCATCGAAAACATTTCGTTTTTCATATTACTTCTTATGATAGATTATTTACTGTTATTTTACTTACATGGATTACTTAATATTATTTCTCAACAAATAATCTGTATTCTGTGATTACTGCATAATTGAACACAATCATTTTACTATGCTTAAATTTTATGATAAACCATTGATATTCTTCTTTTAAATATTACAACATTTACACTGATGGAATCCCGCTTCTGATTGGTGGAATGTAATAAGGCAAATTAATCTTATGTTGAGATAAAATCATAACCCAATTGCCACCATTTTAAAAGAAATTTCTTAAAACTTTTAAAATTAAAATATAAAACTATGAAGTTTAAAAAAATAGCTAGTGCTGGCGCAGCTGCAAATGAACATCTTTCATTTTTAAAAATAATTATCAAACTTAATTCAGTAAAAAGTTCAGGGCAGATGACTAAAAAAACAATCTTCTGTTTCAAATATATAGTTTTTTTTTTTTTTTTTTTTTTACATTGTAAAACTAGTTATAGAATGAACGCATCTCATTTGTAACATGTAACGTACAATTTTCAACTTGTTTATAGTTGTAAATGTGCCCTGTTCATTTTTATATAGCTGGAAATGTGCCCTGATTGTGTTGGGCTCACAAAAGGTTGCTGTCGCAAATTTCACCAAAAGGTTGCGGGAAATTTCAGCAAAATCATTAGAGACATTTTTAAGATAAAATTTGCATACACACAGACACATGAACAAGATTTGCTCGTATTACAATGTATGATATTTCATATCTAAGCATGAGATAATGGTAACAATGCAATTCCCATTTTAGACTTTTTAATATTTTACATTAGGATATTGTTACTTCTATTTTTTGGGTTATTCTTGGTTAATTTTTCTATCTGCATGAATTTCATATTTGATATCTATTCCTGCTTATTTGTATTTTAAAAAGTATGATGTACAATACATTCATCCATTATTCATACATCTATAAATCATGGTTTGATTTAAGGCATTTTTAAACTGGTATTGAGCATAGACTATTATCCTTACCATCATTTACATTAATATTTTCTTTCTTTAGTTATTTAATCTGTTGTGGTTATTTTCATTTTGTTTCTTATATATGTTATTAGGAGCTTAATATTGTTTATTTTATGCATAAAGCTGACAATATTTGATGAATTAACACATATTTACTATGAATTAATGAAACTCTTCTGACGATTCCTTTAGATATACATAGTTTTTATTTTTGATTTCATTAAGTTTAACTAGATAGTACCAATGAAAATTTGACACTAAATAACTTGAAAGCTCATTTAGAAATATGCACGCAATTTTGACAAGACGAAAAGAAAACCGTCAAGTATGCTATCAAAAGGGTGAACAAATGCTGTGTTTCTCTTCCTTGTCATGAACTGTAACATCACAAGACCGGCGGATGGAAATTGTTATTTTCGCAACACGGTAAATAGTGCACTATAAAACTGTTAGAAATCAACATTTACTACTCAAAATAAAAAAAACAAACATACTGTTCTTCTTATTTTTCTGTTTTCTATTATATTAAAATAAAATCAGAAAACGTGAAAATTCCTCATTATTGCCAATAAAGTAAGGAAAATCATTCTGTCCAGAATGGGGTTCGAACCGACATGATGATCGGAACAGAGAAAGACCATGCCTGATACCACTCAGCCACCTTTTTCTTGCTCGAGTGTACTCTAAAACTGGTTAAGGTTTGCATGTGCAAATGGGTGAATTTTGTGTGAAAAGTGGATTTGACAAAAGTTCCTTTTCATTTTAATACATAGGATTCCTGCAGTATCCTTTCCATTGATTTTTATAATATCTCATCCATTGTTTTTCACATGTTTTTATTTTATATATATATATATTACACCATAACATTGTAATGTTATTAACATTTCTCAGATTTCCCCCAGATGTATTTTAAGATATGAAAAGTATTGTAGAAGTCCATCCAGTAATACCGTTTAACACATTTATGTGTTTTAGGTCTAGATGTACAAAGTATTCTAGCAATATTTAACCAGGCACAGAAAAGTGCCATTTCCTGACTGTAGAACATTGTCTTATTTATTGAGAGTGTCATGTTAATTTTCAAATGTCTTTTTCTAAGGCACTAGCTAAATGGGCACTCGTGCCAAATCATCTTTTCATTTGTTCACATTTTTAAGATATTTGTATTTTAGTGCTGTTGAATATATCATCTATTATAAATACAATTTTGCATTCAATGTTACTTTTACTGTTTATTAAAGATATTTTCATTTTAGTTTTTAATTTGTTCTAATTTTATTTTTCTAATAGTAAGTTGAAAAAGTTCCTGTATAAAATGTTGAAAATTTTCTTTCACCTAGTCTTCCTGAAGCAATAAGAAGCATCAGCAGGTAACTTCTATTCTCCCTTTTTCCATGTTTCTTTAATAGAATAGTTTAAGTTGTTTGTTTTATATATCTCACGATTTATCACTAATATTGTATTAATTTACTGCATGCATTTATTTAAGGCATTGACAAATTGGTATAGTGAAACATATTTAAAAAATTTATTGCTTAAAAAATATATATATATTTGTAAATTGCCCGAATTGCAAAGTATTATAATGCAAGAAAAATCTTTTAAATTGCTTAAAAAAAAAAAAAAAAAAAAAAATCAGTTTTGCTTTAAACATATACTACAGTAATAACAGTATATACTACAGTAATATACTTATTAAATAAAAGATAAACTTTAATGTACATTTGATTTTGCAGCATTTTTTGCCTTATAAATAATGTTAAAGCAATGGAACAAATGGGAGACACACACAAAGTAACAAATATGATAGAATGTTTTAAAAAATATTACAGAATCTTAAAAATTGTGTGTTAAAAATTTAGGTGACTGGTTTTCTCACAACAAAATAAATTAAGACACAAAAATTACAAAAACTCATGTTTTCAGATGTTTTATGTTTTTGAAGGGAAGTGGGCAATGCATAGAAAGATTTAGATCTTTATTTATTGATCCTGTATTATAGCTGTTCTTAAATTTAAAAAAAAAAAAAACCCTGACATTTCTGTTCTCAAACACATGAAATTATCAGGTGTACTTCATTCAAATTATCTATAATCAAGAAGTTTTTTTTGGAGGGGTGGGGAAAAGGTAAAGGCAGATTTTTCAGAAAATGCTATTAAAGTAGAGAAAATTTTGTACCAAATATTCAGCCACAACAGCAGCACGGTAGAGAAAAAGCTGCCGTCATAAAACTATAATTGCTTATAACACAAAATGTAATTCATTTATTCAAAAAAAAAAAAAAAGTCTGATAACAGATTTCTTTTTACATTTAAATATTGTTAAATGGGGAAGATACTTGTTTTTTTTTTTTTTTTTTTTTTTTTTTTTTCAATTATTAATTTTAATTTACTTATTTTAAATTTTTAGCCTAATCCAGTAGCTTTCGTAGATGCCATGCTAATACAGATGTAAATTTAAGATAATGTTTTTGCTTTCCTGCAGGTTACCTTACTGCTGCATACTTTTGTTAAAAATTGCTCGCATTTGATAAAAGACATTGTTTCATTTTAGGAAATACTAATAATATGTATCATGTATATTATTTCTTTCATCTTTTTTCTAAGCAAATAAAAAATGCAAAACTATAAATGAGGTACCATATGAAAAAATTTTGAACAGGTTTCTTGACATAGTACTCTCACATTTCGTTAAAACATGTTTGATTAAAAATAGCAGTTAATTAAAAATTAAATCAGCATTGTTTTCATAAATGAAATGAAAGGTTTTTCTCAAATCAGCATTGCCACAAAAATAAAATACTGCATCAATGATTATTAAAATTAAAAAAAATATGTTCCAATAAAGATAAAGTGGGACATAGTTGTTTCACAGGTTTATATTATATTTATGATTAAAAAGCAAAATTTAAATTCAAATGCTCAATTTATTTTTTTTTTCTCTCATGTGTTTTCCAAAAAGTACTTTTGTCCCTCGCAACTCCCACACATCTCCAGGAAAATGCGCTGCTGTGTAGTAAACCATACAGGATAGTGAGTTAAAACTCAAGGAAGTCATCATTTAATGCATACATTTTTTAATTATGGGCAATAAAAAAAAAAGCGAGTATCGCAAATTTATGGAGGAGAATCCGCAGAAATCACGAATTTGGTATTTTTAAAAAGTGGAAATCATGGTTTTTATATACAAAAAAAAAGCAGAAATCGCTGATTTTATATAAAAAAAAAAGCAAAAATGGCAAAATTTATAAAAAAAGTGGAATTCTGTCTTTAGGCGAAAAAGTGGCATCCCTGTCTGAAGAGACTGCTGTGCACAGAGCTGCAAGATTTAGCAAGAAGGTATATGCAAGTCTAAAGTTATACACCTCGAGGTCGATTTTTTAAATTTAATTTTTTGAGATTTTGAGATTTTTTTTATGTTTTGCTTTGACCTTTTCCCTCATTTAGTAAAATGAATCCAGTTTCAATCTTTTAGCCCAATATAGTAAATATTGTTCTCTGCAATTTTTGAATTTTTATGAGATTTTTTAGTCTTTTTTTTCCACTTTGTCCATTTCACAGCGATTTTTTGACAATAAAAGGAATTCAGTTTCATTCTTTTGGCCCAATATCAGGGGTCACAGACCTGCTCCAATTGCACCAAACTGCTCCAAATGAAAATATCTGCTACAATCTGCTACAAATGTATTTTTTTTACTATTTTTGCTCCAAAACGAGCATTTTGTTTTTTCTTTTCTACGGCGAAATTGGATTTCTTTGCGCCCATTTTTCCTCCAAACGGCAGATTTCCCCTTTTTTAAATTTTTTAAAGTCAAATCCACAATCTGAAATAAAGATTTTCGTCAAGTGATCACAGAAAAAAACGGCGATTTTCATCAGACTCTCACAAAATAAAACCTCGATTTTTGGCAAGAGAACGTGAAGTAAAATCATGATTTTTGGCATGTTACCAAGAAATAATATTGCGATTATCTTCAAATGATTCGCAAATTGAAACTGCAATTTTCGTCAGACGATCACGAAATAAAACATTGATTTTCGGCAAGTAACCGCGATATATGACTGCGATTTTAGCCGATTGACCGCGAAATAAGACTGCTATTTTCGTCAAGCAATCACAAAATAAAACCGTGATTTCCATCAAACGACTGCGAAATAAAACTGCAATTTTCATCAGATGATCGAGAAATAAAACCGTGATTTTCGTGAGACGGTCGCAAAATAAAATCAAGATTTTTGCCATAAATTGGAGAAATAAAACTACGATTATAAGCAAGTGACCGCAAAAAAAACCTGTGATTTTCGTCAGATGGTCGCGAATTAAAACTCCAATTTCTTTCCAACGATCACAAAAGAAAACTGCGAAGTTCGTGAATCGATCACAGAAAAAATTGTGAATTTCGCCAATCAGTGACTGAAAAAAATTGCAAATTTTGTTAATCAGTCGTATTTTTAAAAAATTGGTCGTTATGAAAAAAATAATTTTTGATGTAATGCCAACAAATATATAATTTTTTTATTGGAAAAATATTCAGGACTTACTTTTGAAAAATCAGATCAACCCGAAGCATTTAAAGCCAACCCGACCTGCAACAGAAGCGCAGGTTGGAATCAGGTTCCGTGACCCGAAACAGAACACTATCTGCAATTTCGAATTATATTTAGGAAAAGGACTTTTTGTAAGTAATTGCTGTTTTTGTTTGTTTTGAATCCTATCTCAAGAACTGAAATACGTAATTTAAACAAACTTCATATTCAGTTAGACTTTGACATAAATTGTGCTAATTAAGTTTTGGTGTAAACTGCCCAACAAGTGGAGCTGCTATGCTGCATTTTTCATGATTTCCTTGATAGCTATACCTCAAGAACTAATGCACAGAATTTCTTCAAAATTCAGATTTACACTTTGACGTAAATAAATGCTGATTAAGTTTTGGTTTAAATTGTCTGACAGGGGGCATTGCTATGCTGCATTTTTCACGATTTGTGCAATAACTATATCTCAAGAACTAATGCACAGAATTTCATGAAATTTCAGACTCTGTTAGACCTTGACCTAAATAGATCCTTATTAATTTTGGGTGCATACTGCCCAACAAGTGTCGCTGCTGTGTTTTTTTTTTTATGATTTCTGCGATAGCTATATCTCAAGCTCGAATACATTGGCATTTAATTTTTGTTGTAGACGATTTGATTTATATTGAAGAATATTTTGTGATGGCCACACCATACTAGTTAGTATTGCTAATGCATCCCTGATATAAATATTTCATGGAGTAAGGGAGGGGTTAAATTAGTTTTCATTTCTTTGTTTTTTATGGCAAATGATCCGAAATTTGGAATCTCTGAGGTCCAGAGTATAGATTTTGAACTGTATGAGATTTCAACATATGTGTTGGGTACAATGGTGATACTGAATTTATTTTCAAAAGAAGAGCTTTGGCTGCTCCAAAAACTCGATTTCCTGCTCCACAAGTAGTTTTTTGTTGCTCCAAAAACTCATTTTCCTGCTCCAAAAGCCGTTTTTGACTGCTCCAAACCCTGCTCCAATTCTTCCTGAGTGAATGTGACCCCTGCAATATAGTAAATTATGTCTTCTTTTTAAAAAGTTTATTTGGAATTCACACGGCGATGTTTAATTTTTCGTAATTTTTTTATGCATTTTTTTTACATTTGTTAAAGAAATAGCCTTTTTCAGCCTATTTCAGCCTTTTAGCTGAATATAGTTATAATTTGTCCTCTTAGATTTTTAAACTTTTCGTGATTGTTAGCCTTTTTTTAAAAAACTATTTTGGGGCGATTTTTTGACATTTGTAAAAAGAAGTCGGTTTAAATTTTTTCGACCAATTTAGTAAATTATGTCCTTTTTTCAAACAGTTAAAAATTTGCTCAGCATTTTTTTAATGCGATTTTAAACTTTTTATAGCGTTTTGCGGCAGTTTTTTGATGTTTGTAAAATGAATTTGGTTTCAAACTATTAGTTATAAACCCTGCGACATTTTAATTCTTCGCAAATTTTATTTAACTTTTTTAGCATTTTATTGTGTTTTGCTGCATTTTTTCACACATAAAATGAATCTGTTTCAATGTTTTAGTCCAATAGGGTGAATTTTGTAATACTACTTTTTAATTTTCCCCAAATTTTTCATGCTAATTTAGCTTTTATTGTTTTATTTTTCACATTCCATAGCGATTTTTTGACAGTCTTTTTCTGAAACTGAAAGAACTCTCCAGTAGCTTTTGCTACTGCAGTCTGCATAGTGATAAAATTAATATTGGAAGAATGCAGAATTGGTTCCTATAACAACATGAATGATGATGCAGACAATTTGAATTTATTCTGGGTCGAAATGAAAACTGTCCAAAGCAATTTTTTGAACCGGGACCGAACAACCCTCCCCCCCTTTTTTTTTTCCTGATAAATCAAAAACCAGAACTGAACCTCAAACAGTTATATTTAAATGAAACGAAATGAGAACAAAAAATTTGGTTGGAGATCCTATATTCAGTATTTTATTTGAGTTTTCAAAACAACCAGCATTTTGTATAACTTCGGTATAAAAAAATTTCAATCTTTTATTAATTTCCAAGTTCTGAATACACCGTATTTTCACAATTAAGCTGTGTGGGAGCATTAATCTCTCTCTCCCCCCCTCCCCCCTCCTGGATCCTTTCACAAAATTCTCTGTGAATTTCAGAAAATATATTTTTTTTTTAACTCCGAATCACCCCTGGTCCCGGGATAAGCTTATCCTTCCCAATTTAGAAATCCCACAAGAAGTGAGATGATTAAACAATATGTAACATCAAAAGTTATAAGTAAAATTAATGAGAATGCATCATGCTTACCATATTTTAAATAAAATGATGAAAAATTCCTAGTTTAGTGTATTAATCATTCATTAAAATTACACGCAAAATTTGCAGACAGATTATGAAATTTTAAAATCTTGTCGCAGACAGCTAGAGAATATAGGTGCATATTCCCAAAATCTGGAAGGAGCCAGTGGCTCCTAAACCCAAAAAATCCAGTGGCCACATTTTGACACAAAAGCATAAAAACAATATTTTTTCTCTTTTAAATTTGGACAGCGGGATTTTATAGACTCTTCCCACCATAGTTGTATATAAACAATTCCCTAAAATTTTTTGTTCTATGAATAAACTCTTAACACCCCACCCCTCCCGCGCCAAAAGGAAAAAAAAGGTGTTTTATATAGCTGAAAATAAACACTCAACATGGAGATTTGCATAAAAAATGTCTATAAAATCAAAAGAATATATGAAAAAATATGGAGAAGATTTATTTTCTTTTAGGTTATAGATTTTAATAAAATAAATTCAACACTTTCTGACATTCAGGGATGATGGAGAAAGATCGAACACTATAAGCCTCGTTGCAACTTTTGTTGGCAAGGGGATTTTTTAAGGATTTTTTAAATCCTTAATAATAAATTACAATTTTTGTGACCGATCGCCAATTTTCATGTTTTATTATCGAAACTCCTTGACGAAATTTGCAATTTTATTTCACAACTGATTGACGAAATTCATGCTTTTTTCTGCGACTAATAATCGAAATTCTGTATTTTTTTTTCTGCGACTAACGAAATTCAGGATTTTTTCTTCTGTGACCGATTGATGAAATTCACAATTTTTTCTGTGATTGATTAATTTTTTTTTTGTAGCCGCTTGATGAGATTTGCGTCTTTAAACCACGGGCAACTGACGAAACTCGTAATTTTTTTCCTGGACTAATTGGCAAAATTCACATTTTTTTTTTTTAATTGACTGATAAGTTTTGCTTTTTTTTCTGCTACCAATTGATGAAATTAACGTGTTTTTTTTTTCCTCGACCGATTGTCGAAATTCGCGTTTTTTAAAATTATTTCTTGGAGACCAATTGAGGAAATTTGCAGTTTTATTTGTGACCGGTTCACGAAATTTGCAGTTTTATTTCATGAGCAATTGATGGAATTCATGGTTTTATTTGCCGAGCTATGAAATTTGCTGGATTTTTCCGTGGCCGTTTTCACAAAGTTCGCGAACGATTGACAAATTCATTTTGCAGAACTCTAACTACCGTATTTACCCGCGTATAAGTCGAGAAATTTTGGACTAAAAAACGGTTTAAAGTTAGAGGGGTCAACTTATGCGAGGGTCCTTTTTTTTTTTAAACCAGAAGTCAAAAATGCCCTTCTGAAAGGCAATTGTTTTCTTTTCGCATTCCATAACACAATGACGTCATTTACTGTCGATTTCCATACCAGGAGAGAAAAAGAGGAATTAATTGATTTTCTTTATCAGCGCTGAGGTAAAGGTTTGGAGACTGAGTAACGGGTTTGGTGCTGATGAATTTAAGCCTACTACTCCCCCCCCCCCCCCATCTGAAAGATCAGTAGATAAAATTCCGAGAATGTATCACCCCTATGTGCAATTGAATCGTCCGCGAGTGTCTAGAAACAACTTCTTCTCTAAAAACACATGACCCGTGTTCTATCTTGCGTGTTCTTGATAGTACACTTATACATTATTTCTTCGTTTATCTTACTGCACTTTTTCTCCTTGTTTCTACTGATATGGTTGATTTAGTTATTAGAAAACAGAAACACAATTCATATGCAGCTGGATTTAAACTTAAAGTTATTTCTTTTGCGGAAGAGTCTAACAACTGTGCTTCTTCTCGTCAGTTAGGGGTTCACGAAAAATTGCCCAGTGGGTTAAAGATCCGTCGAATCAAATTTCTTCCGAAATGATTATAAAATCGTTCAAGAAATGATGCATAAGCAATGAACTAGACGGCACAGAAAATTATGCCATTTTCGAAAGTGATAACGACGAGGAAGAATGTGGCGATACAGACGTGTATCATGATGAGCCGATGACGACGAAAGATTTTTGTGAATTGTTTGGCGAGTCCGATAGTGAATTGGACCTTGAATCAGTTTAACTTTGTATATTACTTTAGTATATTATTATCTTCATTATTGTATATTTAGAACTTTTTTTTTCAGATGATTTCGAATAAATGCACAAAAAAAAAATCAAAGTTTCTTTATTATTGTATATTTAGTACTTTCTTTTCTTTCCAGGTGATTTTGAATAATGCATTTTTTAAAAAATTCAAATTTCTTGCTCGGAAAAGGGCGGAGTCGACTTATACGCGGGATTTAAGAAAATTCAAATTTCTTGATCGGGAAAGTGGGGGGTCGACTTATACACGGAATCGACGTATATGCGGGTAAATACGGTAACTAAATAAATAATGATAATTCGAAGAGTTCTGCTTATTCATGGAAGAATTGCATGCTGATATCTATGTCTACTTGTAAGAACATATCGGAAAAATCCCAGAGCTACAAATTTAATGAGTGGGATCTAAAATTATTGTATTCTCGTTACGAATTTTTTTTTGTTGCGAGCTAATTGCGGTATGTCGCCACCACAGAGTTCATTCACAGCGCATATCAACATGATTTTTTTTATTGCTATTTTTTTTCTTTTTTAAAGAAGTAAACAAAAAATTTGTGGTTCAGCAGAAATGTGGCATCTATGTTAAATCGTATTTATTTAATTATGGCCTGGAAAATACATAAAATTGCTAAATATTGCAGAATTATGGAGGACAATCAGCATATTTGATCAAAAAAAAAAAAGATTGAAAAAGAGTATACCTATAAAACACATGGCGATTTAGACATTGAAAGTAAGTGGCCAAAGCAAAAAATTTAGTCGCCACATGGCGACTGGCGACCGTAAATCTGCACCTATACTAGAGAACTTTCTGCCACTGGGTCTCAAACTATATCTCCGTAAGCCATATAATACAAAATAGTGACAAAAATGATCATTTAGATTCTTAGACAATTACATTCACAAATATAGAATCATTAAAGATATATATATAGTTTAGAATGAAAGAAAAATATGCTTAAAACATAAATTTTGATTCTGTATATAACAAAAGAGTAGATTAAAAAAAAAAAAAAAAAGAACTCTTATTTATTAAAGTATATGCCCAAAGAGTTTGTTAAAAGTTCATTATCACTATTAATTAGCCCCCCCCCCCTCCACAAAAAAAAATAAAAATTTAAAAAAAAAGCCTGCCCGACACGTCCATAGTCTGTGAAAAATTAAGCCTCTGCTCAGGGATGTAAAAGTCCAATGCAGATCTCTATGCTGGCCATGTTAAATCTCTATATTGATCTGAAACTAGCATCAGCTCGTGCCACAGTACACTTATTAAACGTTATTCTCGACCCTACATGGTCCATTGAAAATTTTTTATATGCTGTTGGCTTTGCCTGACCCTTTTAAATTTGTTATATTGGGCCAGTCGACCCGCTTAATTCTTTTTATCTGTTGGCCCGTTTTTAAAATGTCTTTATTTTGCCGGCCCATTTGAAAGATTGCCTTCATTTTTCAGGCTGGACATGGATGAGGCCCGGATCCTTGCAGACTGGATGATAAAGTTGAGAAATATGCTAAATGAGTTGATGTGCTTTGAGCTGAATGCTTTTTAAAGGAAATAAAGGGATCAATATTTCTGTGTTTTAATATTTTAAAAATGACAATGTAAAAAAACCCGATCATTATGAGGTTAAGAATTAGTTTGAAAAGATATTTTGCTTATTTAAAAATATATATATATTTACCATATTTTCCTGGTGTGTGTGTGTGTGTGTGTGTGTGTGTGCGGGGGGGGGGGGAGGTCAACTTATGTTTTTTTTCATTTCTTTAAACTATCTTGCAGTATTTTTCTCCGTCATTTTTCTCTGAAACCATTATCGCTGAATAACAGATTTTTAAAAACAAATTACTCACTGGAAACTCCATTAACTTTTATAAATAAAAGTGACTAGGAATTCTGAAAATAAATAAGAATTGTTGATTTTTTTTTCTGTATGTGTGAATGCTTTGAAGAAATTTGGCAAAGGAGGTGGGAATGGAGAGGTCCATAAGTGCCAATTGCAGATGGAGTCCCCTCACTGTCTATCTTTCATATTATAAAACAAAAGGCACTGTTGACATCACGTTTCTTATGTAAAAAGCATTATTTCTCTATTTGTTTTCATGCTGATTTTTGTGTTCTTTGCATTCTATATGAACATTTTCGTTTAATAGTGGCTTCTGTGAAAAATTAGCTGGAAGAACTGTAAGTAAATATATTATTCCTTCTTAATTGGAAATTATATTTTTCTGTCGAACTGGCATTGAGAAAAGCCAAGTAATAAAATGTGGGCTACCTATCGCCAAATTTTCCAATCTTAAAATGTTATAAAATCAAAGCAGGACTTTTCAGTTTGCCAAGTACGGCCAGTAGAAATGGCTTTAATGGAAATGGAGAAAAATCAAAATTATTCTGTTTTCCTTGTTTACTGTTAAATGCAAATAAGAGTGTGTGATTTTTAGAAAGGTTTGATGATAAAAGTAGCAAAATGTCAAAAAAAAAAAAAAAACTCTGATAAAATTAATTTAAAGATTGCAGTTCTGAATCATTTAAAGAAAAATGCATGCAGTAAAATCCTTTATCACATATTTATAATCATTGGATATTTAGATATTTATAATAATCGGATCTTTATATATTTATAATTATTGGAACATTCATCAGAATATACTGGGGATGTCTAACTACATTTCTAAACAAAAAATTTTAAACTGATATTTCGGTGATTTTTTGAAAGAAAAGTCCCCTTAAAGGAGAAGTGTGCATTTTATATTTGAAGATGGACCCCCCCCCCCCTTATTATTTGGGTGACAAATAGTGTTATTTTCATGAGTAATCAGTCTTCTAATGTAAATTAATTAATACTAATAAAAGTAAAAAAAACCCTCCAATAATTGAAAATTCACTGATTAGATTTATGCTTGTTAGAAAGTGCAAACTGGTGAATTTATTATTATTTATAATTATAATGGTTACTCTGTTTCTTTTTAAAGATATATAACAGAAAAAAAACATTTGAACTATCTATTCAGGATTTTTTAATTGTTTTCTAAATGTATAGTCATAATTTATTTAATATTGATTTAATGATAAAATACATTTTTTAATTTAATTATCACTCTTTATTTTTCATTTTTAATTTCTTTTTTACTACGTTTTAGTGTTTAAAATATTTCGTTGTTCCATTTTCACAGCCAGTTGGGACAGTTTAGCAAGCTTGGTTTGCCGCATAATTAACTCCATTGTTTTTGTATCTCGTAACAACTGTAACCATAAAGATTATTTGGCGAACTATCGCCTGCAGTCGGATAACTCGAAAAACACCTTAAAATTACTTTATTCAATTATAATTAAGTTCTTAAAATATTCAAATGCTGTATTGTCATTGGAAATACACCTGCGTGTGTGTAGATAATTTTTTTTTATAGTTCTAGACTATCAGGAAGTGAGTGAAAAATCAATTAGAAAATTCCATCTTTACACACAAAAAACAAGTTAAGTTAAATAAGAGTATAACAAATAAAAATGAATTATGAATTAAATCTTTATTTATTGAGTACAGACATAAAGTATAATAGATGAATTTCAAAGGTAAAGAAAATACTAATCATAGATAATTTTATAACTAAAATTATTAGATTAATTTATTACATTAAATTAAATTAATTAATTTTATTAAATCTTCAGAATTTTTTTATGAGTAAAATTTTATAAAATAAATAAAAATAAATTCATTAAAACCACCAGAAAAACGCGCAACCATATAATAAATTTTTGGAGGTTTACTGTATTGGAAATCCAATTCCTTACTCATTGTATCCAAAATATTTTATGTCAGATATGCCATTCCAGAGATCACCTTCATACTTTTTATGGTTAAGAAGCTACTTCACCCATGCGAAAACACCCACTCACTAATGTTAATCCTATAGGTGAAAGTTTTTACAATATCTCATTTACATTTCAATATTTTTAAATGATTTTTTTTTTCATTGGATAGCCGAGGTCGATCTCTATGCAAGCCCTTCTTTACTTTTTTGATTTTGTTTGTAGGTTTTTTTTCATGAGGATAGCTTCATTTTCGAAACTGATTCTGAAAGTAAAAATATCTTAATAAAAAAAAAAAAAAAAAAAAAAAAACTTCTTAACAAAATCGAAAAATTAAAAAAGGAACTGCATAGAGATCAATCTCAACTATCCAATGAAAAAAAAAATCATTTAAAAATATTGAAATGCAAACAACATACTGTAAAAACTTTATAGAATGAATATAGAAGAAAGAAAAATAGACAGAAAATCATGAAATTTCATCTGAAGGGACAAAGATATATCTTTGGGCTAAAAGAAGGAAAAAAATTATGGTAATTAAAATTTGCAAACAGGGTGCACCATTGTAAATTTTTAAGATACAGTTTTTATTAATAATATTAAATGGTTTGACGAAATTTTTATGATTTAATCAAGCAAAAACTCAATTTTTGAGATAAAATTAATTTGATTAGCTGAATCTTTTAAAGAAATTTTTAAAACCACACTTTACCTACAATTTTTAACTTTAAGCAACATTTGTTTTCAAAGTTTCCTTGCAAATCTGCTCTATAACTGTAAAGACTACATTTTTAAAATGTTAATTAGTTAAACTGTCATGGCAAATTTTAAAATACAATAAAAAAGACTTTTTATGTAGCATTTTTGTTTTCAGAAAATAAGCTATTAATATTGCTGAAAATTCTTTTTTTTATTTTATGAAATGCACCTTAAGGATTGTCTAAAAAAAAAAAGGGAAAGAAAAACAGCGAGTCAGTTGAAAGTATTTCCTGAAGTTTTGTCATTTAGGAATATGGGACTCCTTGAGAAATCCAAATAGTATACGCACCTTGTAAATGAAACAAAACAGCAGATTTTTTTCCATAATCGGGTTTAATTTGTGAGTTCAGCAAACGTGGTTTCACACAAATTTACTTTCATCATTGTAATCATTGTTGCTACTCTCAAACGCGTAAAACCACATAGTCATATCCTTTAATGTCAAATTCTCACCACGCTTTGTGATATTTGGCTAAATATCTTGGCGATAAAATAGGTCGCCATAAATGAAGCCAATTTGGCAATAGTTGACTAATTTTCAGAAATTCACATTCAAATTCAGTATTGATGAAAAATAGGAATCTTCTATAATTGGATTCCACGCATTTAGCTTCGTGTGTTTAAATAAAGTTAGCTGAATTCTCAAAAAAAAGGAAGAGGGAAGATACCTTTTCCTCCCGGTAGAAACCGGAAGGATTTTTTTTCATCTTGAAGAAAATAATGTGGTTATTGCAGAATTTCTTCCGGCCTTTGGTGCCAAAAAATGTAGCTGCGTCGCTGGGTATTGCTGCCTTGTGGAGCATACACCCCACATTAGGAACCACTGCCTTAGAGTCTCAAAACAAAATACTAGCAACACTTTATTAAAGCTTTTGCTTTGAGAACAACTTTTTGTTGTTGTTTTGTTTGTTCTAAAATTAGAGGCACAGAACTTTTCTCAAGTATAGACATAATATTCTCTGAGTCAAATTTCAACTTATTCTTCTGAATATGGCCCTTCTTGAATTTATATACATGCTATAGTCATACAATTACAAATGTTAACAGCCCATTATTATTTTTATTTTTTTACTTTAAAATGTTGTTTTTGTCATTTTTTAATGAAGTATAATTCTTTACAATGTGTTCATTATTTGCTGAGCTAAATTATACAAACTTACAAATTTCCTTCTTGTAATCTATATAATATATAAATTTCTTTTGCATATATTGTTTTCATAGTGCAGTTTATTCACCCGGTTTCAAAACAGTGTATATAAATAAAAAAAATAATTATAATATGGAACATTGAACCATCCATGAAAATAAATGTTAACTTCCCATGCTTTTGTTCATATTATAAATTTTTGTTGTGATTTTCTCTGGTCATATGTCCATGCAGTATTCGTGTTACTACATGCCTGTGCTTGCATCTCCATACTAATGACAATAAATGCTTTGGTAATGTTATTCTTGAGCCAACCAAAGTTTCAGGGCAATGATGTGGGAATGAAATGAAGTGGAGACATATAAATAGAGGCTAACTCTCCAAAGAAAGATATTGCAAACTGTGATGTGTATAGCAGATAAATGTGTGCTCCTGAGGTGTCTGTTATTCAGATATGTTTTACTGTATGTCTGTTTTTTATATTTATATTTTGCATATACTTTAATTGATGTTTATTCATGATATTGTTTCTTATTTTTTTACAGCATGCCCTTGATAATATTAGTTAGCCAAATTAAATTCCATCTCAACAGGATGTTTTAAGAACAACATTCGAAACAACAGGGATTGTTGAAAGTTCACTTTCAAAGGATTGCATTTCAAGTAAGGAGGCTTACAAAGTATCATTCTTAACTAAAAATGTATTTTTTTTTTTAAAGGGAATCAAGTTCATTTCATAATTTATTATGCATTAAAAAAAAATAAAATACTTTGTATTTTATGATTTGTCACGCTTCAAATTGTAAAATCTCAAATTCAACTAACATTATCTTCTGAACTTGTCATTCCTTTTTGAGACATTGTCAGGACTTATGAAATTATGTTTGTGTGTGTATTTATTTTCTAAAATAACTTTTTGATGATGATGATGCACATTTTTGATATTTATTTGACAAAACTAGATGAAGAAACACAATACTTTCTGCAGTTATATAGTAGTTTGTTGAGTATGTAATCATAACTCGTCTTGTCATATATGTCTCAGAATTAACAGTAACATTTCTTTTAAATGCTGATTTTTATTAGTTTATTACAAAATAACTTTTTACTGTAAATAAATATATTTGGTTATTTAATGTTATTTTTATGGCAGTTCTCCTAAATAAAATTTCTGCATTATTTAAAAAAGTTACTAAATACAGTAGACTTCTTCAAATCCACACAGCTTGGGACCAGAGGTTGTGCAGATTTTAGAATTTTGCAGATTTCTGGCCACTGTTTTGTTTACATTTTTAAAACAGTAATTTGAATGTAATGTATTCAAAATTATAATCAATGCTTACAATAAAGTAAAATATTAAAAGTAAAGGTGAAGTAAATTATTAATAATGCATGACTAAATAGGTATAATAATGATGAGATAAATATTTCTTGAATGATTCAACAAAACTCACCTCATAAAGGTATACTAATAATTTACATCAAAATCATAAAATAAAATACTATTTCATGTTTAGCCAGATTTAATAACAAAAAGAAGCTTCATGAATACGTAAACGTATTTGATAAAAAGATCATGGTCATCACTGATATCAGTGCTATCTTGAATTTTTTCAGAAATAAATTGATACTTCTTGCATGAGAAGGCATGTCTTCAATCATATTAACCAGAATTACATATTAAAATGTGAAGGGAATGGTATAGTAATAAAATATATCTTGAATTTTTCTCCTACATCTCAACTGTCAGTTTCATTGTTTATATCTGTAACAAAGTGCGGATTTTGGGCATTTGCAGATTTTAGGATGGTGGGTTTGAGGGAGTCTACTGTGTAATATAAAACTGATGTAGATAGTTATAGTGTTAAAATCTCTTTGTTTCTTTGGTTAATAGTATTCCTTTTTAAATAGATTATATGGAAAAGACCCCTGTACAAAATTGACCTTATATAGGTTAGTTCGGCAAGAATTTCAAACTTGAAAAGAAATCACAAATAATAATAAACATTCTCTGGGCCTCTTGAAGAAACTAGGCCTCCCAATATATGTCAGGATTGCTTGGGCTACTCTTGAGTATGACAAGTGCCGTATTACTCAAGGGCCCAAAAAACATCTTCATCTTCACTAGTAATTTTATTGAAAAACTCCTTAATGTGATAGAAATTTTAAAACAGTTTGATTTATTACATGGGAAATATTTTACACTCTTGAATGAAACCATAACAATACCGTAAATACTGAAAAACAATTGCAGCAAGTTGCAACTGCACAAGACATCATTTTAATGTAATATGTATCTATACATATATAGATAAGATTATAATACTTTATCAATTGACTGCAAAAATATTTAATTTTTGAAATAAAGAAATGAATTTTTTAGACTTTTAACACTGTTTTCTGTTCAGAATTCTATGGTTATCTGCAACTCTCAACAGCCAGTCAATGCTCGGTGACTTCACAGGGCTACTGAAAATAGGAATGTGTCATCATCTCTCCCTTCCCTTTTCTCTAGTCCTGTGTGATCCATGTATGAATATTTTTAATTAAGGTCAATAGAAAAATATAGAAATGAGGCAAATGTCACAAAAAGAGGAGAATCCATAAAAATTGCAGATTTGATTAAAAAAAATTTAAAGCAGAAATATGCCGTTTGGCAGAAAAGTGCATGCCTGGTAATGAATCACATACAAAACAAAGTGTTTAAAGGTATTGTCCCAAATTTTTGTAATATCTGTTCACTTTTATATTTTAAAGTATATTTTATATTTGTTTGACTTAAATCATTTCAGTTAAAATCTTGATTTAAATTCATTTTTTATATTAAAAAAAATCGCCAATTTAAATTAGGTAAAAATAAAAGCAATTAATATATTGAAATACTTTCATAATAATCACTAGTTAAAAATAAAAAATTGTATGAGATTGCATTTTAACCACTTTAAAAATACATATTTGTGGCCATTATAATGATACATAGCATAATTATAATGCACATAAAAGATGTTAAACTGATCATGAAAGAAAAATCTTTGAGACATACTGTAACCGATATTTGTCAAGCATTTTGCAATAATAATTTTAGAAAAATTGAAAAATAAAGCAGCAGTTATTCTTTGTTTTGAGCAACATGGAACAAGATATTGCATATTCAATTAAAATCAGGTTGATTATTGATTTTCTTTTATGTAATTCAGTAGACTCCCTCAAATCCTTCACCCAAAAATCTGCAAATACCTAAAATCCACACATTGTTTCTGATGTAAACAATGAAATTTACCATTAAAATATAGGTGTAAAATTCAAGTTTTTTTTATTTTATATAATTCTGTACACATTTTAATATGTAATTCTGGTTAATATGATTCAACTCATGTTTTCTCATGAAGGCAGTATAAATTTATTTTTGAAAAAAATCAAAATAGTGCTAATATCAATGGCGATTGCAATAGTTTTTATCAAATAATTTTTGTATTAATCAAGCTTTTTTGGTTATTAAATATGGTTAAACATGAAATAAAACTTCGTTATTTTAAGATTTTAATGTGAATTATTAGTGTACATTTATAAGGTGAGTTTCCCAGAATAATTCAAGGAAAAATTACCTCATCATCATTATGCATTATTATTTACTTGACCTTTATTTTTAATATTTTAAATGTTTTTTAAAATTTTCTTAATTTTTATTATTTTACTTTATAGTAAGCATTCATTATAGTTTTGACTGCATTATTAAATTCAAATTATTGTTTAAAAAATGTAAACAAAACAGTGACCAGATATTCGTAAAATTCAAAAATCTGCACAACCTCTGGTTTTAAGATATGCAGATTTAAGACAATCCACAGTATTTAAATCACCTGAATAACAGAAATTAAAAGTTCAAACCTACCTTAAAAATTTTATAATATTTTCACAAAATGCATTTCTTTTTAAATAATAAACATTTGTGCGTTTATTAATTTTATTGCACTTTAATGGTTCACTAACTTTCAACTACTTAAATTATAATAATCATTTGATCTAACCATTTCATTATTTATATAATACTAAAGTTAACCCTTTTACTCCCATGCTAAATGCTGAAAATGTCAGGAATTTATTGTAGATTACTAGTTGATGTACTTATCCATACATCAAAAACAAACATAGCATTTCATTTTAAATAAAATTAAATATGCACTAATATGGTATATACATTACATTGCCAAAAATTGCTGGCCGCTTTTGATTTTAAATATTTTATCGAATAACTAAAGAAACACTTGATGAATTCTTTTAGAACTTTGAAAATATAAATAACATGTTTGACCTCATATTTTTCCATAAAGATTTGATCACAAGGGTAATTAGGGGACCACTCTGCTGAAATATTAATTAGTGTATAAATATTTACCGATACTGGGTTTGATTCGTCTCATGTATGCCACTAGGAGTTGTGCTCATGATTGACGTGTTCCATCTTGTGCTGCATAGGTTGTAGCCTAGCCATATAAGAGGATGCTAGACCAGCTGTCGTCCGGATGGCTTAATTGGTAAAGCACTTAGTGCGCTATACCAAGGGATCCGGGATCGAAACCCGGTCTGGACATTTTCTCACTCTGTTGGTTGTATGCTGTTTAGTAAAGTGATAATTCACATCCTTTTATTTCAGTAATTTACAGTGTAATTTCAGCTCTACTGAAAAATTAATTAGTATATAATTATTTTTTGTTGGAATAGGTTTGTTATGAAGATTTTCCAAGAAATAAAGCATCATAAAAAAAAAAAATTGAAAATTTTGGGGGAAATCTTTATTATCCAGCTACTTTTAGAAAGCAACTGAAATTCAGCTCTCACTATCACCAACCTCTTTCTGAATTTTCACTATATTCAACTTTTATATATATATATATATACACACTAGCTGACCCCCACCCGGCATTGCCCGGGCCCATGATAATAAATACAAAATTTAAAAAAAGTTGATTTTTTTTATTAAATCTTTAACCTGATTTTGTATGAAATTATATTTTAAGATGAAAAATTCGTGAATAAATATTGATATTTAGTGATAAAAGCACTCATTTTCTTGTTTTTTTACGTAGGATCGTTTCATAGTTTTAAAATACAAGTTCTTTTTGTCCGAACTCTTTAAAATCTTTATTGGTGTTAAATAAAATGGTTTTACAGCCTGTGTAGAAAATTTGTGAGAAAATATTTTTATCCAGTTGTAAAAGAAATGTTTTCTTCTCGCTTTTTTTGTTTGTTTTCACATCGACTCATTTAACATAGCAATAAAAAAATAGTTCTCATCTTCCGAACTCTCTGACATTTCAATCGGTCATAAATATAACTATCGAAGCTGTCTTTGGAATTTTGTATGAAATTATATTTTAAAATGAAAAATTCGCCAAAAAATATTGATATTAAGTGATAAACACACTCATTTTCTTGTTTTTTTATGTAGGGTCGTTTCATAGTTTTAAAATAAAAAGTTATTTTTGTCCGAACTCTTTGAAATCTTTATTAGGGATAAATAAAACAGTTTTACAGCCAGTGTAAAAATTTCATAATATTGTTATCTAGTTGTAAAAGTTTTCTCGCTTTTTTGTTTGTTTTCGCGTCGGCTCATTTAACATAGCAGTAAAAAAATAGTTCTCATCTTCCGAACTCTGACATTTCAATCAGTTATAAATGTAACTATCCAAGCTCTCTAAAATTTTATGAAAAAATATGCATATTTAGTAGTGAAAACATGAATTCCTTAAAAAAAAAAAAAAGCTTTAGCTTTCAACCTCAGAACAAAAATATATTAGAAGGTCCATGCTTTCAATGCAATGGTACACCTCCATCCGTTTTAAATCAAACCCTTTTCAATCCCCCTAGGCTAAACAGGCTAATCAATCAGGTTTCCCATTTCTGAGTGGAATGTTGACGCATGCACAAAGAGATGATATTCATGTGGAAAATTTGACAGAATTCTCTTTTCGTTTTAAATAAATATATATCTACTTATAGTAAAATCCGAAGGCAAGAAAGTATCTGTAATGGTTCTGGACGCGACCACTCTGGTCTGCAAATCGACCATAGTTAAACACCATGGCTTAATGAAAAACCTATGCTACATCCAAATCTGCTGTTAAAATATTTGTAAAAGCATATTAAAGCTTTTAAATAGTTTAATTTTGTTTATAAAACTGTCACATACTATAAAGTGCATATTTTGAATTATTATTCAGTTTTACTCATTGTAATCAAATATACTTATTTAATATGCTTTTATGTTATATGTTTATATATATTTATACTTCATTTCATTTTGAAAATTACTTTTAACTTGAACAATTTTTTAAAAATATAATTTAAATTAATGTACAGTGTTACTCATTATTCAGCACTTGTTATTTTATATATTTAATTATATATTGAAATGCATTTGTAAAAGACTTTTAAGATCAGCAACATTTTTGAAAAATATATTTTAAGTTATTAAATTTTACTGATAATTATCCAACACTTTTTATTTTAGACGCTTTACTATACATTAATATATATATATATATATATATATATATATATATATATATATTGAAAAATAATTTTGACATTAAAAACATTTCCAAAAGGAAATGCATATTTTAAAATGTTATTCTATTTTACTCTTTATTACTAATTATTATTCAACACTCTTTATGATATGTTTAATTATATGTTTATATATATATATATAATTATAATATCTATGAATTTCAAAAACATATCTATATATTATTAAAAAAATATTTTACAAATTAAAACAAGTTGTTGTGTCTATTTTTATGTACATTAAGTGTTATGAGGTAACATTCACAGGTTGTTTGCAAGTTTTATTTAATTATTTCATTTTTGAATAAATCGTCTTCTTTAAAACATTTATTTTGCTTACTGAGAATGTTATAAATTATTCAGAAACAAAATTGTTACGTATAGAAGAAAATGTTTCATATGTTGATATTTTAAAGACATTTAAGTATTTTTCTATTACATTATATTATTTTTTTAACTAAAAACCTGGTTAAACATAAGAATTAAATTTATTTAAAAAATTCACTTTTGTATTACAATATCAGAGAATATACCTCATTTTTTAATAAATATATGTATAGTAACAACTTATTCCATGTACGTGAATTTCAAAAAGTTTCATGGAATGCTTATTTTGTTCTAAGTTTTTAAAGAATATTTTACAAGCGTTAGGCTTAACTGCTCAAAATCCTTCGGCCCAGAAGGAGAAATCGAATTTTCTTGCACCTGTTGGAATAATATTCCATACATGTGTCTAAACATTTTGTCTTATCACTTCATTTAAATCATTCATTTAATCCTCATCAGAAATTCCTAAATTACTTTTAGTTTCATATTTATACATGTCTAAGTTCTGGCTTATACATACATATATATGTTGGTTTATGATTTACTTATTTCAATATCTAAATATCATATTTAATATTTCATTGAGTTTACTTACAATAATAACTGCATAATATATCCAGGCATATTCATTTTTACTTTCACACCACATTCTTAATCCTTCCTATCTCCGTACACGTTCAAGTGTCACAATGTGCCGAAGCGATTACGGCAGTTGGCGACAGACGGTGTGATCATCTGTTTCCTTTTACGATCTCTCCCTCGTCGCTGCTGGTTACTTTCACTTTCTCCGGATCTTTTGTGAAGCCGGTAGTGACGTTCTGCTCATTAGATATGGAAGGCTGTGTGATAGGTTGTTTATCTAGAGAGATATCTTTATATATGATAGCTCGTGGTACTATCATCAGCTTCGTCTTTTAATTTCATTTGTGTTTTGTGGCAAGGCAATGTCTTCATTATGCCACTGATTGATTATAGCTAGGGATGATGGAATGCATTTTAAGATGTCTTATAATATTTTAAGTGTAATATTATTCAGGATGGTGCTTTTTAAATCTTCATAAGTGTTAGAGTCTGTGTTTTAAATCTAAAGAAATGTTCAGTGTTTTGTGAAAGCCGGTGGATGAAGTTTCAAGATATAGTTGGAGGTTTTTAAGCTGTTTTTCTTTTCTCTTGTTGGTAAAGATGTCTTGCCTGAAAGCAAAGAAAGAGAATGGCGTTTATTTACCCAGTATATCAAAACACCGACAACAACTGCATCACGTTCGGTTTATATTTCGGTTCATAGTTTAATTCATAATTTATTAGTTTCTGTTCAATGTTGTTTTCCCCTCTCCTTATTATGTTTTAAACCGACTTTACATATACTGTCTTGATCAATGTTATCAGACAGGTTTAAGAAAGTTGTGTTTGTATTTTTGAATACTGTTAGAGGGGGAGGTGAAATACACAGAAAACTTTCAGTAAGTAAATTTACATGTATTTTTCATTTAGTTTTCTCGAGATTGTTTTAGTATTCTTTTGACTTTATTTAATTGATTTTACTACTGGTTAAGTTCTCTATAAATAAAGTTTTAGTTTAAGAAGTTTGTTGATGCTTTTGACAGTTTTTCTCCCTCTCAGTTTTAACATCATGTTTAAGTCTCTTGTTTCCATTTCTTGCTTTGTAAGGTCTGGCAAATATTTTTGGTGTTACAGACTTCATCATGTTTACGGGTTTTGGGTGGAGGTCCGTTGGTTCACCATGGTTTGTTAGGCACTGTGGCTTTGGTGCTTTCAGTATGCTAATGACGGTTACTGCGTGGTATATCGGAGGTTTTACCATGAGGCAGGGTACGAGATGAAACGGAGATTAACAATCTTTAAGATGGATTGTATTTGAAAGAGAGGAGGATAAGAAAGGTCATTTAATGTTTACATTCTGTTTTAAATTAAATTTAATATATTTAAAGTTATAATGTTAAATTATATCAGATTAAAGTTTAGTGTCTCTAATGATAATCATGTTTAAAGATGAATTGAATTTAAATGATAAGTAACTTTCTTTTTGAAACGTTTTCCTTGAAGGCTTCAGTTCATATAAAGTTTAAGGTATATTTTTATTTATATGATTTGTTAAATTTGTATTCTTGTCTTTTTAATTTTTATTCCTGTTTTTATTTAATAAACGTTTAGTTATTTTTAAAAACAGTTGGTCATTATTTCAAGACACAATTCACATATTACTTTTCAACTTATTTTCTCATACTTAGCTTGCGTAATCAAATGTCAGCTTATACGCTCCATTAGTGTTTATAAATCTGCATTCTTTAATATATCAGTAATTACTCTGGTAATTACTATTCTAAACAGCTCCCTCCTCAGATACGCACTTCAGAGTATGCATGCTGTCGCGAAGGGGTTAAACTATTAAATTAAGAAATGCTGCATGAAAATAAAGTATAATAGGAATGGGTAAGTTAATAAGCAGGGATCACTCTAGAGAGTTTCAGAGGGGCAGGCTGGCCTCATGCCCTTTTTAGATAAAATCCCACCCTCCTTGCCCTTTTTCCGGGTAGAATTCTACCCTCCTTGCCCTTTTTCCAGAACTTTCCAACCTTCCTTTTATTCCTGGGTAGAATCCTCCCTTATTTGCATTGTACTTAAAAAAATTCTTTACCTATCTTTTATTTTTAGAAAGCTAGTATGGTACATCAGGAGTACTCCTCTTTCCCTCTTTATTTCTCTGTGAAATGCCCTAGTATGTCTAATCTGACTTTGAGCGATTCATCTTTTTATTTATCATTTTTTCCATTGAACAAGACATAAAGGGTAACTAAGGGTCATTGATTAATTTCATCTTCTCTAGTGAAATGTAGTATTAGATCAGGCATTCTGGCCTTTGACCGCATGATAACTTACATAAGTTCTATAAAAAATTTCAGAAGTAGCTTTAGAACTTTTATTTTGTAGCTTTTTTAAAACCAGTTTTGCTAAACCCGGGAAAAAGTTATCTGGTGAATAAAAGTTTTAGAGAGAGAAGTTTTTGAATATCGTAGGAAAAGGGGGAAATGACTGTGAATATAGTAAACAATTTTACAATAAAAATCGAGAACATAAGTTTCATTTTGCTATTTTTAATACTTTTCAAACAGTGAAGTTATGGAAATGTTACGCCACCGTACATTGTTTCTGCATTAATCTATGCTAATTTAATTCACTAATTTATGTTAATTAAACACTTAACTTAATCTTATAATCATTTTTCATTAAAGTCCTTTTTCTTTCTAAATTTTCAAATATTTCGTTAAAGCAATTTTATTCTGTTATTAATGTTATGTCATGTATTTAAATTTAAGAGTAAAATATGTTTCATTTAAATATTTCCCTTTTCACATGACATACATTTGTTTTTACCATCCCCAAGCCTACGTTAAATTACAAACGAACTCCATTGCTTCACGATGTTTTCGGGTAAACACGCGATTCATCCACTGTCTATCACTGTGCTTCTGGATCACTGTTGATCGCTGTTACTTGCTGTTACTTTCGACCCAGAGCTCTCGTCTGACGATCGCCGCTCTGATTGGTCGTAGTTTGACGTCATAGTCCGTGAAGCCAATGGAGTTTCGCGTACGTTTTTCTTTTCACAGAATGGCAGCAGCTGTATGCAAATTTTTCCAAAACAGACTAGTATATGTAGCAGATCAAGATGCTTGTATTTTGCCCATTTTTCTTCCGTGTCTGTTGTTGCTTTGCCATGCTTTTCTTACGTAGCTCGCTTGAAAGCAGCACTTAGTTTTCTTGCCATGTAACTATACTTACGACGTCGTAGCTTGGCTACGTTTTGAAGGCTGCTGGCGGCTATTATTATTTTTTGATGAAAGTTTATTTTGATTTTATTTTTAAGTTTGTTCGGCGAAAGTAAAGCTGACGTTTGTTTGTCATTTGTAATTAATCATCAATAAAAAGTCATCTTGTTACTTCTGCTGTACTTATTAAAGTCTTCCACATCCATGCATTTCCAAGCTTAAAGATTCCACTGTGTATTCTGCTTAATATAGTTAATTTATTGTGAAAAAGAGAACAGGGTTATGGGCCCAGACTCATAACCGGAATTTAAGTGGTATTTTAAGGAAATGTGGAAGTGAAGAAACGGTGATAATTTTTCTGACTGTGGACTCTCTCTCTGGTTTGTTTTTGAAAGATGAACTTTTGTTTTGTGAATTTTCTTGCATGCTGTTGACCTTTTGAAAGCTTCAAGTTGCCGTGATAAAGAGACGGGGGCTGATGGAAAATAATCAAAACGTCACCCTGCTGACCGGCACCAATTGGGAAACTTGGAAGCATGAAGTTAAAGTTCTGTTGCTGCATTATGGAGCGTGGGAGTTCATTGCTGAAAAAGATGGAGAGGAGACATCCAAGAGTTTATCACCTGCTAAAACAGAAACAGCTAGTGGAGATGCTAAGAAATCTGATCTGACATGGAGAGAAAAACAAGAGGTGAAATTGAGGAAAAATAGAGCCTATACCATTGTTTACCAGTCCCTGAGTTCTGAATTTAAGCCTTTGATTTCAAGCACCACTGATGGAGCAGAGGCCTGGAAAATTCTTTATGACCATTTCGAGCCGACCACACGAGCAAGAGTAATTCAACTTCTTGATGTTTTCTTTAATACAAAGTATGTTCCTGGTGAAAACTTAGGTCTTTTTCTGTGTCGAGTGAAGCAAGCTGCTGAACGTCTTCGTGACATTGGTCATCAACTGCAGCCACTTTACTTGGGTTATCAGATGATTCGGAGCCTTCCAGATGAGTTTCAAGCTATTGTTCAAGCTATTTATAGGTGGACTGATGCTGAGTTCCTGCCTGAAAGAATAGAAGCTGAGCTGTTGCTGGAGGAGAATCGCTTAAAGTTGTCTCAAAAGGACTTTTATAATGTAGCTTTTGCCAGTGAATCGTCTGTTAAACCAGGTAAATCTAGAGATTTTTATAAAAACAAAAGTAAAATTGGTCCTTGTTTTTATTGTAAAATGTATGGTCATTTAATTTCTAATTGTAAACTTAAATTAAGTAAATCTAGTAATGAAGCTTGTAATGATAAAAGTAATTCAGATGTTAATCGTAAAAGTAATTTTCATAAATATGGTTCTGGAAATTTTAAATCTAATGTCAAAACTAAAAGTAATTTCCAAAATAAAAGTAATTTTCAAAGTAAAAATTTTTCAAGACCTTTGGAAACTAGTAATGTAGAATGTAAATCTTTTTTGAATTGTACCTTCTCTGAACTTGAATGTAGCTTAATTGAGCTTTCTCCTGAATTGTGCGAGGCTAATTCATCAGATCTGGGCTATGGAAATTCCCATTGGATTTTTGACACTGCCGCTACAGCACATTTTTGTAGCAATAGAAATTTATTTTTCACTTTTGAGCCAGTATCTGACTTGCACATGTCTCTTGCAGTTGGGGAGAGAGAATGTCCAGTTGAGGGTAAGGGTACAATTCAGTTTTTGGTACGTTGTAAAAATGGAAAATTCAATCGTATTATCTTAAAAGATGTTTTGTATAATCATAACTTAAGAAGAAATTTGCTCTCTGGGGTTAAGCTTGAAAAACTCGGGATAAATTTTGTGGGTAAAAATGGTAAAGTTTTTGTTTATGACAAAGATGGAAATGAACTTTTTTATGCTTTAAGGAAAAATGACCTGTATTTTCTGAAGCCATCAAAGTATGTTACTAAATGTAAGGGAAATGACAATCCAGTCAATTTGTCAGCAAATCAAGTGGATAAAGTAAATGTTAATGAGTTGTGGCATGAACGTTTTTGCCATATTAACAGTGAATATTTAATTAACACCAGTAAACAAGAAAGTGTTAATGGTCTTCCTATGCTATCAAAATTGACTGAAGATTGTATTTCTTGTAAATTGGCTAAATCTAAAAGGGTCTCTTTTAAGTCTGTTGGTCAAATTCGTTCTAAAGTTCCTCTCCAGCTGCTGCATATGGATTTGTGTGGGCCGCTGCCAGTTTCATCTCATGGGGGTAGCAGGTATTTTTTATCTATAATAGATGATTTTTCTAGAAAAGTTACTGTATATGCCCTTAAGAATAAATCTGATGTTTTCGAGACATTTCTTAAGTATCAAAAGAGAGCCGAAAGGTTTTTAGATAAGAAAGTAGTCTCTGTTAGAACAGATGGGGGACTTGAATTCTGTAATGATGAATTTGATAACTTTCTGGAAAGTCAGGGCATTGCCCATGAGAAAACGAACCCGTATTCGCCCGAGATGAATGGTTGCGCGGAACGCTTCAATTTAACTGCCCTTGACGGTGTAAAAACCCTCTTAAATTCTAGTGGCTTGTCTCAGAAATTTTGGGCTGAAGCTCTTTTATGTTTCACGTATGTGTGGAACAGAGTTTGTCATAAAAATTTCAATAAAACCCCCTTTGAATTGTATTCGGGGAGAAAGCCTTCTGTTTCTCATCTCAAAAAATTCGGTTGCTTGGCTTATGTTGGTATACCCAAACAAAAAAGAAAGAAGCTCGATATGAGAGCCAAACTTGGCATTATGTGTGGTTATGCACAAACGACTAAAGGGTATCGCATTTGGATAATAGATGAGCAAAGAATTTTTGAAACTATAAATGTTAGGTTTGATGAGAATAAAAGGGGGGTGGATGTCATAAAGAGTCCAAAACATAATTTTCGTTCTTTTTCCTATTTGAACTTCCCAGAGGATGGTGATATCTTTCCTATGATAGATGATTTAATCGAGTCAGAAAGTAGAAGTGATATCCCAGCCAAAGTAAAGGAAACTACACTTAGCCCTGTAAAAACTAGAAGTTCAATTAATCAAAATTCAAAAGACAGCCTAGATTTAATTCCTTGTGCATCCATTAATTGGGTACGTAGTGCTGTCCCTAGGAAAAATGAGCCCAGGACAGATATTTATTATGGCATTGAGGGAACTAAAGTTAAATTGAGATCTTTAAATGATACAATAAAGTACTGTGCAGAAAATAACATAAAATACGATTATGATTTTTTTTATTTCAGGGGGAAAAATAATCAATCTGGTAAAGTCTCAAATTTTTCAAATGAAGCTAATTTAATTGAATTAAAAATCCCTAGAAGTTACAAGGAAGCTGTTAAAACACCCGAAGCATCAGAGTGGGAAAAAGCAATGAACCAGGAAATGCAGGTCATGTATGACCGCAAAGTTTGGGATCTTGTTGAACCACCTAAAGATGCACAAATTTTAGGTAACAGATAGGTTTACACGGTTAAGAAAAATGAAAATAATGAAATTGTGAGATTTAAAGCACGTCTTGTAGCTCAGGGGTTTAGTCAAATAAAAGGTTTAAGTTATGATGAGGTTTTCAGTCCAGTAGTAAGTTTTTCAATTATAAGATTGTTTTTCACTATTTTTGTATGTCTTTTTAAATGGTTAAATGTTCAAGTAGATGTAAATAATGCTTATCTATATGCAGATCTGGATAAGATCATATATATGCAGCAGCCGGAGGGTTTCATTAGTGAAACAGGTAAAGTTTGTAAACTAAATAAAGCTTTATATGGCCTCCATCAAAGTGGTCGCCAATGGTTTTTTGAAATAGATGATGTACTTTTAAAACTAAATTTTATTAAACTTAACTGGTGCAACTGTGTTTATACTTATGAAAATAAACTTGTTCTTTTATTGTATGTAGATGACATGGTCATCTTCGGTAAAACAGAAAGTGATTTGGAACTTGGTGTAAGTTTGTTAAGAAAGTTTTTCAATCTGAAAGTTTTAGGGAAAACAAGAAAGCTATTAGGTATTGAATTTCAAGAAGTAAATGACAAGCTGTACATTCATCAAAATTCCTATATTGATAAAGTTTGTAGCTTGTATTCAAAATATAACATTCCTTTGAGTAATGTCCCAATACCTAAAGGGCTAGTTTTGTCAAAAATGGACTCTCCAGTAAATCAGAATGAAGTTAATGAGATGTCTGAATTCCCTTATAGAAATTTAATTGGTTGTTTAAGTTTTATTGCTGGTAGAACAAGGCCAGACATAATGTATGCTGTAAATCTTTTATCACAGTTCCAGTCTAACCCAGGTATGAAACACTGGCACAGTTTAATTAGATTACTCGGTTATTTGCAATACACTAAACATTTTAAATTGGAACTATCTAGAATTAAAGAGTTAAAAATTTCTTGCTATTCAGACTCTGATTTTGCTGCAAATAGAGATGATCGTGTTTCCATAGGAGGTTTTATTCTATTTTTAGATGAGTCACCAATTTCTTGGAAAACCTTTAAGCAGAAATGCATTAGCCTTTCAACTATGGAAGCCGAGTATGTAACTCCCACTGAAGCTGCAAAAGAGTTAATGTGGATTAAAAATGTTCTAGAAAATGAAAGTTTAAATTTAAATCTTAAAGAATGTTCATTGTTTTGTGATAATCAGGCAGCTATTGCTTTTTCTAATTCACCTGTTGAGAATCAAAGGACTAAACATATTCATATTAAATATTTATTTCTAAGAAATTTAGTTTATGATAAATTGTTTAAATTAAAGTATATTTCAAGTAAATTAAATTTAGCTGATCCTTTCACAAAACCTCAGGTTAAAGAACAATTAATGAAATTTTGTATGCAAGTTTTTGAAGTTTAAAATTTTTAAATTACAATTTTGGCCACTCTTTTCATTGCCATGCCCTTTTTGACATGACATTGATCAGACTGTTTCTTTTTCAGAAAAGTTTAAATATTTTTGAGAGTTAGAATTTTGAGATGTATGTTGTTAAAAAAAAAAAAAGAGAAAAAAAAAATCTACAATTTTTGGTCATTTTGATCAGTGCCTGGCCGGTGAGTTGTTTTCCCCGACCTGGTTATGATTGGACGGATTTTTTTTTTGAATAAAGTATGTGTATTTTTCATATTTAAATTTTTGAATGTCTTTTCTTGAAGTTGTTGTAAAGACTTGGGGATGTTAAAAAGGGGGCTGATTGTTATGTCATGTATTTAAATTTAAGAGTAAAATATGTTTCATTTAAATATTTCCCTTTTCACATGACATACATTTGTTTTTACCATCCCCAAGCCTACGTTAAATTACAAACGAACTCCATTGCTTCACGATGTTTTCGGGTAAACACGCGATTCATCCACTGTCTATCACTGTGCTTCTGGATCACTGTTGATCGCTGTTACTTGCTGTTACTTTCGACCCAGAGCTCTCGTCTGACGATCGCCGCTCTGATTGGTCGTAGTTTGACGTCATAGTCCGTGAAGCCAATGGAGTTTCGCGTACGTTTTTCTTTTCACAGAATGGCAGCAGCTGTATGCAAATTTTTCCAAAACAGACTAGTATATGTAGCAGATCAAGATGCTTGTATTTTGCCCATTTTTCTTCCGTGTCTGTTGTTGCTTTGCCATGCTTTTCTTACGTAGCTCGCTTGAAAGCAGCACTTAGTTTTCTTGCCATGTAACTATACTTACGACGTCGTAGCTTGGCTACGTTTTGAAGGCTGCTGGCGGCTATTATTATTTTTTGATGAAAGTTTATTTTGATTTTATTTTTAAGTTTGTTCGGCGAAAGTAAAGCTGACGTTGGTTTGTCATTTGTAATTAATCATCAATAAAAAGTCATCTTGTTACTTCTGCTGTACTTATTAAAGTCTTCCACATCCATGCATTTCCAAGCTTAAAGATTCCACTGCGTATTCTGCTTAATATAGTTAATTTATTGTGAAAAAGAGAACAATTAAATAATAATATTAATCAATAAATCAAATGTTTTAATTATTAAAATCATTAATATAATATTCAGTTAAAGTAATCTCAGTAAAAAGATACGTTTTTCGCGTGTCAATACAAACAGATACGAAATATTTCTAAGTCCAAAAACGAAAATCATAATTATTAAATATTAAATATTTTGTATTAAAACCATACTCAATCTCTAGATAAAAATTTTTACTTCAAGAATCCGTTTACGGTTTTTAAATATGTTATTTAGTTCGGCAGTTATGGCAAGAAATTCTATTTATTCAATTCTCTTTTCAAAGATTGCGCGTTTTGTTTTGCAGAAATATCGACATTTTGAATGCGCATCTTCCTCCAAATACTTGTTGTTTACGATCACATGACAGGATTTCTCGGAAGAAATAGCTTGCAGTTCATTGCACTCCGGCAGAGACGCGCTCCCATCTCAGCGTCCATCCGGGTACTTTTACGGTGTCGTTGCCATTCAGGAGTAATGATGATTTTTATTCATCTCAACTCTGCGTTGCGTAGCGAACGTTCGATAATGCTCGATGCTCATTGGCTCAAAGTTAGCTTTCAAAAATCTAACTGACTTTTGAGCATGATGTTTTCAATCACTTGTCAGCAAGGGATTAACGTGTTCGGTTGCTCTATTTAAGCGGCGGACCTTCGGGTCCCGCCGGGTTATTCATCGCTGTACTTACTTCATTACTTTCGTTTGCCGCTTTTCACTGTGAGAGTCATCGCTATCTTCGTTTATGAAATGCTGAGTTAGGCCATTTCTCTAAGGCGTCATCTTCATCTTTAGAAGACTCTAATTTTTCGCCCGTGCGAGTTTCTTCTTCTACGGCCCATGCTCTCGTCTAAGCAAGTTATTCACTCAAAATCTAAATTCCATTCATCGCTAAGATGAAGTGATATGTTAAGCTATTCTTCAGACGTTAATATCTCCATCTACGGTTCCGGCTGCCAACAGTTAAAGTTCTACCGATTTTGCTATCTCCATCGGCAATTCAAGTTACCATCAGCATGATCTTTTTATTTCTTTAGAATAAACTAAACTCACAGTTTTAAGGAGAAAACGCTTAAACGCCTCCTTCTTTAATAGTGCCAGTAAATGCCTTCGTTTTTCTCCAAATACTGATGTCTTCTTCTCCAGCTAAGTTTCATCGTTAACGCCCATCAACTGTTTTCTGCTGTGGGGCTTCAATATAATCTTCGACGAATATAAACATTTCCTTTTGTTCAATCGTAATATAGTTGCTCCGTAACATTCTTCTTAAGACAAGTAATCGTGATAATTTCTCCTTTAACGTCTTAGACTGTGTTCCACAGTCAGTCTGCCATATAAAAAATTCAACGGATATAATCATTTTGTGCAATTTTAATAGACATTATTTCTTCCTAACAATAGTATAGATGTGCCATATTTATTATTAACGGAACAATCAGATGCTCATGTGTTCTCAGTATCTATACAGTATTACATCAGATAAATAATTCAATAATTCATTCTCAGTGATCTGAAAGATTTGTAAAGTAATGGAATTAATATTTGATTGTATAATTAATCTATGAATATGTTGTGACAGGGTTGGCCAACTAAGTATTTTCCTTTACATGTATAATTTACGTGCATTTCGTAAATAAAATTTCTATATATGTTTAAACATCAATTTTCTCTCTTCATTTCAAGACTTGGGTGAGTGATTCATTTATATCTATTACATCTTAATCTAATAATCGGTTTTTAAATTTATTAATCTTTTCCAAATTGTTTTGTGAAGTTTATTTAATTGTTTATCCGGCCTTGTTCTTTAAATTCTTTTGCTATATATTTCACTATCATGTCGATTATTGGGTTAAATACCACTTTACGATTGCGTGCCGTGACGTTGTTTTGGATTGGCAATTTTTAAAGCATTTCTTTAATTTTTTTTTAACTTCATTAATTTTTGCTTCTCTATTTTTTAAAATTACTTCCAATCTTTAATTTTTCACACCAATCCGAAACGACGTGACAGGAAATTAGAAATGTTATTGGATTTTTTAAATTAAAGAGTACTTTAAGCTGTTGCCAGACTTCCCTCCCCACCAGTATATGGGTATATGCACTTATTACAAAAATGCCCTTTATATGAAACAATGTGCCTTTTTCAACAAAATTGCCCTTATTATGTAATGTGCGCTGTGCCCTTTTTTATGTTCTAGAATGATCCCTGTAATAAGAATAAATATATTTTAAAGTAAGTTTATATTAAATGTAATTTAAGAAGTGTTGAGAACATAACTAAACTTTGGAGATTTTTAAACCTAACATATATATATATATATATATATGAGTTGCTCTACAGGGTTGATGACTAAATTATGAAAAAAAATCTTTGCAATTGTTCCATGCTTAGTTAAAAATTAGTTATTAATTAGTTATTTCATACAAATGCTTACATTTCATGCAGTATTTAATATTTTTATTTCTAATAGTACTATGTTGTTTCTACTATATTTTGACAAGTTTTCTGAATGTGTGTTAAATTTGGTTGAAAACCCCGCATGCTATAAACAAAAAACATGTGAAAATTTCATTTTTTAGAAACCTTTATATCTCTATAAATATGCATGCTTTTCTTACACGTGTTGTACAATATCCACATAGGCATGTGCTGCAGCTGCAGATCATTTCAAGCATTTGATTTTACAAGATGATCCCAAATATTTTTTTCTTCAATTTGTGCTTGGTCTTCTAATAGCCCTTGGGATCAAACATTCACTGAAAAATATGAAATCAGACATTTTCTATATATATTCCCAAAGTTCCATAAGAATTTGTCAAGTATTTGTCTAGATGTTCAACAAAACATGTAAAATCATAAGTTTTCAGAGTATATGATGGTGAAAGGGTTAAGGAATTTATGTTGTACACATACCCAGGACTCAGCAAATACAGTCACCTTATCACCTGTTGTTACCGAAGTATTTTATCTGCCAACTTTGTTTATATTACTTTCAAAATTAATTCATTAACTGAGTTTAAGAGTTAAAAGTAATTCATGATATATCATTATTGTAGGAGTAAATACTTTTCCTCAATTCATTTATAAAAAATAAAAAAAAAAAAACTTATGTGCTTTTTGAAAATTTATGATTAAATAGTGTGTGTATGGGGAGGGGGGGGGGGGTAGTACAAATGTTTTATACTAACCACTACAAAATTTTGCTGGTGACCAGATTTTTCTTTTTCCTATTTGTAGAGCCCTGCACATAGATATATACTTCAAATTTTAGCTTATTTCATTCCTGATTTTTAACTGTTGGTTTGTTCTCTTTTGTGTAGGTAACACACTCTTAAGAAAACCCTACAGAAGATGCCAATCTACTTCTTCAGTTATAGAACTTGCTGCAATCTTTTGTGCGTAGCTATAATTAAAAAGAAATGCATTTTGTTGTTAATTGTATGTATAATCTTGCATTATTTCACTGATCATTAATGTAATGTGGAGAATATTTTATATATGATTATGATTTCTGAATGATAGTTAAAATTTTATATCTTTTTAAATTTGTTACATTTTTATTATGTTGGTTTCCACCTTATAACCTCTGGGAGTTTATAAAGCAAAAGGAAAATGTTGTGTTTACTATAAGCATGTATTCTATATCGTCAAAGAATGCAAAATTATCATGTAGAATGTAAAATTATTTTTTATATTTTTCAAAGACTTTCTCACAACTCTTTGTATTTAAAACATTATTACTATAAGGTGTTCACCTGTAAACCAATGAAAATGAAAAAAAAAATGTATAGCATTTTGTAGTAGGGGTAAGGAGGGATGGGATAATTTTAACAAAAATATTTTTTACAAATTATATTTTAGGTAGTACAAAATTGAAATTTTCAGAATAACATCTTGAAACATTCTAACATATTTAAAAAATATAGATTTGATGATTGTCGGATTCCACTTCTCCGTCCCCACAACTTCGAAATAGATCCGGTCTTTTGATATGCTGCCACCACCGATATGAATACGTGATATCGGGCACGGTACTTGATGTATATTCAGGAAAAACTTAACTCTTTCAATTAAAGTTAAAGAAACAATTTATTAACAATATTTACACTTAAACTCGGAGGTAAAGTATCCGGTTTAATATTAAATCAAAATAATTACAGAAACGCTTTACGTGTACCGTTAGACTACGTTGATTCACTCAGAACCGAGATTTCTCTTAACCTCACACACGCTATCTCTCTTCCTTCCGAGAGATCCCGTTCCATACACGTGCTCAGAGCTGCTCTCTGAAAACCAACCTACACACCTCGCTGCCACGCTAGAACGAACTTACTCTCTCGTCATTATCCAGAGCACCCCCCTCTCTACGGGGTTCGTCGTTTTGTTCCCAAGGGTATCTTGACAACACTTCCTCCCCTCCTGTCTTCCTAACAAAAGGGTGCAATAGCTTCTTATCTATCAAAGACCACATTGCAATGGAAATACTTCTTTCATTCTGTTCCACCTTCCTACTCTTCGGATTAAGAATTTTCTAAAGAAAGCCTTTAACGGTACACAATAGCTACATATACAATAAGATAATCCCTTAAGAGTAGTTTTAAAGTCTTGCAGCAGTCAGAGAACCTGACACCCCCCACCTTAGCGGAAAATATGCCTTTTAAGGGCTAATTTTCCTCAAGCTATGTAATGTCTGAGAAGAGTTCAAGAGTTCCTTGATAGGTTTCTTCATTATTACAATTACATAAATATTTCAAGGTGTCTGAAAATTGAACTACTGACATCTCTAATGAACCATATATGAATGTGATAACTACAGAAAAAAATACACAATATGCCAATACACTGTTATAAACACAAGATGCAAATACAATTATAAATACACACAAAAAAATTTTTTTTAACTTGATGATTACACCTTTCTAAGTGTTAATTATTTAGGGATTGACGCAGTGGAGGCAATCTCTACTGGTTCCTCTCAGCTCTTCCTATGTAATCTAGAAATTGCGTCAGCATTCAAATGTTGCGCTCCAGGACGATGAGAAATCCTCAGGTTCCAGCGTTGCAAGGCAAGAGCCCATCTAGTGAGTTTGGGGGACCTTGGGGTTGTTTCAGTTAGAAATTTTAATGGGTTATGATCAGTGATGATCTCGATTTGTGACCCATATGTCCATTTTTCAAACTTTCGCAACCCAAAGAGAACGCTCCAAGCCTCTTTCTCTATGCTCGGCCAAGCACGCTGAGCCCCTGATAATTTCTGACTAGCAAAAGCTATCGGTTTAAACTGACCCATTTCATCTTTTTGAGTAAGGCAACATCCTACTGCCAAGTCTGAAGCATCGGCGTGAAGCTGATATTCCAGGCCGACAGTAGGTGTGGCCAAATGCGTCACCTTACATAATTTGTCTTTAAGGGTATTAAAAGCTTTTTCTGCCCTTTCATCCCATGGTACCGTATTTTTAACCTTCCCTTTCGTTATTTCAGTAAGAGGTATGGCAATTTCAGCATAATTTGGAATATAACTTCGGTAAAATCCCATTAATCCCAAAACAGATCTAACCTCCTTTTTAGTTTTTGGTCTCTTTAAATCCCTTATTGCTCCTATCTTCTCCTCATCCGGTGCATGGGTTCCACCCCCAATCACATGACCTAAAAACTTAGTTAACTTCTCTCCAAATTTACATTTATCTAGTCTAATTGTCAAATTTCTATTTTTAAGTTCCTCGAAGACTGCTCTAACATGCTCGCAATGCTCTTCCCAAATGTCGGAGAAAATTATGACATCATCAATATATGCTTGTGCATATCTCCGATGAGCCTGCAGAACCTCATTCATATCTTTTTGGAAAGTAGCTGCCGCCCCTGACAAACCAAAAGGCATAGTTCGCCACTGATAAGTCCCATTATGCGTAGTAAACGCCGTCAAGGGTTTACATTCCTCCGCCATTTTAATTTGCCAATAACCCCTCAATAAATCAATCGAAGATAAATATTTAGATGCCCCTGCAGTATACATGATTTCCTGTGAATCTTTCATAGGAAATGTTGGAACCTGCGTTACTGCATTTAACGCCCTGTAATCTATGCAAAGTCTAACAGTTGTATCCTTTTTTGCTACACAAACAATCGGATGACTAATTTCGGCATTTGACACTTCAATAAGATTTAATTCTAATAACTCTTGGACTTGTCTATCTACCTCCTCTTTATACGCCACCGGTACACTGTATAATTTTGGCTTTTTCCTTTCTACACCCAGTTTCAAATCTATTCGGTGCTCACCTACTTCTGCTGGTCGCACAGGACCCATGAATACTTCTTTATTTATCCTCAGAATGGACTTTATATCTTTGACCTGATTATTAGATAATCCTTTTATTTCAAAATTTTCTATGTCTCGCTCTACCTCTTGTTCGCGGTTTAAAATAGGGATTTCCCCAACTTCTCCAAACTCCTCATCACTTTCAAAAACAATATTTACAACATTGCTTCTAGCGATAAACTCTCTAATTTTATTTTGATGCACATATTTTCTACTCCCGTCGGCTAATTCAACTAGGAATGAATGCTGGTTTCGTTTTTCAATAATAGTCGCTGGTCCTTGCCACCGAGAGTATAACTTATTAGTTGAATCGGGGATCAGCAGTATTACTTTGTTGCCCACATCAAACATCTTTTCTTTAGATCTCAAATTGTAATGATAGGCCATTCTGCCTTGTTGTACTTCAGACGATAATTTTGCCTCATTCGCGGCTCTTTCCAAACGTCTCTTAAGCTTATTCAAATACTCATGAATAGGCATAGTATCTAATTGAGCCCCCTTGTTCTCTCCTGCCCAGGATGCTTTTAGAACAGACAAAGGGCCCTCCGGCGCTCTACCATATAACAATTGGAAGGGTGCGATTCCTGTCGTAGAGTTTGAGACTTCTCTATAGGCCCACAGCATAAATGGTATTTGCTCATGCCATTTCCGTCCTTCTTCTCTAATAGTATGATGCAACATACGTTTGAGCGTCTGATTAAAACGTTCCACAAGACCGTTAGACTGTGGATAATGTGGGGTTGAAAATCGTGGACTAGCACCTAATCTTTTCTCAAATTCTGTTGTTAAATCTGCCGTGAAATTGGTTCCATTATCACAGGCGATTACGTTCGGGATTCCTGTCCTCGTGAATATTTGTAGTAATGCATCACATGCCGTTTCGGCAGTTAAACTTTTTAGAGGTGTCGCTTCCGCCCACCTGGTATGTTGATCAATAAAAGTTAAGATATATTGATGCCCCTGTGAACTTTTAGGTTCAATAGGCCCAATTAAATCCACATTGACTACCTGGAACGGAAGTTCTGGACGTGCCACCGGGGAAATGGGTGCTCTATCATTCACTTTAACCCTTCTGGTTAATTGGCACTCTAAACATGCCTCACAGAATTGTTTAGTTTCTTTCGCCATACCATTCCAATAAAAAGAATACCTGATTCTCTGTAACGTTTTCTTGGCCGCATGATGCCCTCCAAATACGGAAGTATGATCTAGTTTTAGAATTTCTTCCCTTCTTACTTTAGGCGCTACTAATTGCGCTATAGTTTCGCCTAACAATTTCTCTTTATGATATAACAATCCATTTACAATATAAAAATCCCCTTTTTCCACTTTAGCTAACTCCCAAGCTCTCTCTAAATCTTTACATTCGAATTGGGATTTCTTAAACATATCTGAGTTACATATGGTAACTTTGCTAGTATCATTTTCCTCTACCTCCGTCTTCTCTTCGTCTTGACTTTGTAAAATTCCCGATCTAGTTTTTATTGCATAAACATTACAACTATCACTACTGATATTTTCCTTTTCACTCAGGTTATCAATACAAACTTCCGTGTTTTCCAATTCTGGAGATTCTAGCAATAACTCCTCGCAATTGACTCCTGACAACTCATTAATCACTTCGGGATGTAAAATTACTTGCTCACTAATATTATCAGTTACTGCACAAAGCACTTCCTGGTGAACCACATTAGTTTGTCCAAATTGTGGAATAGCTAATGGCAATTTAACCAACGGTGATTTAACTGCTTCACTGAACAGTCCTTGTAAATAAATACTCCCTGCTCCTATTAATCTCTCTTCCGGTACCAAATCTTTATGAACAACACTGATCTCACATCCTGAATCTACCAATCCTTTCGCTTTTTGTCCATTTACACTAACATCAATTTTTTCGAGTTTAATTTCTCACCAATAACATTAGTTCTCTGTTCGTCCTTTGCCGATATCCTCGCCACAATAGCTCCTCTAGGTAACTCTTTGTCTTCTTTCATGGAAATCTTATGTACACCCGCCTTTGATTCTCGCCATTTATTGGTATTATTATATCCCTCATTATTCACTTTAGTACAAAAACGTTGGTAATGACCTCTTAAACCACACTTGAAGCATTTAGGAGCGGGATCATCATTTGGTTTCTTAGAATCAGTTTTCCTACCCAAAAAAGAATTAGTCTCATTACTCCTGTTTTGTCTCCAGTTACCACTATGTTTGTTCTCCTCCTTGGGTCTAAATTTTTCCTTGTTTACATAACTATCTTTACCCTTAAAACTTTTATACGTAACCGCATATGATTTGTGCTTAGCATCGAAATAATTATCACATTCTTTAGCGATTTTAGAAACTTCTAACCAATTATTTTGCTGCGTTAATCCAATATGCGTCGCGGTTTCGTCATCTAAAGTATTTAACAACTTATCTGTGACAATTAACTGATTAACCTTCTCATACGTATCTGCACCTCTAATCTTACAGTAATTTTCCCACGTTGCTATTAAACGTGACACAAATAATACATGAGTTTCATTCTGATTCCTTCTAGCCTTCTTGAAATTTTCCAAACACGCCTTCGGTGTCGGCTCGTGTTCCCTTAGAATAATTCCTTTAACTTCTCATAACTCTCAATTTGTTCCCTAGTCGTGTATATTAGCAAATTATCGGCCTTATCTCCTAACATATTTAGCAGAATTTCGGCCTGCTGGGTTTCCGGTACATTTTTTGTTTGGAATGCCCGTTCTAAACTGCTAAAAAACAGATTCCATCCCTCAGTCCCTTCTGGAACCTTGATAGACAAAGTTTTAACACTTTTAATCAATTTCTCTAGGCTACTCTCATGATTCGATTCTCTAGTCTCATTAGAGTTATTTGCCGAACTCTGAATTTTTATCCTTTCCAACTCTAATTCATGTTCCAATCTCAATTTTTCAGCCCTTTCTTCTCTATCTAACTTTTCACGTTGTAACTTTTCCTCCCTTTCTACCTTTTCCCGTTCTAACCTCTCATCCCTTTCTACCTTTTCCCGTTCTAACCTCTCATCCCTTTCTAACGTTTCTCGTTGTAACTTTTCTTGTTCTAACCGTTCCGTAACAACAGTACTAGATAATTCCATAACGGCCCCCTCTTCATATTCGTCGCTCTCCACTATCTTTTTCTTAAGCTTAAACCTGGTATCATCTTCCGAGACCTCAATTCCTAACTCTCCACATATCGCCTGAAGATCCACCCTTTTTAATTTTAGTAAGAAAGCCATACCTTCTACCGATAATTATTACCACCCTACAACAATACTTAATCACAATATCAAATTAATACTTCCTGAAATCCTACCCTCATAAGTTACCTCCACATATTATACTATATAACATATTTCAAATAAGTAATAATACAATAATAAATTTCCTTAAAGAATGATACCCCACAATTTGCTTCCAATAACAAAGTAACAATAATCTCAATTTGACTATTATGCAATACAGATTTTAAATTTATACCATTAAATAATAAAATACAATTTACACAATAATACTGATACGTTGCAATTTGAATAAAACACTGATGCCAATCACTACATAAAAATATCCACCTAACAAAAATTTGCATGAAATACACATAAATTCCTAAATTTAATCTCAATAAAATATTTCAATTTCAAAATTAGTTCTCACATTAAAAAGTAAATCGCAGCACTTTTTTTTTTTCTCTGGGCCTTCAGTTCTTCCTTGCAGGTTATTTCAATTTAATTTAAATTCTACACAAATTTGCTTTCCTCATTTACTATCAATATTTCAAACTTAAAGCAAACAATATCACTTAATTTAAATATTACTTTAATAATAATTTAAATTTAAGAAATTTCAATTATTCCTTCCCACTATTAACATAATGCATTAATTTTAATCATTAATCTTATCCGTTTAAAACAATTAGAAAATCACTTCTAGTAATTAATATAAGATCCTTTTCTTAAAACAATAGTGTAAAATGGTTGTTAATATCTCATTTGATTTAGACCAATTATTATATTGCACATAAATTAACATAAATTATACACAATAAAAAACAGTAGGTTCGAGAATGTCAGTAGAGTAAAATGATCAAAACACCTTACCTCGTACTTTATTCGCTGGGCAATTCTCTGCTCACTTTTCCACAGGGTAAATCTTGCACTCTCGGGCCACAATCACTGCACCTTGCTTCACAATGCACAAAAAACACTACGCACAACACTACACTAACACCACCACTAATTCACTTCACTGTAATGACGATAGGCTAGCTGGCACTGGTTGTCTACGACGATAGGGCACAAACACTTCCGCTGGGCGATCCGGCACAAACTCTCTGTAACACGGCTATCTGGCACTAGTCTACAACGATAGGGCACGAACACTTCCGCTAGACGATCCGGCACAAACTCTCTGTAACACGGCTATCTGGCACTAGTCTACAACGATAGGGCACGAACACTTCCGCTAGACGATCCGGCACAAACTCTCAGTAACACGGCTAACTGGCACTGGTCTTCTGTGATTCAATCCCGTCGCTGCCAACATTGTCGGATTCCACTTCTCCGTCCCCACAACTTCGAAATAGATCCGGTCTTTTGATATGCTGCCACCACCGATATGAATACGTGATATCGGGCACGGTACTTGATGTATATTCAGGAAAAACTTAACTCTTTCAATTAAAGTTAAAGAAACAATTTATTAACAATATTTACACTTAAACTCGGAGGTAAAGTATCCGGTTTAATATTAAATCAAAATAATTACAGAAACGCTTTACGTGTACCGTTAGACTACGTTGATTCACTCAGAACCGAGATTTCTCTTAACCTCACACACGCTATCTCTCTTCCTTCCGAGAGATCCCGTTCCATACACGTGCTCAGAGCTGCTCTCTGAAAACCAACCTACACATCTCGCTGCCACGCTAGAACTAACTTACTCTCTCGTCATTATCCAGAGCACCCCCCTCTCTACGGGGTTCGTCGTTTTGTTCCCAAGGGTATCTTGACAACACTTCCTCCCCTCCTGTCTTCCTAACAAAAGGGTGCAATAGCTTCTTATCTATCAAAGACCACATTGCAATGGAAATACTTCTTTCATTCTGTTCCACCTTCCTACTCTTCGGATTAAGAATTTTCTAAAGAAAGCCTTTAACGGTACACAATAGCTACATATACAATAAGATAATCCCTTAAGAGTAGTTTTAAAGTCTTGCAGCAGTCAGAGAACCTGACAATGATAAAACATCAAATTTTAGGTTAATAAGCCAATTAAATTAACAAGTAAAATGCCCCATCCCTCGAGGAAGGGAGGGATGGGACATGTTTTTAAAATGAAAATTCATATTTAATTTTCAAAAATATAGTGATAAAATGACAAAGACCATGTGACATTTACATTCCTTAGGTTTATTGTAAATAAGAACATTTATTTTATCTTATATTATACTTTGTAAAATCCAAATCAAATTAAAAATATGCTTGTGCCTAACTAGTGCCACCAATTATTTTTGGTGGATGTAGCTTTGCAATTATGTCTTGTTCATCAATGATGGAACAGCCATTTTCTAGCGAGAAGATGAAATTTCCTTTTTCATTTCTCCTCATAAATAGTATCTTAAAGCTCAGATCTTCCTCATCTTTGCTTTCAACTCTTCCAACGTAGTGAATAACAGATTTTTGTGTTAAAAATCTAACTAAAACAAAATCATTTAAACCTATATTTGGTTCATCTTTACACCAATCTATTTCGTGTATATTTTCAGGCTCATTTATAGTAATATCAATACTTTCATCAGAGGTGTCATGTACAAAAATGAAAGTAGTTAAAATTCCCTTTTAACTTGCATAATAATAAGTTTTATTTGTTTCACTATTCAATTCCAAAACAAGATAGTCTTATAAACATAAAATACCAAACAAATACATTTTATTAAACATAATTATTTGTATAGAGATATCATTTGGGAGGGATGGCACATGTCCCATCCCTTCCTTTGAGCCACATTAAAAAAAATAGGTTTTTACAACAAGCATGTTGCCTTTAGGCTTAACTTAACTGTCATTCGTAAAAGATATATTGTTGAGTTTACAAAATATTAAGAACAATTAAGTTAACAACAAAGAATGATATTGAAAATTTACATTAAAAATCTGAGTAGTTTGTTACTTTTGATAATGCAAAATAGTCTTTTTAATTCAGAAACTCATTGGTGCTTGCAACTAAAATGATTTGCAGCAACAAGTATGATTACTTCATCTGGTGGAAGAGTCATAAATTAAAAATAAAGCTTATTTTAAGCATTACTGCAGATGTCCCATCCCTCCCTAATCTCCCCTATTGATTGAGCTGTAAAGAGATTAGTGGTGGTTATATGGTCCTGCTTGCAATGGAAGCATGTAGAATTTTCCATAAAGTGCTGTGTGTGGATGTATTATTCTGCCGGGTGTTTATAAGCTGCTGTCTGCAGAGTAGTTATGGGTCAGTTGTTGGAGAACCTGACTTTTGTTGAGCTATCAGAGTGATAAGTCTGCAATTTTCTGTATCACTTCAAGTCATTATCTGAGGGATTTTAGGTCAACTATGTGTGGGATGCTTGTTTCTGAAATTTCTGTTGTATTGTGCTGTTACTGTTTGTATTATAGTGTTTGTCTGTTTTTGAAAACTATTGTTCATTATGAATTTTCTTTTTCAATATAACTATGTGTCATCAACTGTTTTATTAGTTTTTCAACCACATAAACCCAGTAGTTGGAACTGTATGTACTTTGATTTTAAAACTACACACTTAAGCCATTGATTTGACAGGTGATTTTATAATTTTCCATTTGCATATTTAACATCAACTGTGTTTATATGCCCCTTAACATTAAATAAAAAATATTCCAAGCCTTCTTTTCTTAGTCTGTGGCATCTGCTTCTGGTGTTTTATAGGTATTGAGTTTTGTATTATATGTATAATTTCTGTTGTATCAGGCAGATTTTTTACATTTTGTCCAAAGTATTGAAATTAAGAATATTATTGTCTATTCTTTGTCTTGGCATGTGTTGCTACTATTGCAGATGATTTGGCACTGTAGTGGGAATAAAAATTTACCCCCTTACTAACACTGCCTCAAACAATCATATAAAAATGTGTCTGGTGCCAACCAATTAATAATGTCTACTAATTGATGCTATACATAAATTATGCCTCAAGGGTTGTTTATGTACTGATATTGTAACTAATAGTATCTACATACTGTGCAAATTTTCAATAATATCTATTTTGACATCATATTTGGATTCTTCTGTAAATTTCTATATACAGAGTGTCTTATTTATTTTGCAACCCCAAAAAAAGAACAATGTACAAACATTAATTTTTATTTTACAGAAGTGCTTAAACGACTACAAAAGCTGTTGGAAGTGACCGCCGTCTTCATATTTACACAACTGGCCTGTTTGAGGAGGTTTCGCACACATTCTGTAATGTGTTTGGAGTGATAGCGTTTATCTCTTCCAAAATGCGAGTTTTCAGTTCAGTTATCGAGGTTACCGGTTCACGGAACACGCGATTTTTCAAATAGCCCCACAAGAAGAAATCGGGTGGTGACAGGTCTGGACAGCGTGGAGGCCATAGTCCTTTTCTAATTAGCTGATCAACAAAAAAATTGTTGGAGAAATGACAGAGTGTTGTTGGCCATATGTGCAGGAGCGCCATCCTGTTGAAACCAAACGAAACGTTCATCTGCTAATTTTCTTACTGACGTGGCCGGTTTCTCCTTGATTTTCGTCTGGATTTCCTTCATTTTGTGGTCAGTTAGGACAAACGACAGACGTTCTTTCTTTTTGGTTCCACAGTTCATTCTGTTTGAAAATGGTCCACGATTCGCTTAATTGTACTTTTATTCGGCACCACCGAGTCTGGAAACTTGTTTTCATATCATTCCTTGACTGTTTTGTACGAAGACGTTCGAAAATAGTGTTCAATAATAAACGTGCATTTTTCTGCACATAGCACCATGATGCAAAACTACCTTTCACTTCATTCTCCTTAGCACTTAAGTGTCTCGTGCAGTTTTCTAGTGTGTTGGTAGTGTTGCTGGCACGCCTCTTTACACGGCTACCTGCAATAATGGTGTGCGCGTGCACTTGTGTTGTTTATTTGCTTCGCGTTTATGCGGGTTGCAAAATAAATGAGACACTCTGTATATGTAAATATTATGGAAAAAAAAACTATATATTGTAACCTATAAAATTTTTAACAGAAATGAACTTCTAGAAACTTGCAAATATGTGAATCCAAAATTACAGCTCATTCCACCACTATGTTTCATCAACTGTTTTATTAGTTTTTCAACCACATAAACCCAGTAGTTGGAACTGTATGTACTTTGATTTTAAAACTACACACTTAAGCCATTGATTTGACAGGTGATTGAATAATTTTCCATTTGCATATTTAACATCAACTGTGTTTATATCCCCCTTTAACATTAAATAAAAAAAAATTCCAAGCCTTCCTTTCTTAGTCTGTGGCATCTGCTTCTGGTGTTTTATAGGTATTAAGTTTTGTATTATATTTATAATTTCTATTGTATCAGGCAGATTTTTTAAATTTTGTCCAAAGTATTGAAGTTAAGAATATTATTGTCTATTCTTTGTCTTTGCATGTGTTGCTACTATTGCAGATGATTTGGTGCAGTAGTGGAAATAAAAATTTACCCCCTTACTAACACTGCCTCAAATCATCATATAAAAATGTGTCTGGTGCCAACCATTTAATAATGTCTACTAATTGATGCTATACATAAATTATGCCTCAAGGGTTGTTTACGTACTGATATTGTAACTAATAGTATCTACATACTGTGCAAATTTTCAATAATATCTATTTTGACACCATATTTGGATTCTTCAGTAAATTTCTATATATATGTAAATATTATGGAAAAAAAAAACTATATATTGTAACCTATAAAATTTTTAACAGAAATGAACTTCTAGAAACTTGCAAATATGTGAATCCAGAATTACAGCTCATTCCACCAAGTAGTTTTTGAGTTATGCTTAAAAATCTTTCCACATTGCAATCTGTTTTGCAAAGATTAAAACTGAATTTAACATTAGGAGTTCCAAAGGTTCCGAGGCTATTTTTGTATACTTTACATATTCATAATTCCTAAATTGCTTGACTGAATAACTTCCCATTTGGTATGTGAAGATAAAATTTTCTGACTAATCCAAATATGTCAAAATTAGAAGTTAATAATAAAATGTTTAAAGTTTGTTACAGTTTCTATATGCAGATAACCCCCAAAGCATAAGTTAAATATAGCATTAATTAGTAGATGTTATTACTAATCTATTTGTATCAATCACATTTTTATATGATGATTTGGTGCAGACTTGAATTAGTAGGAAGGTCCCTTTGTTTTTCCATGACTGTACCAAATCTAGCAAACTTTTTACTTAACTATGTATAATTTTTGCCATGCTTTAATTGAAATAGCATATTTGCTAACGTGTTTTTTTTTTTTTTTTTTGTGGGGGGGGGGGGGGGGGTGTCTATTATACCATGTCTTGATTTATATGGTTGAACTATAAAATTGCGCGATTTCGTAAAATTTTCAGAACTATTTTATTTGTCTATAACTTGGCAATTTCGGTCTTTTGTTTTCATCCTAAATAAAGTATTTCATTTTGATTTGTTGTAGTGACAATGGAAGTATAAACCCTAGCTTTGAGTATATTTGAATTGCAAAATTTTCCAGTTACTGATATTGTGTATAACTTGTTCAATTAAGTGATGTATTTCTAATTTAGGAAAATCATTTAATTCTGTTAAATATTATTAGTACAGTAAAACATGTGATGATAGAACCTATCTAAAATGGAATCCTGCCTTAAATTAAAAAAAAAAAAAAAAAAAAAAAAAAAAATCATGGTTTTGTCGAAATAAATACCATAGAATTAAACTTGTTGAAAGAAAATCCTGGCTAAAGTGGAACTTTTTCCTGGTCCCTTGTGATTTCTTCGTAGCAGGTTTTACTGTATATAATACAAAGTTGTGTGTAAGAAACTATGTATTACATTATGCATCTTTCATTATATATATAGTAATATGTTGTGTGTAAGAGTCTTGCATTGGAGGAATAACCCAATTTTACCCGAACCCGATACAACACCCGGGTCGGGTTAACTTTGTTTCAGGTTCAACTCAGTCTCGGGTTGGCATTTGAATCTTGTGGGTAATGTTTATGTTGATTTGATTTTTCAAAAGAAAGTCAACTATTTCTTCAGATGAAAAAGACTTGCTCAGTTTTCAGCATAAAAGATAAAATTAATATTCAATTCAATATATAACTGTAGATAATTTTTCTATAACTGTATTAAAATATGGATTAAATTTCTTCCATTTTGGGTTCATATTAAAATATGTCAGGTTCAGGTCTAGGTTTGGGTGCACTAAATAGAATTTTTGGGTTCGGGTCTGGTATAATCTGACCCATGCTGGACTCTATATAAGTTTTGCAAATAGATAAGTTGGCAAGTATGCTCTATTCAAAATAATATTTTCCCTATTATATTTTAATTTTAATAATTAAAAAAAAAAAATCATTCTTTGTTTCTGTAACTTTTTTTTGCATAATAAATTTTTTTATTTAAAAAATGCTTTTTCTTTCCTCTAGCAGTATTAATTTAATGACAACCTTTTATTTGACTTTTAAAATAATAGCCAAATCACTGCTAAAATATAGTATAGTACTTCTTGCTATAAACCAGTGTTAGAGGTCTGGACAGGCTGAAATTTCCCAGCTTAGCCCACTGTAAAAACTAAAAGTTTGAGCTAGGCCCATTCTGGCCCATTAATATTTTTACAGTTCCTAGCCCAGTTTGGCTCGTACAAAAATCAATGAAATCAACCCTGGCCTGTCTCAATTTCTGCCAAAAAGTTGGATTTTTCTTAACATACAATTAAGATTCTTTTAAAATCTACTGCAGATATATATTTGTATATTTCAGACTATATATTCATAAGTCATAAAATACAGAATAACAGCATTAATGATCTCTTAGACTATTACACTCAAATAAAGATAAAAAAAATAAAATAATGTAGTTTAGAATAAAAGAAAAAGGATGGTTAAAACCATCACAACTTTTGAAGCTGTTTAATAGTATAAAAGTAGATTTTTGAAAATATTTCTCTCTAATTTATTAAAGTATATGCCCAAAGATTCTGTTAACAAAAGTTTATTATAACTATCACTTTTACAAAAAAAATTACCTACCCGACAGTTTTTGGGAACAATTAAGTCCAGGTACATCCCATCCTGAGCCAATCAGTATCTAGGAAAATATGCATAAAAAGCTCTGATCATAAAAAAGAAAAACCCGCTATTGTTTGCAGTTCATTTACTATAAAATTGCAGTAAAGGTATAGACTCATAATATTGTCTTCTTTTTTAATATAATTACTTTTTTGCATAAAGGATCTACATATTAAATTTTCTCTTTTTCTTTTGTATTCTAATCACAACACTCACTTTTAGATTTTGTTTTAGTTCTTTGGGTCAAATTAGGCTAAGAATGGCAGTTAATTCTATCATTAGTTTTGATAATAGAGAGATATGTTCCTTATTGTTGTTTTACGGGGTTTGTACACTGTTAGCATCCACACAAAAGATCATAGTAACCAGAAAAGTTGTATAAAATTTTCTGTTATAAAATGTAATTTGTGTTATATTTATTTTTTTTATACTTTCCAGTTATTAATTTATTGACCCTCGTACTTTTTTCTTTAAGATCTTAATTTTATTATTATAAATTCATGGATGATAAAGCCCTTAGGCACTTTGTTTTACATCTGTTTTACATGTTGATATAGTTTTTAATATGTAGATGATCCATAATTTAAAAATTGCATTTATATGTGGAAAAGAGTCTTTCTTTTTTATACTCTTACCTTTATGGAGATTTTATTGTAAATCTGTGAAAAAAAGCAGTTTTTTATGAACAAGGCTGTAATAAGTTAAAAACTAGTTATACATTATAAATTGAAATATCCTGCTAATTTTACTTATTTCTAATGTCATTGTTAATTTCTCCCCACAAAAAATAAGCAATAAAAAAAAAAAAAAGAAAAAAAAAAAAGGCAAAGACTAATTTAATATTTATTGCACCTGACAGTGATTATTTAGCTAGTTCAACTGTTATAAAAAAATTTTGTTCCTTTATTCAAGCATGCCAGATTTCTGCTTATTTTGCTTGCTGCTTTTTTTTTTTTTTTTCCAATTATTATTATTATTATTATTGACCTTAGTGATGATTTCTAAAGTACAAAATTAATAAATTGAATAAAATTATTCCATTAAGTCTTACAAAAACAAACTTAAATAAAATCAACTTAAGGCTGTTGGTGAGTGAGATCTCAAATATCCGTAGTTAATGTTAAATCTATGGGCATGGATTGTTTGCTTATTTTTAAAATATCAGTAAATTAATATTCTTAATTTCTTTTTTCTGTGTATTCTTCTTCAAGGAGGTCTCTTTCTTTTTTAGTTTACAAAATATTTCTGAACTATATACAGTAAAACCTCTTTAAATCGACCACGCTCCATTCCATTAAAAATTGATTGCTCCAAGAAGTCTCTTAATGGAGGTCATGTTTAAATCTAGTTTTGGGCAATCTAAAATAAGATTAAAAGTAGTGTTATGGAAATTTATTTTTCACGTTAGAGAAAGAGTATAAAAAATTAAATATCAAAATAAAATTTTTATTTAAATTCTTAATTTTAACAACTACAGGGATTTTAAAAATGTATAAATTAATGTTTGCTGCTATTTTACAATTTTATATTTTATAATGTTTTTTTTTTTTTTTTTTTTTTTTTTTCTCCCTAAAAATTTTTGAAGTTCACTGAATAAATGCAATTTTTTTCGTCTTGAACAGATAAGGAAGATTCAATTATCTATTTTTTTTACAGTTTCCTGTGAGGAAAGAGCAGGGATTTTACTGTCAGTCACACCAGACTTGTCATCAGAATTGGATTCATTGCCTGGAAAGGCACAAAAGGGAATTAAAGAGTTAGTTTACCAGAATAAATAAAAAAGTAATATAATAAGATTTAATGTATACATTCATGGTTTTGAAATTTCATAAATAATGTGAGGTCAAGCTATAGGTTAAACAATCAGGAAAGAACGGGATTTCTTTCTGTTTCTTCAAACAAATGGAGGGCGTTCCACTGAGAATGGTCTCTGAATGGAGGTAAAATTAACATTGAACCTATAGTAATAAATTTTTTTCCATGAAAAAATGGTCCTTGAGGGAGGTGGTCACTTAATAAATGTGGTCGCACAAGGAGGTTTCACCATACTTAATTTTATTTGAAGTGTGGAAATCTTATTTGCAGCTTGTCAGCTTTTAATGCATAAAATATTAAATTAAGTATATATTTTAGAAATATTTTGTCAACTAAAAAAGAAAGTCATTTTTTAAGAATGTACTGAAAAGAGAAGTTACAAATGTTAATTTTCTGAGGAGATATTAAAATTACAAATGCATTCTATGCCTCTAGGTTTAATATTACTTACGAGAATTTGAAATCTCACTGACCAACACCCTTAATACTTTGAATGCACAAATACATGTACCATCAATAATTTCACTGAAGACAATTTTTTGCTATGAAATGAGACTTGATAATTTATTACAGTATGGGGCCACAATCATTCGGAATTTTCTGGGTTTCAGGTGCTCAACCAAAACAATAAAGAAACAGATGCACTATATCTATATGCCCATGGTGACATTTTGCCTGCCACAAGGCAGTCTATATCGCAAATTGCCATGTTAGGATTACAAGGAGACATTTCGCAGTTGGGGTTACAGAATGGGGTGAACCTTTGTGTATCGATAAAGTATAGTTAGTATATAACTATATGAAAGCCATAAAGTGCAATACCCAGGGTGTCTTGAGAAAAAAGGTCTCAAAGTTTGTTTCATTTTATAATCTGATAAATTTCTACCTTTGGCCGGTGACTTCGCAGCTTGACTGGCAGCGCACCAGATTCTAGATTTTTCTGTTTGTGTCCGAATCCCAGCTAGGCTTATTTTTTGCAGCAAAAATTTTTATCCATTACTTTTGAACTACAATTGAAAAAAATATGTATAATCATTGAAATTTACAAAAAATATAAATTAAATATATGTTTTGTAGCATATAAGTGCTGTTTTAAATATGCAATTTTGCATGTTTAAATGTATAATGAAAAGTAAAAAAAAGAGAAAAAAAAAAAAAAAAGGTATTTTATATTTCTATACACCAGAATTTTTTGCTGTTATTTAAAATTAGTTATTTAAATGAATAATCTACTATTTTTCACATAGAAATAAAATATGTGATATTAATCTATAATATATTGTTTTAGTTTATTATACAAATATTTTAAATATTTCAGGATTTTTTAAAAAATATTCTTTTAAATTTTTAGTGATTTTTTTTAAATTTCAGCTTTTTGGTTTTGTTTATACTGCCTATGTAATATCTATTTTTAGCAATTTGGTATCTTTTTAGAACTTATTTAAAGTAAATGGACAGTTATTCTAATTATAAATACAAGAATACAAGATTTAAAAAAATCAAAATTAAAACAATTAGTTGTTTTTAAAATACAATGTTTTGAAATACTATTAATACTAACTGAAAAATTAAAATTTAACAAATAATTAAATCAACATAATATAATTTTATGTATTGTTTTTTAATTTACTTCACTGTGACAAATAGTGGATTATTTATTTAAATAATAGTAAATAAATTTTAAATCAAGCGAAATTTTGTGATGTATAGGAGTATCAATTGCCTCCTTTCTTTCTTTCTTTTTTTTTTTTAATTAAATATATAAACATGCAAAATTTCACAGTTTAAATTGTATTATAAAAACATATTAAACAACAAAAAATAATTTGAATTGCTAAAAATAATTATTACATAGACCGTTATTCTAATTATAAAATAAAGAATGTGAGATTTAAAAAAATCATATTTAAAGTATAAAAGTATATTTTTAATAAGTCATTAAATTGTTTAAATGTTTGGATAATTAAACAAAATTAAAATAATATTTATAGATTTATATCACATATTTTAATTTATTTTGTGAAAAATAGTAGATTATTCATTTAAATAACTGTAAATAATTTAAAATAACAGCAAAAATTTTTGGTCTATAGAAATATAAATTGTCTACTTTTTACTTTCCATTAAATATTTAAAAATGCAGAATTTTGTAGTTAAAACTGTATTTATATGATACAAAACATATATTTAATTAATATTTTTCATAAATTTCAATGATTATACATATTTTTTCAATTGTAGTTTGAAAGTAATTGATAATAAGTTTCGCTGCAAAAAATAAGTCTAGCTGGGATTCCAACCCAAACAGAAAAATCTGGAAGCCAGTGTGCTGCCAACCAAGCTATGAAGCCATTTGGCAAAGGAAGAAATTTATCTGACTATAAACTGTGATGCAAACGTTAAGACCTTTTCTCTCAAGACCCCCTGGATATTGCACTTTATACTGTATGGTTTTCACATATTTATATACTAACTATATACCCTATCGATGCACAAACATTCACTGCATTCTGTGACCCCCAACCTTGAAACCTCTCTTTATTAGTGTAAATAAACAGACAAAAGCATAAATAAATAATAATTTTAAAAAAAATTGAAAATAAACAAAAGAAAATTTTTGTTATAAATCTTGCACATTATTAGCAACATATTGAGAAAATGAAAAGGCATTGTTTTTCTCTAGGGGTGGGGGGGGGAATAATTTACAATATCTCGTTCGCATTTTAATATTTTTAGATTATTATTTTTTTTTTTTTCATTGGATAGCTGAGGTCAATCTCTATGCAGGCTCCTTTGTATTTTTTTGATTTTAGTTGCAGTTTTTTTTATTCAGGATACTTTCACTTTCGAAACTGGATCCGAAAGTGAAAGTATCTTTGTAAAAAAACATGAAACCAAAATTGAAGAAGTACAAAGGAGCGTGCATAGAGATTGACCTCAGCTATCCAATGCAAAAAAAAATCATTTAAAAATATTGAAATGCAAACGAGATATCGTAAATTATTTCCCCCATAGGATTAACATTAGGGAGCAGGTGTTGTCGACTGAGTGAAATAGCCCCTTAAAGAATGTTTCCTTTCCTTTCGCTTGGAAAAATGTTTTTTAAATAAATATTTTATTTTCTAAGGTATTATGTGTTAAAATATTAATGAAGCTGCTGAGCTATGAATAAAATTTTAACTTTTAAAATAAAGTTAAATATATGTTTTAGAAATATTTTGCCAAGCAAAAAACAAAAGAAACATGCTCTAAGAAAAGTATACAGTAAAAAGAAGTTAAAAATTTTAATTTACTAATGGGAAATTTTAAATATATAAATGTATTTCAGACCCATAGGATTATTATTGAATACTGGTATCTGATGAGGAGCTTCAAGGGGACACTCTTGTAAAAGAAGTTTTGTTTTCCCTTCACCAATCATAAACTCCATATTCCATTCACATGTTGAAATTTTAAACAGGTGATTAATCATTACTAAATACAAACAAGAAAATTTGATTTTCATCATCAGAAAGTTGACATCTGATATATATGTAATATGTTTTTAAAAACTGCTTCTTTTAACCCCTTAAATCATCACAAAAATTTCAGAAAATTTGTTCAAAAATTGTCGATTTTTTTATTGACCTATTTTATTAGTCATGAAATTCTGAATTAATTAGTTAAAGAAAGAGAGGGGTTTTTTTTTTTTTTTTTTTTTTTTTTTTTTCAAATTTAGAGTACTCAGGATGGGTAAATTATTAAAAATTACAATTTTACTTACCTTATATATGGCTTTTTTTTTTTTTTTTGTACACAAACTATATTTTATAATTGAGATTGCTTAAATGCCACTTTTTTGAAGTAGAAATATTCACCTTATTTAATGACAGGTTAAATAATGCAACAACATTACCAATGTCAATGACATTATTTAAAAAAACTGGTGGGTGTCAAACAATCTGAATTAAAAAAAAAAGTAGCCTACACTGCCCATGAGAATCACAGCATGACAATTTTTTTTTTTTTTTTTTTTGTGCAAATGACTGCCTGTGAAGGTATTGGGTGTGATGATTAAGGGGTTAAGCATTTAAAATGATCTCAGGGGTGACAAAATCTTTGAATAAACCATAATATCACAGTTGCCACAAGCAACTATTTTTATTATCTATTTGCACCATTATTCTTTAATTATAAATTTTGTATCATATTTCCCTTGCGAGTGCTGTTAAAGTGTATTAAAAGATTTTTGTTTTGAGAAAGTGGTGCGAGATAGAATTAAAATTGTGAGAAATTCAGCCCATGAGGGTCATGGGCACGACAAAATTTGTCCAAAAGTTTTGCCCGTGAATGTATCGGCACGGCAATTAAGGGGTTAAATTTGAAATATTTTTTTAAAGGCAATAAATTTTGAAATTTTTATTTAAATAAAAACTTAAAAATTTGCTTGTTTTTTTAAATACAGTTGATTTTATTATTAGATCCATTTATTTCCCTTCTTCAACGTTAATCCTATGGGATAATTCCTATAATTTTTATGTATTATTATGAGATTGATACAAACGAAAACCTAAAATTTCTATAAATTAATTAAATACAAGGTGGCCATAATTAAAGTGCACATGTTTGAAGGGCTCTACAAGATAAACTATTTGGAATATTTTTAAATGCTTCGGTATTTATACTATTAAGAGTATGCAGAAATGAGTAATGCAATAAAAATTATTAGTTCAAAATTTTACCCATAGCTATATAGCAAATATTAACAAAAATAACTCATTTTAAATCAATATATTTTGAGATGATGATATTCTTTCATAGCAGCATTTATAATTACTACTAATTTTGATAAAAACACTTTATTGAGTTTGACTTTTTTTTAGCTAAAATTTTTGTGCTCATAAGGCTCTTCATGGCTAAAACCTTATGCTAGAATCATGTGAAATTTGCGATAAAAAATATTAAAAATTTAGCTGGTAGGAAATTCTCTATTTAATTTTTTTTTTTTTCAGGAATGCCACTTTTCCGCGGAAACGCAGATTTCCGCTTTTTTGCTTACTTTCAAAATCCGCGGATTTCCGCTTTTTTTTTTTTCTTATTTTTCGGACGCATTTCTCTTTAATGCATCAAGCGGAACCAACCAACCAATCTGTCGGAAGAACTCCTGGACACTTTCTCATCTGTGATTGGTGAGTACGTTTGACGTCACATCATCAGTGGGAGTAGTCACGATTCAACTGACCAATGAGCACGAAGTGTCGTGGCTTTCGATAAGTAGTGTAGATGAGCCGTACCGTGTTTGTTTACTTTTTACCGACACTGCGCGGAAATAGATAGTAAGATTTGAAATCTCATGATGGATTAAGTGTTTAATCTCATCATTTGTTTTTTTATTTATATTTAATTATTGTGCCGCAAAAGACAGATTTTGATAGTAATAAGTATTATGGGTGAAAAAAAGTCCGTATACTGGATGCACGGCACGTTGTTTTGATTTCCGATTTTGTCAGATATAGTAACGCCCGAAATCATATAGATAATGATGGATTAAGTGTTTAATCTCGTCATTTGTTTTTTGATTTATATTTAATTATTGTGCAGCAAAAGACAGATTTTGATAGTAATAAGTATTATGAGTGAAAAAAAGTCCGTATACTGAATGCACGGCACGTTGTTTTGATTTCCAATTTTGCCAGATATAGTAACGCCCGAAATCATATAGATAATCTACAACCCATCAAATTAATTGTTGATGGAATGGGTCAAAGAATCATTAAACGGAATATTTATTTTTGTCTTTTTTAGTTTTAGTGGATCATAGTTTACCATTAAATGCTTTATAACATGCAGTATTCCTATTTAAAAAAGATGTTCCTGAATGGTGCTGTAGTAAAAATAGTTATGCACAAGGACAAAAAGAACCACAATTGTGAAAGAAATGGCCGATAAATTGTAAATATCTGCACATGATAGAGTTCTGCATTGAAGATATATCCAGCGACTATTTACTCTTGTATTACCTATTATGTTAAAAATAAATTTTTAGTGACTGCTAGTGTTGTTAGAGAGCACGATTTAAAAAATGAAAAAGGTAAAAATTATGTTTTTAAAATCTTTTGTTTGTTGTATTTTCAGTTTCATTGACTAAAAACTAATTTTATGTAGGAAAATATAGCTAGACCTTCATATAAATAATTTGTTACAACATTGATCTTCTCACCAAATGCTTTTGTAGCTGGGTGGCAGGTTAAACATTAGCCATATGTATTAACTGATGTTTTGAGTGAAAGCATGTAGATTTTTAAATATATTAGCTTATAAAAATTTTAAAGAATAGTTTTACAATTTCGAGGAATTCTCATATTAATATTTGTCATTTATATCAGATAATTATTGAATAAAATTTTGAATTAGCCATTTTTGTTATATTTATTAGTGTTCTTATTTTTGTATTACATGTATATATGTTTCAATTTGAATTCAAATAATAACACAAATTTTATTTCGCGTATCATTTTCACTTTTTTTTTGCTTGATTTTTACCCCGCGCACCAGTTTAACTTTTTTGTTCAATTTTCACCTCGCGCGTCATTTCCTCTTTTTTGCTCTTTTCTCAGACACATCCCTGTTTTTTTTTAAATGATACACAGTGTCATCTATCAGATTTTTTTTTTTTATAATGATACACAGTGTTATCTGTTAGATTTTTTTTTTTTTTTTTTTTTTTTTTTTTTTTAAGCAGAGCTATTTTCCCCATTCTCTAAACTGTATAAATACCAAATCTTTTGAAAATATTCCAAATAATTCTTATATTACAGCTTGAAGAGCCCTTCAAACATGTGCACTTTATTTATGGCCAACCTGTAGCTATAATCTTAGCCCTTTAACGTTCATTGGTTTCCCTATGAAACCACAAAACTTTAATTATGAAATTCAACAATGATAGCAGAATTTTAATAGAAATGTTTTCCATTTATTATATATGTGAAATATCGCTTTTTTTATGTATAGAAATAAATTTGTTCATAATTTCCGGTGACAATCATTTATTTCAACATTTTAGCAATTGAAATGCTTTATCCATTAAAGGGTTAAAGAAAAATGGATAACTGTTGTCATAAATCAAATGTTATAAATAATTCATAATAATAAGTATAACAATAATATATATTAAGCTATTTGAGTAGAAAATTCTGTAATTACATGCATTATTATTGTTATTTGTCATTAATATATATGAGTTATTCAAGAAATTACAAAATTACTAATAAATTTATGTTTTCTCTTTAATAGTGATTCACTTGCAGCAAGCTTTTTGGCTCTACATAATAAAAACACTTGTGTTACACTCAATAGCAAAAATAGTGCATCATAGCAACCAGTACTGCAGATTATTCTAGTAGCTTTAAAAAAAACATTGGGCTTTAAAAAATTGCTAAAATGTATTTATTTTTTTAATCTAGATCAGTGGTTCCCAACATGGGGCATATGCCCCATGGGATTAATTTTACATTTTTGAGGCAATTTGACTTTTTAGAGGGGCAATTCCAAATTTGTTACTCACACATTCACTGCCAACTCTTCTTTTCTTTGTATATATATATATATATATTATTTTTTTTTTGAAAAAGTAATAATAAAATTAATATGTGCAAAATATAAAAATAAAATGCCTGTTGTTGATTTAATAAAAAAGAGTTCCCAATCAAAAGTTTAAAATAGAATTTTAAACCAGAATAATTATAAAAATAATTTGACACCCCTTTTTTATGTTTAAAATTTTTCTGGTTATTAATGTATTTTACAATTTTTGCAACTCTTTTGATTATTTATTGAATGAGCCTGGTATTTCTATTCACTCTACTGTATGTTGCATGAACAAACTTTTACACGTGAAACCACTTAATGGTCTATCTAAATCCGACTGTCTTGAACATATTTAAACTTTTTTATCTAAACAAGGTACTACTAGCTGTGTAAAATTAAAAATCTTAAATAGCATTAGGAAAAGAAATGGGTGAATAGTAAATATCTATGTCACTAATGCAGGCCTCCTACACAGTAAATAAATATACATCATGACATACACATTTTAAAATCTGATGATATATGGCAGTCGATTGAGGCATTGACTTGGGAAGGGGAGTAAGTGCTAAAAAATCCATTTTTCCGTTGATAAAATAGTAAATACCAAGGTTAATAGCACGAGAAAGAAAGAGCAAGTCCACATCCCATTTATTTTATTTCTTATGATGGCCGCAAGATGGCTTAGGTAGTAACTCCCATGCCTATGGGATGGAAAAAGGTAGTTTCATTTTTGGCACTTACTTCCCTTCCCATGTCAACGCCTCAATTAATCATAATGTAAAAGGTAACAAAGAGAAATGTGTTTCAATGGTAAATAATGGCTAAATCAAATTGATATAATAAATTATTAAAATTAATTATAAAATGTATCAACGTTATCAATTTTTATGGTAAATGAGAGAGTCACTTCAAGATGTTTTGTGAAGATAAAAATGCAGACCATATAAGTTTCTGTTTAACATTGTGATAAGTTGGAAAGGAACAACTTCTTTTTTGAATAAAGGTGAAGATGTATAGCTTCATTGTATTTATATAATTATGTTAAAAACATTTTTGTGACAGAAGATTCACCTCTTTGGTAAGTTTAAAAAAGTGAAATGAAAAGTTATTGTTAAGGTTCTGTGAGGCTTCCTCCATGCGAATAAAGTTCACTTTTTAAATAATTAGATATATATGTATGTTACAGAGTAAGGGGGATATCATGATTTTACAGATGCTTTGGTGGGGAAGGGCTAATCTGAACCACTGGTCTAGATTATTATTTTTATTGTATTATGTTATTTTCTTTGTAAATGAAAGTTTCCATTATTTTACATGTTATTATTTCCTGTGATGACAGGCTATACGAGTTGGAATTTACCAACTGGACAAAAAATGTCTGGGCCAGGATTCAAACCTGGGATCTCTTGGCTGAAGCTGCCATGCTCTACCAACTGAGCTATCCAGGTTTAATCTGGAGGGCATAATTCATCCATTTAACCTTATTGATCATACCTGCGATCTATTCTGTTTAGCTGATTAAAATATCAGACCAGATGCTATGATCAATACGGTTAACTGGATAAATTATGCCCTTCAGATTCGACCGGGATAGCTCAGTTGGTAGAGCATGGCAGCTTCAGCCAAGAGATCCCAGGTTCGAATCCTGGCCTGGACATTTTCCGTCCAGTTGGTAAATTACAACTCGTATGATTTCTTTACCAATTTGAATAATTGTGTTAAAATTAATCTAATGACAAGCTATCCCTGGTGTTGTTGAATTGCAGATAAATTTGCTGCAAATTGATACAGAAAATTCTGCAAGTGCGGCAATTACTTATGCTTTTTATTTTTCAAAGCACTCAATGCATTTGGGTAACACATGTTCTGCATCTGCATTTAAGTGGTTTAAACAATTTCATCTTCGCTAAATTTTTTATTAACCTTGTCACAATTCTACCAATCTAAAATTTTCCTGTCTTCAAATGATTATTGTAACAAAATTCTGTTTTATTTAATATAGTGTTTCTCAAACTGTGGTTCCTCAAGGTTTGCCTTTTTGTTCCTCTTATATTTCCAAAAAAGACAGACAACATAAAATTCCAATGAATTTTGTATCTCACACTATAACTCAAAATATCTAAGCAATTAAAATTATTATAAAAGTGGTCCCCAGAGTATAAAAGTAGTCTGCCTGTTGTAAAAAGTTTGAGAAACACTGATATAATATAATATAATTTGCTATCTACTGAAATAATTTAACAGTAGTTTAACCATTTATTACTATTTTTACCATGTTTGAAGCTTTATTTAATTGATTTTAACTTTAAAAATATATGTACTTTTTCCAGAAATTCAGAATACAAACACTCTTAGATATGGTCTTGCAAGTCAGATGTTGAAAATTTTCAAGTCAAGTTAATCAAGTGTGTTGTACAATTGTGAGTGTCATATTAAGTCATAATTGAGTGTCATATAATTGTAAACCTATTATACTTAAAATTTAGAAAAATGATCTTTTGAAATGTAGTATGTATGTGTTAGATATAAGCTTTCTGATGGTGAAAACTAAATTTTCATAATTGTATTAGGTGAGGGGTAACCACCTATTTAAATTTCCCCATAGGTTAGCATGAAATTTCATGACTAGCAAAAATCATTGAAGCATCTTCTTAAACAAAATTACTTACTAAGGCAGGGTATCACTCACTTAGAATGTAAGGGAAGTGGAATAAGCAAAATCAGAGATAATTTACAATTTTCTTTAAAAGTTGGGGAATTAAAGCTTATTAGATGCAAGATTTTTCTATATTTTGTTTGAAATAACCATTTATTTGCTACTTTTCCTTCCAACACTATCCTCTAATAAAAGTAAAGAAACTGTTTACAAATATCTGCAAATGTTTATCTTTATTAGCAATTTCTCATCTGTCTGTAAGTTGCTCTTTTATTCATCTGATACTTTTCTTTAACCACTTCGGCATGGTACTTGTCATCTGTGTAGCATTATTCACAGGTCACAGTTGAAAGCAAGTGTAGAACAATATACTCCTGAAAGCTTGAGCTGCATTACAGATAGAAATAACAAATTAAGAAATTGAGTATTTTGCTGTTGTTACTTGTAACGCTATTGTTACATGTCAGGAAATTTAAATCTAGTTATTTCTAAATAGCCTTTACCTTATTTAATGTGGCCACAGTGCTTACAGGTGGACCCTCCTGGTTGGGCACATTAAAAATCCCTCAGGACTTGGCTGCAGCGGTTGATGTGCCTGACGGGCACCACTCGGCATCTGGCAGCATAGCTCAGTTTTACCTTATTTAATTGCAGAAATTTGCAATTAAATACAATGTTAAAATACAATTAAATACAATTAATATGTTTAATGCCTTTAATTCATTGTTTTATTTTCATTTCAATTTTAATGAAAAAGTAGTGTAAAAAAGATATAATACATTTTGTACCTAGTATCCCTTTTTTTTTTATATAACAGTCAGGGTCCCAGCTGATGGCTATTTAAATATTTTATTTATACTACTATTTCCAAACAGTAATCTTTGTGATACATTTTAACATTTCCAAGTGAAATCTTCCACGAAGTTTGTTTGCAAATAGTCAGGGATGGGGAATTACATAAATCTACTCGCCACTGGTGAGTGTGGTGAGTGGATTTTCTAACCAGGCAAGTGAATTTTTATGCAGTCTTTTAAAGACTGTAGTCAATAAAAAAAAAAAAAAAAAAAAAAAAAAAATCAGTTGTCCATGTTTTGTGTTTTTTCCAATTTCTGCAATATAAACATGGCACTAAGTCCTAACCTACCTATTAAAATTTCCTCTGCCCTAAACTAATCTTTCTTAATTTTGTGCAAATAATAATATTAATATGGTGATGCATTGTAGTAATGAATTACTTTTGCAGTCATGTAAATTTTACAATAACTATTTTTGACTATATATTTTGATTGCATATTGCTGGCTAATAAGATTTTACAAAAATTCCCCATCTCTGCAAATAAAAATAAACTTTTTAAAAATAGTGTTTAGTGGTATCCCTGAACAATGTAGTACTTTAGTTGCCACCATTACTGAAATTCCATTAAAACTTACAAGAAATTAATATATCAGAGACTAATTTAAATTTCAAAATTTTTAAAAGTTATTAATTGGGTTCTTTATAGCTTGTAATTACCTTTAATCTTGGAGGAGACTGCAAAATACAAACACATAGCCAGATTTTAATATAATAGATGTGTGACTGCCAATTAAATTTATTGGCTTTGAGCATTGTTTTAGTAGTTGTCGACTAAAGCCATCACAATGGCTCTGTGCATTGATCTGACAGCTGTTGTATAAAGTCAACATAATTGGCTCTGTCCCTTGACCTGACAATTGTCGGCTAAAGTCAACAATTGGCTGTGTGCATTGATCTGATTGTTGTCTACTAAAGCCAACAATTGGTTTTATGCATTGATATTTGACAATATGTTTTGTGCATTGACCTTTGACAATCGATTGTGGACATGTTCTGATAGTTGTCAACTAAAGTTCACAATTGGCTGTGTCTTTAATCTGATAGTTGTTGATTAAATTGTATGATAATACCTTTATGTTATTTATTATGATATATGTTAAACATGACCATAAGAATTAGGTGCATTCTCAAAAGCTGGGGTTGGAAGTAGTACGCTATAAGTAACAAAACTACAGTAGTCTCTACTTTTTACAGTAGATTGTAATGTAATATGTTACATTTTTAATAATATATTGTAGTGAACAACACTATTTTTAATGCTACTTCAGGGAGAAAAAATATGCCAGTCTACAAATCAAGTGGCTGTAACTTGTTTTATTATGTGCAAAATTTGTTCGGCTAAACAATTTGCGAATCTCAGCTGCAGTGTATAGCAATGCATCACACGAAGTCATAGATTTTTCCTACTGATACTGGCTGCTAAAGCCAAGTACTAACACACCAAAAAAAGATACATTTTCTTGCTAGCAACACAATCTTCATGTTTAAATGCCAAGTTTCTTATTTGGAATTGCTTTATTTGCAGATTTATTTATTGTTGAATTTAGAGTTATTTTTTTGTAATTTTCTACATTATAAAATTAGATAACTCAATAACATTAACTTTCAGCAGAACTCAATACAATTAGTATGTTAAGAGTGTATTGGAGAGTTAAGCAAACAAATCTATTGATAAATACATGCCAATCATGTATATTAAATGAACAAGCAATTTTCCCGTCTACAGATGATATCGTAAACAGCCGGATAATTTTTCACAAAAAATGCCTACTATACTAAATCGGGCATGAGAAAATGATTTAGCTAGGTCCTGAATTCGAGATAATTTGTCTTGGCAGGTTAAAACGAGCTCAGTGCTGAAAATGCTACTTGCAATACATCCAAAAATACTCAAATGATTTTCACGAAACTTGCCTCCTGTACTAAACGAGCATAAGAGAATGATCTAGCTAAATTTCGGAATGTTCCCAAATTTGGGAATGTTCGTTTTGACAGGTTAAACTCAATTCCTCACTATAAATGCTGTTATAATTTGAAAATGGCTCTAACGATTTTCTCAAAACTTGACTTCTATACTAATTCAGGCACGAGAAAGTTATCTAGCTAGGTCTCAAATTCGGGAAAATTTTTTGGTATGGTTAAAACAAACTCATTACTCAAAATGATGATATTAATCTGAAACAATTCCAATAATTTTTATGAAATAAGCTTATTCAAATACAAGGAAACCACACAACTAAGTTTTGACTTCTGAAAAATTTGTTATGACTGGTTTAAGTATTTTTCTTACATTTAATCTTCCTTAATCGGAATTCTCGCCAATACAATTTGTTGTTGATCATCAACCCGAAAAAGGATGATCTCGTAGGTGGCACTAACAGTTTGCCTTCTATGCTAAATTGAGCACAAGATAATGGCCTGTTGTTGTGTCGTACCTAAAACTTCCCTAGGCAGACACAAACACATGGTAGAAAAAATAAATCTACCAAATTATTAAATTTCATTCATACTTGAGTTTAAGGGTGAATGCAAAAAGACCTGATTGTATAGATTGTACATAAATATTCCCCCAAAAGCCTAAATACAGTATAACCTCGATATCTTGAATCTCTGGGGAAGAGAAAAAAATTCGAGATATAGAGGTTTCGAGTTATCAAGGTTTTGACAAAATTAAAAAATCTAAATCTTAGAAATTGTGTTTTGCTGTAAAAAATGAGGTTAATTAAAAACTATATGTACAATCTACTAATAATTAAAAAAAATACTATTTTCAACATTTTAATATAATTTCAAAATTGTGTTATACACATACCTGTTTTGATTAAATACAATATCCAATTCTTCATCAAGAAATACATTTAGTTTTTTCTGAAGAAAAAATCTTTAATTGAAGTCTGTCGTCTCACAGAACCTTTTTGCAATTGCACAGTTTTCTGTAACGTAGCAATGGCACCAAAAGCTTCTGTTCGAATATTATCGTTTGTTTCGAGAAATCTCTGCAGCAGGTCAACTGCCTTCTCTGCTTCCTGCACGGTAATTTTTTCGTGCTCTTGTTGATCGAGTAGTTCTTCGATTTCTTCATCAGAAACTTCTGTATTAATGCTTGAAACAATCTCTTCATCTCTCATCGTGCCGCACACTTCAAGCTCATTGTCTACATTAAAAAATTATTCGAATGAAATTTCAGTGTGATATGCCTTTTGTATTGATTCCCAGTGTTCTAGATCAGTTCTCCCTCTTCAGTTGCTTGCTTAATGGAATCAACTTCCTCTGTTTCACTGGAATTTACATTTTCTAAAAATCCTGCTTTGATGAAACAATTTCTTATCGTTGTTTCTGTAACATTTCTCCATGGATAGTCAGCCATTCGCATTGACTGTAAGATGTTGATTTAGGTGTGTTAGAAGATTTATCTTCACTGATGTTATCCAGGAGTCTTCTCACAATTTGCACTCGATAACCAATCTTGAAGCTATGGATTATCCCCTAGTGGAATGGTTGTAATTTTGAAGTCGTGTTTGGCAGCAAAAATTTAACATTGATATTTTTGGCGGATGCAATGCAGCAAGCGACTGGTTGACTGGATTGCTATTGCTCCTTTGAGCGTACTTTCCAGTGCAGTTTTGTTAGTTGCGGTTTATAAAACCTTCCATTCTCATCCTTTAAGTCTTTGTATCAACAAAGGGATAAAAGAATGTGAAACGGGCATCTAGATCAAACTGTTTCTGCAGCAGATAATAGTCAAAGGTAAAAAATAAAATTAATTTCTGTGGAAAAAATTTCGATAGATCAAGGGTTTTGAAAAATATATTTCGAGATAACTATGGAAAATACGTAAGAATATTGATAAAAATGCAGGGGAAATTTCTTTTTTCGAGATATCGAGGTCCGACTGTAAAAGAGGATAAAACATTATTTGCTGCTGTAGGAAAATAATTAACACATGAGAGATTTTCTTTGTTACATGAAAAATTTAAAGTTTATTAAAAAGTAATAAAAATTGATTTAGTTTACATACAAAATTATTTATAGTTTATTTTTACAACATACTATTTATTTTTAAACATTTTAAATTTTTATTTAAAGAATCAATTCATTCAAAAATTTAATACTGCAGAGTAAGACAAAAAGTAAATACCTTACAATTAATTTGTAACATTATTTCGTGGTCTATCACTATAAATTCTTTGATGCAATTCTCAAACTTCTACAGCATTTTCATACAACAATTCTCTTGTTCTATCAAACTGTTGCTGCTAGACTCTCAGGCTGATCTTCGTCAAAGTCCTTCATGCTCCTCTCATGCTTTCTCCAACCTTCCTTTCCAACTCCAGTACGTCAAAAACTTCTTTTCTCCCTGAATGGCCAGCCTTATAGCCTCCTGCTTTAGCACAGTTTCGCTTTGTGCTTCGGCAAAGAGTACGATGGCGCGCCGAAAACAATGACGTTCTAACTTGTTGTTCATTTGAAAACTTTTTAGAAATTGATTACTTGATGTACAGTTTATACTTTGTATACTTCCTTTTTCAGTAATTTCTGATTTAAAAATGGAGTAAAAACACTTGTAAAATGTGATCCGATTGCCGCGCGAGAATACAAAAACCTTGTTACTTGGAACCATGTCCTTAGTAAAATATGAAGTAATAAGTTAACTTATACATTTTTTAACAGAACATCTCTAAAAACTTTTTAAATAATAATAATTTTACATTTAAATACATATTTTCAAAGCTAATTTACAAACCAGCTATAACTTTAGCTATTTTTTTAAGACACTTTGAAATATTATTAATTTGAATTTTACATATATAATATTCATAAATATCCAAGGAAAAAGTCTTTACATCAGCGGGCACCGAGCCAATGCAAAAAATCTCCTCAAAACATTATTAAACACTACAATATATAACATAATATAATATGGAGTAATTTGCAACAATTGCCTACCAGAAATTAGAGATATCCTAAAGTTAGAAAAAGTAACTATTTAAATAAAACAGCCTAAAAAACCATAACCCCTTTTATTTATTAATTTTATTTATTTATTTATTTAATTTTTATTATTTATTTATTTATTTATTTATTTTTTAATTATTTAGAAACCCAAATTATCAACATAACACTGTCTTTATCCAGAATATTGTAAAATTTGTTTTAACTGGCTAAAAAAGATATTTCTAAATCAAATTGATTTTATCAAATGTTGATTTGGTGTGTTTAAATATTTGGTACTTTTATATTTTTGGGGTGCAGGTGATGAATTGCCAAATATTGTTGTTTCTATCTCCATCATTTGTATTGCATACATTTAATTTAAAAAGAAAACCTTTTACTCATTTTATTTAAAATACAATCATTTACAATACATATATTGCATACATTTAAAATTCACCCCCCCCCCCCCCCCGTAATTCTTTTAAAATATCAAAAAATAAAAATATATAAGAAGAACGAGCAGGGAAGACATAGCTATGCTCAGTCAAAATTAAATTTGGGTTCAAATATCATGACCCACGACCAAAATGACCCACTAATTGAATTTTCTCGAACATGTGACTTAGCCCAACAGTCTTCTCGTGCCCGAAAACCATAGGATGCAAAATTTAGTATAAATAGTCTGAGCCGTTTTTAAGATAAAATAGCTTGACCCATAATGACCCATGACCAAAATGACCCACTAATCGAAATTTCTCGAACATGTGACTTAGCCTAATAGTCTTCTTGTTCCCTAAACCTGTAGGGTGCTAAATTTATTCCAAATCCTCTGAACTGTTTTTAAGATAAAATAGCTTGACCCATAATGACCCATGACCAAAATGACCCACTAATTGAATTTTCTCGAACATGTGACCCAGCCCAATAGTTTTCTCGTGCCCGAAAATAATCGGATACAAAATTTCGTCAAAATTGTTTGAACCATTTTTTAGATACAATTAGCTTGACCATGACCCAAAATGACCCACTAATTGAATTTTCTCGAACATGGTGACCTAGCCAACAGTCTTCTCATGCCCGAAAACCATTGGATGCAAAATTTAGTGTAAATTGAGCCACTTTTTAGATCTTGACCCACAATGACCCAGAAATGACCCACTAATCGAATTTTCTCAGACATGTGACCTAGCCCAATGATTTTATCGTGCTCGAAACTCGTAGGACACAAAATTTAATCAAAATCGTTAGAGCCGCTTTTTAGATAAAATTAATTTGATCCACGTTGACCCAAAAATGACAGTCTTCTCGTGCTCGAAAAACATTGGATGCAAAATTTTGTGTAAATTGAGCCACTTTTTAGATCTTGACCCACAATGACCCAGAAATGACCCACTAATCGAATTTTCTCAAGCATGTGACCTAGCCCAATGATTTTTGCATGCCCGAAACTCGTAGGATACAAAATTTAATCAAAATCGTTAGAGCCGTTTTTTAGATAAAATTAATTTGACCCGCTTTGACCCAAAAATGGCCCACTAATCGAAAGTTCTCGAACATGTGACCCAGCCCAATAGTCTTCTCGTGCCCGAAAATAATTGGATACAAAATTTTGTCAAAATCGTTTGAACCGTTTTTTAGATACAATTAGCTTGACCATGACCCAAAATGACCCACTAATTGAATTTTCTCGAACATGTGACCTAGCCCAACAGTCTTCTCATGCCCGAAAACCATTGGATGCAAACTTTAGTGTAAATTGAGCCGCTTTTTAGATCTTGACCCACAATGACCCAGAAATGACCCACTAATCTAATTTTCTCGGACATGTGACCTAGCCCAATGATTTTATCGTGCTCGAAACTCGTAGGACACAAAATTTAATCAAAATCGTTAGAGCCATTTTTGAGGCCAAAATTGAGAACAAGTCATGCTGAACTAAGTGGCTTGGTTAGCAACAGAAATCAAATAAAAAGCTTAATAACAGTTAAAATTTTCTAAGTTTTTGCAACAAGGCTTTTTCTATGAGTTTGATAATATTAAGAGGCAACTATTTATTTCATTGTTTAAGCAAATAACAATTTTAAAACACATTAAAACATGAAAATTAAGATGGAAGCAGTCACTGGTTGACAAACAGCAGGCTAGGCTAGAGCAAATTAAGTAATTTGTTCATAAAACAATTAATAATTAACGTAGAGACATGCTGTTTACCTATTTTTGTAGCTGAGACATACATGTATCCATTTCCATCAAGGGTGCCCGGCTCGCTGACTTTTGGACGGGCTTTAGCCAGACATTTGTAGGAGCAAAACACAGAAACATCCTTCCTCTTTGCGTCGACCGACTCGGATTCCAATTGTAAATAATTGTCATATAATGTTAATCTGAAAATAAATAACTATAACCAAAGTTTATGTAAAATATCAATTATTGTAATAATTTTAACGTTCGCCCAGCCTTGTGGCAAAATTGGGTAACGTTTATACTTTGCAAAATTGTACTTTAACATGTAATTATTGTAGCTAGCGCCGGATAGTAATATTTTTCCCTCCCTAGGCTTAGGGGTTCGTCCTGGCCATTAGCCAAAAGCTGTTCCATAAGGTCGGCGCTGTCTGCGCCATTCAATCGAACCCATTATTTAATTTATTGCCACTTAAATCAGTATTATAAAATCTGTCATCTACGCTTGGGTTTAAATAGACATCTGCACTGTCGTTATATTTTTACAAAGTTCCCTCCTAAATCCGAAGTTCTGGACCAGAACTATGTAAGTAAGTGTTTTGATACTGTTGCGTTAACATTCTATTCTCAATAGGCGATTCCCTTGTTTATCAACAAACAACTCATCTTGTAGCGGTGGTAGGCAGAAACGGTATGGAACCAGTGTATTCTTTGTATGTAAACCTATGGCGATGAACGATCACCAGTATTGTAAATTGCCCATTATTCTATCTGCTTACGCAGAAAAATTGGATAGTGTGGCAAAAAATAGATACACCGAAAAACTAAGGCTTGTGAAATCGAATGGAAGTATTTTTTATCTTCCTGATCCTTATATTTTGATAAAAACGGAGTGGCGCAATGACATGTCTGCTTGGCCAAATATTACAGCTGCAAAAATACCCGGTTTCTGACAAATTGCCCTGGATTGAATCAGAAGTCTCTGGAAGCCATACGATTTTGTTGTGTCAGGTTAATAATGTTAAGATTTTACAAAACGTATTGTATATTTTATTCAGTAATATCCTTTTAAAGAAATCATTTTATAATAGATACTCGATCTGATATAAAATGTCTGTCATTTAAAATTTCCTTTAAGATTTTAGTGTTTCCTTTAAGATTTTACTGCTTTAAAGCCCAGTTTGAAATGTATTTAAAAAGTTCAGTGTGACACCCTTGAATAACACAAGAAACACCTTTAACTAGAAATAAAATGTGTGATTTTAGACTGTATGGTTTAATCATTAACATTTATTGTAAATGAATTTTATTATCATTGGAGCAAAAAATAACGATGGTACATTTCTTTTGCTCTCTTCAGTATTAAATTCCGTATACAATTATTCTTCTTCCCTTTAAATTAATTTTTAACGAAGAATTTGTAGTGTGCATATATAGTATGTGAAATTAGTTCTGACATTTGACATACCTATAAATATACTGTATTACTAATTTTCTTCTAAACAAGGAGAAAATATTTGTATAATTTATGTCTGTTAATTAATTGAAATGTATTTTATAGGAAAGGTACAGGATGTCCTTGTACATGTTCCGGACACTTTACCAAATATAAAACTATTATCAGCTTTTGTAATGCCATCCATGAGATGCAATCAAAAACCATACCAGCCATGGGTCATCACAGAAGATGATGATATTAAAGTTGCTCATTGCACATGCATAGCAGGGTATGTAAATATTTTTCTGTGATTCTCGTAACTGTATTTTATTATTATTTTTTTTTTAATGAAAGCTAATACTCGCACAGTATCATGAAGCCATGCAAAAGTTAAAATAAAGTCTGAATTGTTTTTACTGTGTTTAACATCAGGCCTGTGCGAAGAAGGGACGATTGCATGGGGTGCCAAATTTATATTAACCTTGTTTTTTTTTTTCTTGCTAGAGAAATAATTTAAATTTTAGTTCTTAAAATGTTCTTATTTTTCAGATTGGGAGAAGTATGCAGCCACGTTGGCGCATTACTGTACAAAATTCAGTTTGCAGTTGTTGCTGGAATAACCTCTGCCAGCACTGAAAAAAAGTGCGAATGGAACTCAAGCTTTAGAAAAACAGTAATTCTATTTTATTATAAATATAAGAACTCTGAATTATATAATTGTTACTTTAACCATATTTACTTAAATTATTAATCATATTAATAAAATTTAAAGCATAGCATAAAAATGTGAGGGTGAGACATATTTCTTTACTATGCCATAATCTTGTGTATGTTTCTGTGTAGGCTCCTGAACATACTATGCAGAAACACGTCATATTGACATTTGTTGTTTAGTACTCATTTATTCAATATTTTTTATTGAATAATTTTATACAATATTTTTTATTTTGCTTCAGTATTTTTTATTGATTTTCACTTTTCTAATTTTTTATGGATTACAAATATTGAAAATTTCATTGAATTATAATTTTTGTAAATTCAGTTTTATCAGTACTTTTTCTGTATCGTTAATTTTTTCCATAACTTTAAAAATAATGCTGCTGTTGTAAAACATTAAAAGGTTTTATAATATAGAAAATGTGCTTTAAAATGATGCATGATTAATGAAATCTCGGATTTGAAGAGAATTTTAAAAGCATAATTTTACGCTCAAAATATGTTCTATTTTATTGATATATATTAATTTTAACTTTCGGTTTCGGGCTCATATTTAAAATCATTGTGCTTGGGTGGGCCCGGATTCCAAAAAATCATATCTAATCTACATGTACAATTACTTACGGTTAAATGTAGACTTATATTGTTTGTTTTTTTTTGGGGGGGGGGAGACACACCAGAAAATCTACTGTATTACTTTTCAATATTACTATGTGAGTAATTATTTATTATTATATTTTTATTATTTATAATTTTTTTAGGTCAAACCAGCAGCTATGAAAGATATTAATCTTTCTAAAGCTAAGGTGGCTGAAAGCAAAGGCAGGGGGAAAAAATTGACGAAGAGTCCTTCCAGGGTGGTTTCTCCAATTACTAAAGAGCAGCTTAGGAGGTTAAAATTAATTGAACCCCAGGCTGCCTTTTTCACAGTATATTCTTCGGATAGTGAAGATGAGTCTGAGACAGATACCGATGAAGAAATCGCTGCAAACGAAAATTTCCCCACTATTTCTTCAATTTTAAGAAATTTTCCTGTTGCATGCAATGCCGATTTACTTCGTGCATTTGCAAATACAGATTTCTCAGGTATTGAAGTTTTGACCAGGGGGCAAAACAATTCTCTGTGGAAAGAACAGAGAATTGAAAGACTAACTTCTTCGAATTTTGGCCGAATTTTTAAGAAAAAAAAACGAGATGAAGATTTTGCATCAACATTTTTTACACCTCCCAGAGATTTATCGCTCATTCCTGCAGTAAAATGGGGGATAGATAATGAAAAAATGGCTCTTGATGCATATTTTTCTGAAAATGCATCAAACCATTTAAATTTGAAAATTGAAGAGGCAGGCCTTCATATTTCACATTCCCACCCATACCTTGCTGCTTCTCCTGATGCCATCGTATCATGCGATTGCTGTGGAAAAGGAGTTGTGGAAGTTAAATGTCCACACAAATTTGAAGATACGAGTCCCACTGCAATTCACAGTATGGATAAAAAGTTTTATTTACTGCCAAATGGAGACCTAAAGAAATCCCATGATTATTTTGCTCAAGTCCAAGGGCAAATGGCTATCACAGGATTAGAATACTGCGATTTTGTGGTATGGACCAAAATTGGTGTTCATATCACCAGAATAACAAAAGATGAAATGTATTGGGAAAACAACAAAGTTATTTTAGAAAAAAATTTTTTGAACAAGTTGTTCCATTTTTTATAAAGTAAATAATTTATACATTTTTAAAGTTTTTTTTTTCCCATTTGAAAGTTTTTTTTTATTAAATATTATTTTTAAATTTTCATATTTATTAAATTCTTTGTTTCTTCATAATTTTTTTTTCTATTTAAGATATAGTTCTAAATTTAGTAGGAATTTTTTTTCTAATAAATAAATTTACAATTTCATATTTAATAAATTCTTTGTTTTAATATTTCCCAATTTCATCATGTTGTTATTTTAGAATTTTTTTTTTTTTTTGAACAAGTTGTTTCATTTTTTTATAAAGTAAGTAAATAATTTATACATTTTTAAAGTTTTTTTTTTCCCCCATTTGAAAGTTTTTTTTTTTTTATTAAATATTATTTTTAAATTTTCATATTTATTAAATTCTTTATTTCTTCATAATTTTTTTTTCTATTTAAGATATAGTTCTAAATTTAGTAGGATTTTTTTTTCTAATAAATAAATTTACAATTTCATATTTAATAAATTCTTTGTTTTAATAATTCCCAATTTCATCATTATTTTTTCTCTAATCAATTATGTAATGTATTTACAGAGTTTTCTTCTTTTTACCATGTTCATATGATTACGCTCGACGCTAAAGGGATAAAAAAAGGTTCTAAACTGCATATGAATTCTTTTCAAACACGTTAGTACCATTAAACTTTCATATTTGTTCAATTCTTTGTTTTAACAGAACTGTTTCAAAATTTAATTTTTTTTCTAAACTTATTGGGAATTCTCCAATAAATGATTTTTAAATTTTCATATTTATTAAATATTTTGTTTTCATAATTTTATTAGAATTGGGAATTATTTCCAATAAATAATTACATTTAAATTTCATATTAATTATTTAATACGATTTTTTTTTTAACAGTTATAAAAAGACTGTTACCCAAAGAGGGCCACAGTGAGCGTCTTGGTTAGACGTGATACCCCCACAATTAAGAGGCTACTTCACTCTCACACGAAAACACACGCTCGCTAATGTTAATCTTATGGGGGAAATATTTTAAGATATCTCGTTCACATTTCAATATTTTTAAATGATTTTATTTTGAATTGGATAGTTGAGGTCATTCTCTATGCAGGCCCTTTTGTACTTTTTCGATTTTGATTACAAGTTTATTTTATTAAGATACTTTCACTTTCGGAACCAGTTTCAACAGTGAAAGTATCACCAATATATAAAACTGCAACCAAAATTGAAAAGTACAAAAGGGCCTGCATAGAGAACGACCTCAACTATCCAATTCAGAAAAAATCATTTAAAAATATTGAAATACGAGATTTTTTAAAATATTTTCTCCATAGGATTAACATTAGCGAGCGGGTGTTTTCGTGCGAGTGAAGTAGCTTCTTTAATGGATAATAGAGAGCCAATCTGTTATGCTCTCGGGGACCCTTAACCAGTGGTACTGATAATTTTATTGTAACGGTAGTCTTTCTTCTTAATTTGTGCATTTTTAAAGTTCTTATGCACATAAGAAAAACACAAGGAACATGCTATTTTGGGGAGAAAGCAATTTAATGTGTAATGTAATAACACAAAGTAGTTTCTAGGGAGCATCAATATTATTTTTTTTTTACATTATTTCCAGCAACAAAAAATAAAAAGTATAATAAATAAAGAGATTATCGTCTGGTGTATCTACTAGTGCCTGGAAAGAAGTTTGATTGCTCTCAGAAGATCACAAGTGCGTAGTTTTATTGCATAATAAGTGACTACCATGAGTGATTTTTTGCAAGCAAGTGGAATTTGGACTCCAAATGCTATGCCGAAAGAAGAGACAGTGAAGTAAGTTATTGAAGTTACGACAAAAATAATATTGATGCTCCCTAGAAACTTATTTTTTTATTTTATTACTTGCTAAATTAAATGTTCCAAAAAATAGCATGTTACACTGCAAACTATGAGAACACAGTAAAAAAGGTATCTCACAATAATAATTTAAAAATAAAAATAAATACAAACATTATTTAGCTGAAAATATATTTAACATGTTCGCTGCCAACTACGAGTATACTTGTAGTGCTATCTACGTTACTTCTATCTAACATTAGTTATTCGCACAGGAAATTTCAAAAGAAGAATTTTTATTTTATGTAATCATGTCTGTAATAAAACAAAGTAAATATTGCTATTAGTATTTTCTGATGTGAATTTGAACTTTCTAAATAAAATGAAAATTCCAGCATTTTTAGCTTGGCAGCGAACATGTTAAATGACCATCAAATTAAATTTTCTTGGTTTATGATATAATTTCTCTTTAAAAAAAAGTTTTGTTGTCTTTATCTTTCAAATGCGATTGCTTTTTATTGAGAATGTGTATTAATTGTATAAGAGTTTCATAACTAAGAATGGTATTGGCAATGTTTCTGCCTGTTTATTATCTTTTTTTTTTTTTTTTTTTAAATTTGGTAATCAACGATATAGACCTACTTATATAAAGAGGCCAGTCGGTATGGTTAAAAATTATTTCATACAAATGCTCATATCTCATAAAATATTCTTTCTTATAACTGAAATAATGTGCACTGCAGTAATCCAGATAAGAGAAAGGGATATATTTTTAAAAAAAGGTCAAATGTACCTATTTGCCATATGAAATCATTTATTTTCCTTTTTTAATATATTTACACATATTTGCAATTACAAATTGAAGTACAAAAATTATTTTTTTTAAATATTGCATTTAATTTGTGTGTCTATATCTTTGCTTATGAGCTGCCACCTCACACCAATGCCTAATTATACTTACATGAAAAAGAGTTGATCTATGAATCGTAAGGTAACTTTATAAAAAAGAACTTAAAATATATAAAATTCAGTGTCAACTTAAAAATAAAAAAAAGAGAAAAATTCATAATTCAATGCTTGAAATGTTTCCTCTGAAGAAACGAGTTTCTCTTCAACAGGTACTTCATCATCACTGTTTACATCCATTTCCTTTTCATTTACAAAATTTAATTGTGCTAGGGATGAAAACATTTGTCTGGAAATTTTTCGTGAACACTTCAAATGAGTAGGCAAAATTCAATTGATATAATAAAGACACTGGATAATTGAAAAGTCATTTTATTATCATAGTCAAATAAAGAAGAATTAATATATACATACATACAGAAAAGTGAAACTAACTTTTAATATTTATTATCAGCTTCTTAAATAATTTCATATGTTTCATTTAGTAGAAAATTGGGATTATTACAGAAATTTTATGCTTGAATAATTAGCATACAAAAGAAGTCTCACATTATTTACATGTAGGTAGAAAAAACTTGCATAAAAGTAGTGAAATATGAATATCTATATTATAAAGGAAAAACATGTCTATGAGTAACGCTTACATCCCAATTAACTGATTTTCAAAATAATGTACAAAGTTCAAATATTAATTTTTCTAAATCTTCACTTTCTAACACTTTTGTAATCAGGCTGCACACGATATATCTATATTGTGTGCAGCCTGACTACAAAAGTATTGTATAAATAAAGATAGGAAAAAGCATATAACAGAAACGTTAATAAAATTATTAATAGACTCCAAAATTTTTAAATCACCTCAGTAGCTCCAAAAATATTAGCAAATAATTAATTAAATGCCAGTAGTTCTATAATTAATAATTTCATTTCAGTAGCTTCCAAAAATATTACGTAAATAATATTTTAACAAAATACCCATTTGTAAATAGAATCACAATTTAATCAGTGAAATATAAATACTCCAGAATTTTACAATTGACAAGAAGAAACACACATTTTTCATCCTCAAAAGAGTCAATAAAATATTAATTTCACCAATATAACTGTTTTACCATTACATCCAAATGGTCAATACAGTAGAAGATCTTTATAATGCAAACGTAAAAACATGAGGTTGTGTGTTATATAGATCACATTTCACACATCATTAAATTTAGCTTGTAAAACATGTGTGAAACATACCAAAATACATTAGAGTATTATATTGCATTCTTTATTACCAGGAGTTGTGCAGATTATAATTTTAAATAAAAATTCTGTGCCAGAAAATAATAATTTATATTTTTATTAACTTGTAAATGCTGTTCAGAAACTCAGTTGCCCACTGTTTTGGATAAGCTTTAAAAATAAATTGTCCTCAGTCTCATTGAAATGTTAAATAAATATAAATAAAAAAAGAAATATAACATATAAAAGATGAAAATAATAACAATGTACAAAAGTAAAACTACTTGTTAAAAAAAATTGTAGATAACAATATAAGTAATTAGTAATGTAGCATAATATTCCGAATTTTTTTTTTTTTTTTTTTTTTTTTTTTTTGTGATACAGAAAATAAGTTTTTACTTGAATAATTCATTATTTAATAATACAATAATACACAAAATAAAAAGTTTAAACATGTAAAAAAATTATAAAAAAATACTATGACTGTTTGAATATGAAATTACATACAAAAAAATTACCAATGTTTGTTTACATGTAATAATGCTTAATAATTAATACTTTTAAATTATAAATTAATAGTTTAAAAAATATTTAAAGAATACAGAAGAAGCATTAAAAATTAAATTTTATATTAAAATACACAATAAATAAGGTAATTAAAAAGTATACTGTTTTGATAAAAAGAAAGAAGAAATATTATTTTACTATGACCTTTGATAAATTTGACATCACGGCACAAATTATTACTACACTATCTATATATTTTAAAAAGGAAATGGGAACACATGCCTGTAATATTCTGTATCTCTTTATTTGTTTAATGACTCGCTCTACATGTATACGAACATTAGCAATTTCTTTGGATTCAAAGACTTCATTTTTTGGCAGCTGTTTTTAACACTTTCCAACCTAGTTGAAAAGTGTTTATGACTTCGGTTTGTCTGGCCGTCTGCCGTCTGGCCGTCTGCCGTCTGTCCGTGCTCTAACTCCCGTAAATATGCTCCGATTGCCCTGCAAATTTTATATGTTATAATCGTTATCTATAGCATGTTCCCTATTTCAACGGAAGTGTGTAGCACTTATAGTTTTTTTACAGGGACACTCAAAAGAATTCCGTTACATTGCAGTCTATGGGGAAAAATCATTTGCGGTTTATTTAAATAATGTTTCAATACTTTAAACGCATTGAAATTTATATATATCACTAAGGTGCATTAGAAGAAGCTTAATATGGAATAGGGTGTGCATAGCACTTATACTTACTTTACAGGGACAGTCAAAAGAATTCCGTTACATTACGTCTATGGAGAAAAATCGTCTGCGGTTTATTTAAATAATGTTTCACTATTTTAAACGCATTGAAATTTATATAAGGTTCATTACAAGAGACTTACTACAGAATATTGTGTGTATAGCAGTCATCGTTCATTTACAGGGACACACAAAAGAATTCTGTACTGTATGTTAACAATAATTCCTGGAAGTGCGTTTTAAGTTACTGAATGCGATTTTAATTTTAAATCGCTTTTTGTATATTACGTGGTGTGTATAAATTCTGTAGATCCTATACAGGGAAGTACAAAAGTTCGGGAACACATTTCCGTATTATTTAACTCCAGACGGAGAATTTTAAACTGTGCTACGTGTTTCCTAACTGAACTAAAATTTAGCATCCTATGTAGTATATATACAAATCTATAGATCCTATACAGGGCTGAATAAAGTATTCGGATTACTTAGATGTTATCTTTTAGCTTATAAAAGAGTATGATTCGTAAAATTATTTTGGAAGCGTTGGAAAGTGTTACATAATCTATGCTTGACGCATGATTTTTCTTTCTTGTTTATTTTTTACAAATGGGGGAACAATTAACTTTGCATCTCTTTCAGTGAAGTACTCTTTCAAAATAAATCTCCTGTCAGCTAGAACAATGTCACCCTTTTGAATATTATTGAGGAAACCACTATTAAGAGTGATTTCCTTGTCAGTAGCATGACCACCATACGTTTCTGATAAGAAAGAAATACACCCAATTGGAGTGATACCAACTAAGAATTTGATAGTATGGGAACTTTTATATTGAGACCATGTTTGTGAACGGGCCATTTGATTGCCCGCTCTTTGAATGGTCACTTCTGTACAGTCAATAATACATACACATTTTTCATACTTAGAATCTTTAAAGGACTCAGGACAATTCTTTCTTAAAGCTTTTTTATAGGGCCATTTAATCAAGTAGTTAAGCTTGCCAGCCAAAAGGGGAATTACATCATCAAATATTCGGCATACTGTATTTTCGGAAATATCAAATTGGCCGGCAAGATATGTGGACAGCAAATTAAGTCTACATTTCATCAGAACAATAAGCAACTGAGTTTCAACACGTAAAAAATCACTTGCAACATCATCTTTAATCAATTCGACGATCCATTTAAATAATGGAAGAGAACGAATTCCAGTATTTGTTAGTAGTTTTTTGCTATCCAGCAAAATTGCCTCAGTTGGATCTAGGCACCTCACTTTCTTCTGTAGTTCCCATTTTTCCTTTCTGAGAGCAGTGATCTCTCTGTACAGCTTTTTAATTAAAAGATCTTTTCTGTCCTCAGTCTCAGTCACTTCCTGGCTTGTTCCAGCAACTGGACCTAAATTTTCAAAATAAACAAAAGACATTAAGAATAAAAAAATTTAACTTCTGGCTTTTTTAAAAATCAAGAATTGGAACTTTGTTATTTTTTTCATCAGAAGGGTTTTGCCTCCCTTGAACCCTCATATAAGGAAATTTTTAACATACGAATGTGAAAAAGTTAGACAGAACTAAATACTCTAAAAGAATAAATTGTATTATATTTAACAATGTCATGAAAGAGAAAAAAAAAATTAGTAAATTAAATTTGAAAGTAAAAGAGGGGGGGGGGGCGACTGCCTCCCTTGTTGCTTTTCATGCATGTGGCTCTCCTCCACTATTAAACTCATAATTGTTTTGTTAGCCTGTGTCTATATACTGTTTATTAAGATATCAATAGAATACATAATACAAATATGAATATATTAAATGTGGTCAAAGCAAAACTAACAAGAGATATGAATGATTGTATGATCAAAAAGAGAATAAAAAAATGGGCATGCTGTTTGTACCAGCCTACGAGCTCGAACCTAAAGTGAAAATTTGGGTACTTTTTTGTTAGCTGGGTGCCAATGAAATATATATATATACAAATTTTACTTGTACCCCGGCTAACCGAAAAGTACCAAATTTTGACTTATTCACAAATTGAAAACAGAAAAAAAAGCTTGCTATACATGAAACAAGAATGACGTCTAAGTTTCTTGAAGTGTTTTATGATTCTTTAAAAATCAGTTTGAAAAGGAAATGAATTGATTTGGATGAGATATAAGAGAAAATACTTCATCAGATTCTCTGAAACCCTTGCATGATCATTGTTCATAACAAAGATGATAACCTCGACTCAACTGAAGCTTAATAAATATATTTAAGCTGAAGAATTTTCCATAATCAGAGAGTGTTATAACTTTGTCTACTACTGCTAAATAAAAAGGGAAAAATAATAATAATTGTTACTTCTTCTCACACAAAGACAATTTTTTGATCAGGGTGTTTTTTTTTCATCAAATCTAATGCATTATTTAGTCAAGAAAAAAAAAAACTACCTTATAAAATGCATACATAAATATGGACCAATTGGCCGATTGTCACCACTAAATTTTTTCAGTATATTTCTTCTAAATTTTTTCAGTATTCTTATTAGGCAAATAATACTAAATATTTAATGATGGCAATCGGTCTATTGGCGCCTAGTTTTTACACCCTGAACATGGAACCAATTTAGAATCTACTAATTTGTAAAAACATATTACCTGGAGCTTTACTCAAAAGAACCAAAGCTGCAACTGCTGAAGCTTCATATTCTTTAGTTTTTTTCTCTTCATCAGCTGAAAGCCTTTTTACTTACCCATCATACATAGTATAGAGTAAGTCTTGTAATCGTTTTGAAAATCGAAATTTTTTTTTTTTTGACGGATTTACACGTTTCAGACACTGGAGATTCCGAAAAACATATTTTTAGAAAAAAAAATTTGCCGTCCGTCTGTGTGTGTGTCTGTAAACGCTCTATCTCCCGAAAAAATTGAGATAGAGACTTGCAATTTGGTATGTACGTAGTATGTAATAATGGGAAGAAGCCTATTTCATTTCAATAACCTCAATTAACCGGAATTATTTTTTTCGGACTCTCGAAATATTCGTTCTGATAAAAGGTATATAAAAATTTTCGAAATTGTTTATTTTAAGAAATGAATATAAAAGACAATAAAAAAACATAAATTTTACATAAAGCATGAAGTCAATCGCATAATTAGTTGCCGAGATATTTGGAATCCTATTTCCCACACTCTTCGATTTTTCATGACCCTGTATTTCATCCAAATTTCACTTTAAAGATATATTTTAATTGGAAATTTGACGCTTAATCAGATGCAATAAACCGTTAGTTAATAGGATTATTATTTTTGGAGTTATAAGGAGGTTTCTTTCAAGCAATTCAGTAATCGAGCCTTTAAAGTTTATGACGTCATCAAGCCACGATTTTATTTGAATTGCAATGCATTTTATAAGTAGTTTACACATTTTTATTTTAATATTTTACATTATGCATATCCATGATGGGTAAGTATTACGGTGCCCCCCAACGACTAGTTTTAATTGTTTGAACTCTTTTTTTCGTACAGAGTGGCACTGCTCTCGTTTTTCTTTTTGTTAAAGGAGAAGATGTTGGGAACATAATCCGGATGATTTGGATCTGTATTTGGTCTACCTATACCAGAATTAAAAATAAATAAATAAACATTGAAGATCTCACAATATTCAGCAAGAAAATAAAACAACAGATATATAATTCAAAAATACATATCATTTTGGACTTATGGCAGACATATTTATAAAATTATACAATTTTGATTAATAAGCCAATAACATAAATACTGATTTTTAAAGATAAAAATAAAAGGATTGTATCACATGTCTTGGTAATAACATGCTGCATAAGTGAAAATGGCTAAAATACAAAATATACATTTTGCTTTCCCTCTTCCATTTAATATTTATAAATTACTCCTTTTCTAATGCTTCAACCTTTTGATTACAAGATTGGGACACCTTACGTCCCAGCAACTATTTTTTTTTTATTCTATATGTACCACTCTTTGAAAAAAATCTCTCCCATACACTTATACTATGATAGTTTCAAGAGATATCTGCCATAAAAAACTTTTATTGTGATAAATTTTTATAGTAGTATGAAATACATTTTGCTTGTATGTATTGTGTAAACGAAACTGGTCAGATATTAAAACCCTTGACACTTGAGTACAACTATTCAAAATAACAACCAAACTAATGTAAGATTTCTGCGCACTGTCATTTCAGTTTTAAAATATCTTTAAGTTTTATACTTTGAAAAGTAATAAAAATGTTAATATTTTTTTAAATAAAAACATTTTAGTGAAATCATATAGTTAAATAGAAACAATTAAAAAAAAAACAATTCTTTGCAATTACATTTTAATTTGCCTGTAACATTATAACAAATATAAAATCATTCTTCATTCAATCAATAAATTTAAGACATCAGTTAAATTGTGCATATATTCATTACTTTGTTTAATTTTAATGGCTACATTAAAAAAAAAAAAAAAAAAATCATGGTTGGCTTGGCCAACAGGCATGTAATACAGTCCTTTTATTCTTTTATCTTTCAAAACCAATCTTGAATAAATAAAGTTTTAACAATATCTTGTTTAAACTCAAATTTCTTAAGGTAAAAAAAAAAAAAAAAAAAAAAAAAAAAATCAGAATTATATTTAGGTGAAAACCGGATTAATAATGTACATCATGTAAAACAAGATTTATAAATAATAATAACTTTACACAATCTAAATGAAATCAAAATAAATCACACAGATAGCTTGAAATTTTCTTACTGTACACCAATAAAAATGTTGTTCATTTTACATATAATGCATTTACATTGTTAGAGTTTTAAAAAAAATTACAAAATTTAAAAATTGCAAAAGTTAAAAAAAAAAAAAAAATAAAAAAATAAAAGAGAGAGAGAAGAAGAAGAAGGAAATAATACAGAACTGATAAATACATTTGACATTTCGCTATATTTCAATATATATATATATGTTCGTAATTAAATGTCTAGTGATATAAACAAAACAAAGATGATTATGAGTTGCATATGATTAGCTATACAAACTGCCTGACACGAAAACGTATTCTATTAATATTTAAACAAAGATATACCATATTTATTAGCTATATATATATATATTTATATTATACATATTTATTTACCTGTCTGAAAGTGTTGTCCACAAATACGTGAAGAAGGAGTGGGCGTCCAATTATCCCTTTTTATGGCCTTCATCCACAATTTCTTTTGTTTTTCGTCCGTTGGAATTCGAAATATTCCAACATCGCTTCCTTTTTTGTACCGTAAGGTACATCCGATGGCACAACAACTTGTAACCATTTCTAAATCTATTATAATTAAAAATATATAAATATAAAAATACGTCGATGAGTGAACAATGGTAAAATCAACGCTTGACAGTGGGCGTGCCGAAATTTTCTGCCTACCACCAGGTTACAGTGCCTAGAAGTACTTACTTCTAGGCACTGTAACCAGGTGCTCTTTAACTCGACGTCACGAGAGAATCGTCTATAGAAGTGGTGTTTTAAATCCACACATTTAAGTAAAAGTCTCTTGACAGTATATTCCCAATTATATTTCCCATCCTCGCCGGACCCTAAAAACGGAAGCTAATGTTAATATTCGACACCAGATTTTCCTTGTAAAATCCAGTTTGTCTTGAACAGCATCTATAAAACAGAACTCACTCTGTGAAATCACTTCTAAAACATATGAAATTTTGCTATATAATTTTAACGGTATGGAAGAAATTTTTGTTTCCCGTTTGGAATATTCAGTTATCATAATTTCCTGCGTGTAATCCGCGAATCAAAGAATTCTGTTTCAACCCAGAAATTGCATTCAAAAAATTGAAGTCAAATATTTACATCGATCTAGTAACTTAAATTTTATAAAATAAAATTTCTGGGTCGAAACATGATTGTTTGATCCGCGGATTATACGCCGGAAATTACGGTACAATTTTAAAATTTTTCATCATAATTTCTCAATATAATACATAACTATTAGTTTATCAAACATATAATGTGACATTATTCATCAGAAGATATAATGCAATGTACGTATTTATAATAAAATGTCGTACAATGTAACAATCATAGACATTCATTTTCTTTGTAAGAAGCCACGCACATAGATAAACATGTTTCTTTTAATAAAACGAGAATTCTCGTTCCCTCGTGCGAGTATTTTAACCCCTTAATCGTCGCGCCCTTTATGTGTAGGCTACTTTTTAAAAATTCATATTGCTTGATTACCACCAGTTTTTTTAAGTAGAAATGTTCGTCTTATTTAATAGACAGATAAAATAATGCAAGAATAAAGCCAATAACACTATTTTAAGAAACTGGTGGGAATCAAACAATCTGAATAAAACAGGCGTAACTTACGCTGCCCGTGAATAGCTCGGGCACGACGATTAAGGGGTTAAATTTTGGACAAATGGAGCACTAGCGTTCAACTAAAATAACCAATTTGCACCAAACCAATATTAATAATAGAAAGTTTCGCGTACTTGAACGGGGATTTTTTTTTAACAGCACTAATCTTCAAAATATTTAATTGAGAAAAAAAAATAAAACACACGGCTTAAAAAATTATTCTTTTCATACAATTACTTTTTCAAAGAAATATTTTGCTTGTTTAACGGCAGAATTTTCTAACAAAATATACATAAGGGAAAAATTTACTTTAAAAATAGTGGTGGGAAAAGAATAGATTCACCAGACATGCATCTAGTGCCCCAAATAAAGCCGTCCTGAGCCGCCACTCTTAAATAATATACCAATAAATAAAAAATGGTCAGGTGCAATATTTAAAAATAATTCGAAATATACATTTAATTTTAGTTGGATACCTGTAATTATTCTTTAATATCAGAAAAAAATTCCTTTTAATAACATGACATGAAACTATTTACTGTTTTCTTTGCTTTCCTTCAATATAAATTCTTAGGATTATCCAACTCTATTTTTTAAAATATCAATTCAAACAAATGCGCTTCGCAAGAAAATGTAAGCATGTTCTGAAAAATTTAGTTAAAAGCAATTTTTATAAATATACAAAAATCCGGGTTTTAAAACTTTCATTAAATATAAATTACTACTTTGATATTAGTAATCTAAATCTATAATCAAAACATGGTTTGGGATTAGCCTATAAAGCTATACGACAAATTAAACACACAGAAATGAAAATCATAATTGCAAGAAAGGTTGGTTGGTTATTTGTTACGGCCTATTATCTACAGGAGGAATATATCCGGCAGGGAGAGCGCCCTACGTGGGTGTCTTTCTAAAGGATCCTAACCCGTATTTACGAAAGAAACTTCTCAGCCCCAGTGTGTTTCTAATTGAAAGAAAAAGTATAATATTGTAAAATAATACCAATATTTAAGCATTGGAAGATTTGAAAATTGCTAATGCCAGAATTACAAAAAATTGTTTACTTAAATGTCAACACTTGTATACTTAAAAAAATGCTATATAAGTAGGATGTATAATACAGTTTAAATTTGCTTTCAAACTGCAGTTATATTGTTTGAAACTTTGTTATTTTTAATTAGTTCAACTGGTAAGTAAACAAATTTCAACTGGAAAATCACTTCAAAAGACACATGATATGATAAAAACAATGGTGGTAATTTAAGAAAAAAAGCTAATGTCAAAATTCTGAGACTGAAAGGCTAAACTTTTAAAAATTGGCCTCTTTTTTTTGTAATTTATAAACTTTTTTTTTTTTTTTTTTTTTTTTTTTGTTTACTATGCATAAATATACTTATTTTTTAATATTTTTTTTTCTTTTTGTGAAAATATAAATTATTTTGAGAAACATTTGTGACATATGAATTATTCCAAAGTTTCGAAAAGGAAACTGGTTTTAAGCCACCACTTTAAAATTTCCGCAAATTTTACATCTCTACTTAAGATGTACAGTTTCATAACTGTAATTAATAAAAATAAACTCCATCAACTCCACTGTGCCATTCAATCGTCACGTGTGAATAAGGGGTTACTGTATATAGTATATTTCAAAATGTTATTGTGTGTAAATAAAATTGTTTGAATTTTATATTGTAATTATATATTGTAATCATTTTAAAAAATATATTATACCTCTAAATGTTACTGTATACGAATTAATGGATTCAAAATGTACCATTGTAAATAATTGTCATTACAATGTTTATCTCAAAATGCTATATAAATAACTACAACTAAAGTTTATGTAAAATATCAATTCTTGTAATAATTTTAACGTTCGCCCAGCCTTGTGGCAAAATTGGGTAACGTTTATACTTTGTAAAATTGTAGTTTAACATGTAATTATTGTAGCTAGCGCCAGATAGTAATATTTTTCCCTCCCTAGGCTTAGGGGTTCGTCCTGGCCATTAGCCAAAAGCTGGTCCCTAGGGTCGGCACTGTCTGTCTGTGCCATTCAATCGAACCCATTATTTAATTTATTGCCACTTAAATCAGTATTATAAAATCTGTCATCTACGCTTGGGTTTAAATAGACATCCACACTGACGTTATATTTTCACTAAGTTCTTTCCTAAATCCAGTTCTGGACCAGAACTAAGCAAAGTAAGTGTTTTGATACTGATTTGTCAACTTCTATTCTCAATAGGAATGGTGTTTTAAATCCACAAATTTAAGTTAAAGGGTCTCTTGACAGTATCTTCCAACTAATATTTCCTATCCTCGCCGGGCCCCACCAGTGGCTGAGATGTTCTGCTCTCAAAGCTGATAGACGGACGTTTCTGTGTTCAAACCCCTGTCGACCTAACTGCGACCTATATGAGTTTTCCGTGGTTTTCTTTGAACCTTGCCGTAAAAAGGGGTAGGATCTAGGATCCCTTAGAGAGACCCACACGGAGGGCACTCACCGTAGGAGTGATAGGGGCACTTTCCCTCGTATAGATAATCGGCCGTCATAAAATCAACCATCCTATCCTCACTGGACCCTAAACGGAAGCTAATGTTAATATTCGGCACGACCTTCCTTGCAGAAAGATCAGTGTCTTGAACAATGGTGGCTATAGCAGCAGTGGCGTACTGTGTCATATCACTTCCAAAACATATGTAATTTAGTTATATAATTTAACCGGTATGAAAGTAATTATTGTTTTCCGTTTGAAATATTAAGTTAGAATTTTCAATTTTTTTATAATAATTTCTCAATATGATAGATAATTATTAGTTTATCAAACATATAATGTAACATTACTCATCAGAAGATATAATGCAATGTACGGATTTATAATAAAATTTCTTACAATGTAACGTCTTACAATGTTTCTTTGTTAGAAACCACGCATTTAGTTATACATTTTTTTTTTAATAAAACGAGAATTCTTGTTTCCAGGTGTGAGTATTTTAAATGTTGGACGAATGAAGACCTAGCGTTCATTTAAAATAACCTATTTGAACCAGACCAATATTAATAATAGAAAGTTTCGCGTACTTGAACGGGGATTTTTTTTTAACAGCACTAATCTTCAAAATATTTCATTTTGAACAAGGAGTCTTAAATACAACAGTATTATATTAACACTACGTGTGAACAAGACCTCTATTTTATTTTTCCGTGTAAAAATATCCAAGCAAATAAACCCTGGTAAAAAAAAAAAAAAGGCAACTTGTCTTGTTCAAATATTTAAATTAATTTGCAAAATTATTTCAATAACAGTGGCGACAGTGACTGGGTATATTTGGGGCAATAAATACACAGCTGAAAAAAATATTGTTTTCATACTATTATTTTTTCAAAGAAATATTTTACTTGTTTAAAGGCAGAATTTTCTACCAAAATATATATAAGGGAAAAAGGGTACATACAGGTTTCCTAGTAAAATATGCCCTTTGGTCAACAAGATCGAGTCCTACATGAATCGATAGCCCTTCAACAGAGATGCGTTTTTGCCGAGTTTGAAGCATATATCTCAAACCCATAGACAGTTATGACTCTTTATGTGTGTTTTGGGAAAAGGTACATTGTGAAGAAAGTAGTAATCGAATTTCCCCGAAAAAAAACCAAGGATGTGTAATATTAAAGTACAAATAGTGGATATTATTTTCAGATTTGTTTCTGCAAAATAGCCAGTATTATTAAATTTTTCTTCTTTTTAATTGAAATTTTTAATTAAGACTATATCGTAATTTTTCAGTGACCACCTTCATGTTTTTACCAAAAATATTACGAGTTGTGATGTATATTTGGTATGAGTTTAAACTCTCTACGATGGGTGTTCATAGAAAAAGAATTAAAATGTGTTCCAGGGGTGGGGGGAGTTGCAAGCTGCGTGTGTTATTACAAGTTCATGCACAGGTCTATGTACATTTTACGTATGTAGTTATGTTGTCGGTGGCAATCATTTGAAGTATAACATTGTGTTTTGTTAGTTGACAGTTGACGGATTTTTTTTAATAGTTTTCGGCTCAGTTTGACTTAACAGTGTTGTCGATTCATCGAAAACAGTGTCAACACATTGAGGAAAATGCAATCGGGGAAAAATTCAACCAGTAAATTTTAGTAGACATTTTAACCTTATTTAAACGCTCTAGTCACAAAAAAAAAAAAAAAAAAAAAAAAAAATTACTGTCTTGAATAAGAATGAAATTTCTCTTCATTTTTACTTTTGGAAGATTATCTTGTTGCTAATCAGGCTCTGAATGGCAGACGAATTAACGTATTTTGGAGATCTGTAATTCAGCCCATGGGCGGTGCTTTTGTGTTTCATATCTTACATTATTTCTCAAAGAAAAATACACAAAATTCGCATTTTACAATTAGAGTACAGTGTATATTAATAGTTCGATTAGAAATAATACCACTATTACATACATATTTTTATAATATAAACACAAAGTGCTAGAAAATTTTGTTAAATAATGGAAAAAGTAAATGTAACGCCCATAGGCGGGGCTTCATATTTAAAAGACTAAAAGCAATGTGTTAAGTAAAACTGCGCAGAAAACTAAAAAAAAATCAGCCAACTGTTAACTAACAAAACAAAATATTTTCCTTCAGATGATTGCCACCAACAGCATAGCTACATGCGTAAACTGTACATAGAACTGCGCATGAACTTGTAATAATACACGCAACTTGCAATTCCCCCCACCCTTGGAACACATTTTTTTTTCTCTATGATGCACCCAGCGTAGAGAGTTGAAACTCACACCAAATATGCATCATACCTCGTAGTATTTTTGGTAAAAACATGAAGGTGGTCACTGAAAAATTTCGATATATTCTTAATTAAAAAGTTCAATTAAAAACAAGAAAAAATAAATAAATCTGGATATTTTGCTGAAACAAATCTGAAAATAATATTCAATATTTGTATTTTAACATTACACATTCCTGATTTTTTTTTCGGGGATATTCGATCACTATTTTCTTCACAATGTACCTTTTTCCAAAACGCACATAAAGAGTCATAACTGCCCACGAGTTTGAGCTATATGCTTCTGACTCGGCTAAAGAGCATCTCTATTGAAGGGTTATCGATTCATGTAGGACTCGCACTGGTTGCCTCAAGGGCATACTTGAACTTAATTTTCCCGCTACTTTTTAGATGCTCAGAATCCTCCATTATCCCCACCAGTTATTTTTTAAAAAGTTTTTCTTATCTAATCATACTTGAACTTGAACTTGTGATAGGTTCAATGGGCTTCCAAGTTGCGAAGCAACTGCACATCCTGGCTTTGAGTAGGTGTATATCAAATCCTGAGAGAGCCATAAGAAATGTTTAGCCGTAGTCTAATTGACTACATAAAAATAGGATAATGTTATGTATATCAATAAAATAATGAAAATTTACTAGTTAAAGTATAAAAGTAAAAATAGTTCATAGTTCAAAAAAACAAAAATAATGTCAGACGAGGTAAAGTAAAGATGTTAGGAGAGGTTTAAGAGAAAAGTCAATTTTATTTTATTTAATAAAATAAACATTTAATATATTTTTTTTAATTAAAGAGAAAATAAGAATTACAGCTCGGAAGGACTATTCATCAAGAATAGTGAAGTACCTTGGTTTTTTCCGGTTGGATGGACTGCAAGCATCGTAGTCAGGTAGCTCATAGATGAGTTCATTTGGGATGTGATTAATGTCATTGTAGAATTTTTTCGCAAGGTGTTTAATGAAGTGAAGTCGTTTTCAGATCCTTGAGGATTGTGGAGATTTTGAGGTATCCAGACCCGTTCCTGATGTAACGGAGCTGTTTGTATTGGGTACTAGAGAGGCTGTTCATACTGGTTTTGCAAGTGAAGTCCCAGATTGGACATGCATATGTGATAACAGAGAGAATGCAAGCATTATATTTTACTAGGAAACCTGGCTATACCCTTTACTTTAAAACTATAGTGGGGGGGAAAAGAATAAATTCGCCAGACATGCATTTAGTGCCCTAAATAAAGCCGTCACTTAAATAATATACCAATAAATTAAGAGTCGCCACTCTTAAATAATATACCAATAAATAAAAAATGGTAAGGTGGAATATTTAAAAACAATTCGAAACATGCATTTAATTTTATTTGGATAGCTGCAATTATTCATTACTATCAGAAAAAAATTCCTTTTAATAACATGAGTTGAAACTATTTACTGTTTTCTTTGCTTTCCTTCAATATATATTGTTAGGGTTATCCAACTCTCTTTTTTTAAATATAAATGCATACTAATGAACTTCGCAAGAAAATGTAAGCATTTTTCTAAAAAAATTAGGTAAAAGAATTTTTTATAAATATACAAAAATCCGTGTTTTAAAACTTTCATTAATAATAAATTACTACTTTGATATTAAGATTGGTTGGTTATTTGTTACAGCCTAATATCTGTAGGAAGAATATAGACCGGCGGGGGAATGCCCTCCGTGGGGGTCTTTCTAAGGAATCCTAAACCATATTTACGAAAGGTTTTACGAGAACCACGGAAAACTCCAAACGACTAGGTCGGCGAGCGTGAAAATGCACAATATATTATCTTAAATACACTGCTCAAAACAATTAAAGGATATTGCAGTTTTAGGTGGATTTTGTATCTGGGAAACTTTTTAGCTGATTGATACATGGTCGACAGACATAGTAGGTTATATGAGAATAAATTACACATGTTTGGCAGAAAAAAATGCATTTTATTGCGCATTTGTGTACAAAAGGAAAAAAACACAATTTGTGCATATGAGAAAAAAATAATAAGAAAAGGTGTTTTCTTCAAAGAAAATCATTTTCAGTAGGGGGTATGGTTTCCACGGACGGCCAGCAACGTTGAACACCTTTGAGGCATGGACTCAATGAGGCTATTAATGACGAGTTGGGGTATTCTGCCCCACTCTTCCAGAAGAGCTCTTTCCAGTTCTTGGAGAGTTTGTGGGGGTTGTTGGCGGCCAGAAACTCGTCTTCCTAGAGCGTCCCAAACGTGCTCGATTGGATTCATGTCTGGAGAACACGCTGGCCATTCCATTCGAACGATTCCTTCCTCGAAAAGGAAATCCTCCACCAGGTTTGCACGATGTGGCCTGCGGTTATCGTCCATTAAAATGAAGTTATCTCCGATTGCTGCAGGGTAAGAGACTACAATAGGTCTGAGGATATCATCCCTATATCGGCGACCAGTCAGAGCTCCATCTCGAATGATGTAGAGGTCAGTGCGCCCGTCAATGGAGATGCCACCATACACCAACACTCCTCCACCGCCAAATCTGACACTTTCGTGCACGAACGCAGGATTATTCCTACTGCCACGGTCCCTCCAGATGAAAATACGCCTATTATCCGGATGCACAGAAAAACGGGACTCGTCAGAAAACAGAATATTGCTCCATTCATTTCTCCTCCAGTTGACATGCTCGGTTGCCCACTCCCTGCGGTCGCGACGATGCCTTGATGTTAATCTAACACATACCATCGGTCGGCGAGCATACAGACCTACTGTATGGAGCCGGTTTCGGACAGTCTGAGTTGAAATCGTGGTGCCTGTAGCCGAGCGAAGGTGTTGTTGGAGAAGAGTAGCATTCATGTTTCGGTGTCTCCGAGCTGTTAACGCTAAATACCGATCTTCATTGGCGTTGTTGCCCGTCTACGACCTTGCCCTGGTCTTCGGCCTGCACATCCACTCTCCAAAAAACGGTTCCAGATCCTGGAAATGACACTTTGTGACACTCCAATGGCTTGCGCTACTTCGGCTTGAGTTTGGCCCCCTTCTAACCTACCAACAATTCTCCAAGCTTCTGAATCTGTCAAATGACTTCGCTGAGACATCGTACTCATCGAAACAAAGCAATCACTGAATGCCGATCATCCTTGTCTTCATTCTCTTTTATACAGTTGAAAGTCAAATTTCATTCGCTGCCGCTGAAGCGACGTTTTTGACGTCGAACTCAAAATTTGCATACTCCACAGTTTGAAAACCAGAAAAATTTGCATTTGTGATTCTCTTCTTCTATTTTCGGCAAAAAAAAATTTCGTTTATATCTTTATTTTATATAAAACTTCAAATATCCTTTAATTGTTTTGAGCAGTGTATATCATAAAAGGAATATGTTATTGAAGCAACATGATATATTTTTGTGAAACACGTGACAAATGTATTCTACATACAATAGGTTGATATTGTAAAACATTCTTCCAAATACTGATCTTAGATGACTAGTCCAAGCACACATCTTCTGCGTTCGTTACATCGTTAAAACATTGCTAAAAACAAGATGTATTTTTAAATACCTGAAAGTGAAATACAAGATTCTACTAATAAAATGCATGAGGAAAATTTGAACAAACTAACATAAGAACCAGTTGTAACTCACCAAGCAGTTCACAATCAGTATGTGCAAGTATTTTTATGAACTAAATTTCTTCTTATTTAATCGTAGATCATTCCGCGATTATACAATGCCAAAAATAATACGGAAAATTTCTGGTACTAAAGTGAATGTGAAACTCCTGACGAGGTGCCACTGACTAGAAGGGAAAGGAGAACATAGCAGGAGTTGATTCGACTCCGACCAAATGATTACCGTAATTTCTGGCGTATAAGCCGCAGCTCAAAGAGTCGTTTTTCGACCCAGAAATTTTATTCAATAATTGTAGTTAAATAATTACAGCGATCGTTTAAGTTACATTTTATAAAATAATATTTCTGGGTCGAAAAACGACTCTTTGAGCTGCGGCTTATACGCCGGAAATTACGGTAAATGACGACACGAACCAGGATTTCTTTCATAAAATATGTTATATATAAACCACAGAGAAAAAAAGTTAACTAAATCTGTTAAATAAATATAATTAAAAATTTTGGTTTAAAATATTTTTATAAAGCTTGAGTAAAATTGCCGGGCGTTCTTCTGTTAAAACCTGTTGTAAATATTCAAAGCATCCGTAGCATGTTGTCAATTAAAGTAGAAATTGCTGATGTAACAACGACATCTTTAAATGAAACATCTAGAATAAATCTGGTGAAATTAGAAGAGAGATATGAGACAAGTGATTGTCCAGTAACTAGTGAATTTATGGTAAATTATTTCTCATCACAAGGACATTTATTTATCTAATATACATCTCTCTTGTATTATAATATTTTGTACCATTAAAAAATATATATACCCCATACCAAATAGCCCTTCCAAACAATATTTTAGATATAACTATCGTACTTGTCACGCCCTCACAAATCTATCACACCCGGAACGTAATATTTAATATTTATAAGTATATGCAGAAACATTTAAAAAATGTAATTTTATCTTTAGAATATTTTGTATGTTATTATTTAATAACAAATGTGTTCGATGTCCTACTGGCTTATAATTGGCAGTTATTTCGAAGTATGCATTACACAGTGAAATCCCATGTCGTTTTCATTTCGCAACAAAAGCAATTGAAAAGTACTTTTTAAATGGGACAAAATTATTTTAAACATTTTACACTTTGAGTTAAAATAAATAAAAACTACTTATACAAAAATCTATGTGATATAAATCTATGTGATGTTTTTAATCCTTTACGTACAGTGATACTTTATTTATATGAGTGCCACACCCGCAACGATGGATTAGGAATGCAAGCATCAGAGACATTAACCCTTTCGAGACGGGTGATGCATATATGCATCGTCAAAAGTTGTATGTGGAATATGTTTTTGGCATCAATAATAAATAATTGTAATATTTGTCTTTTATAATTTGAGTATTTGTTGGTATTTTACAAGTACAGGGAACTGTTTAAAAAAAGTGGTACCAGCCAAATAAAATTTCTGTAAGGGATGCCGTTGCGAAAGGGTTAATTAACTAAACATTTTAAATAGATTTTAGAGTGAGTGACGGGACTTTTTTCTCTGTACTACTATTACCGAATAGTAACTTTTGTCTCATTTAATCACCAAATTCTGAGAGACAATGAATACTATTCGGAAATAGTTGTTGTCAAACATAAACACATTTATGTGTCTTCTTGTAATATGTAATTGCCGAAACGTCAGTTGAGGCATGCTGTGGAGACCCGAAAAGTTTTTGGTTTCTGTCTGTCTGTCTGTTCAGCGATAACTGACGCAAAAATGATCCGATTAGTTTGATTTTTGGTAGATATGTTGGTGAGGTACCCGAAATTAGCTGTATAGTTTTTAGTTACATTTGGTTCATTCGTTCGGAAAATATAGAACATTACTTTTTAGGTCATAATGCTTTCCTATGGGAATTCAGACAATTTTGAAATTTTTCATTCGTTGAAAATAAAATGGCACATTTGATTAATGTATTTAAACGGTAAGTTATGAAGGCTAAAATTTATCAACTAAGGTCTTAAATTGGTCAAATTAATTTGAAATTTTGTTAAGACATTCGTCAGATTTTTTTTAATGAGGTGTATAAGTTTTGGTGCAATTTTATACATCTGTTCTAATAATATAATACATTTTATTTTATCATTTTTTGTAAATATTAAAATGTATTCATTTTTATTTTCCTTTTCAATTTAACCGTATCCTAGCAACCATATTTCAAAGAATATCAAAATGATAAAATTCAAGTAACTCAGACGATTTTGCTACAATATTTTATTCGCAAAATAAAATATTTTGGGGTGATTTTAATATTTTATTGAAATAAATGAGAATTTATTTTGGTACAAGTTACCTTTTAACTACTATAGAATGACAGCGAAACATTTTTACATGAGATATTATTAATTTTCTGGAAGAGATGTGGATTTTTCGTGGTTGAAAATTAGTATTATTTTAAAAATAGATTATAATATCTTGTACAACGAGATAGTTAATCTAAGGAAATTAGCGTAGTAAAACACATCCATACAGCCTGAAATAGCACAATTACTGGAAACTGAGATCATAAAAAGTTATCACAAAAAATACTTTATAGCGCCAAATCAAGGTTGCTATTTAGTGAATTGGCAGTGGGCACGATTATGAATGATTACACAATAGGTTTAAAAGTTTCCAAATAAGCCTATTTTGGGGAGATTTTAGTATGCTTTTGCCATCGAATTAGATCAGGATGTACTTAGGTCAAATAAATATTGTACAATGACCATCAAAACTGTTTTTCCGAAACAAAAATTGTAATAATACTAGATTTCCGAAATAGATAAGTGAAATACATAGTAGATTCAGTTTACATTTCCATAAGTTACTTTTGTACACGAGATATTATTAAACTTATCAATCAGATACGAGTGTTTCGTGGTTGGCAGGTAAGTAAATATTGCTATTTAGGTATTAGGATAACATGAAATTATTTTCGAAATTTTTGCTTATCGTAATAAAACCACTGTGCAGAACGAAATGGAATATATACTAGAATCATTCACACAAATATTAGGAAATCACGAATATAAATTTAATAAGATTACGGAGGGTTCAGCGGGGCAGAGCCCCCCCCCCCCTGAAGAAATGTATTTTTTTAATCTAAAAAATAGAATAAGAAGTTCGTAAGAATGTCAGAATATTATTGCATAAACCGTGTTTAATTTAACGTTTCTAAGTTCTGAAACCTTCGAAGTATTTTATATGCATATAAATATATATGTAGTAATTTAAATAATTTAATTTGCGGATTGTAAGATGTTAAATATTATGAAAAGTGAGTTTAAAAATATTGACTTTCAGAGCTGACGTTGAGGCTCCTGATCTGTAGATTTACTAGTAATATCTCTTTCAACGAAAATAAAAAATTATGTTTCGTGCAATTGAAAAAATATATTATTTTAGTTTAAATAAACCATGCATTCTGTAGCCTTTTATATGAAAGAGACATACATTGGACTAGTACAAAATACTTCGATTATTAAAGACAAATAATAATAATAATAATAATAATAATAATAATAATAATAAATTGGTTTAGTTAATAGCAATAAATACGACGCTGCGAACCTGTCGTATTTTTTAAAGAGAAATATGTATTTTTTGAACCAGAAAATTATAAAATATATACTACTCAGCAGTGACAATTTAACTCTTTAAAGGGCGGTGGGATATTATACATACCACTTAATTTTTATAACCAAATGTCAGATTGGCGCAAAATTTTTTTAATAAAAGTTTGCATTTATAATGTACGTAATGAGAAGCCTTTCAAATAATGTGATTCCTTGTGTCATAGAATCATTTCAATTTCTGTTATTTAGGCAATTGATAAACGGCTGTTCATTTTTGAACCACTTCTTTTTAATACCTAAATGCTCCATTGTAACAAATATTTTCGAGTGAAATTTTTCCTCTAATTGCGTGCATGTAGAAAATCTTTTAATTATTTTTAAATAAAATTTATTTATAAATTCTGGCGTCATCCAATCATTTCAACATTTTACGATTAGAAGTACTTTGGACCTGAAAGGGTTTATAAAATTCTTTTTTTAATTATTTTTAAAAACGGGAATGTTGGCAGCGATGTAAATTAGGTTTTATGAATGTTTTTCAAAAAGTCATTTGCCTCCGCAAATTTCGAAATGTAAACTTTGTGTTAATTAATCCCAAAGTTTATGTTATTATTAAGCCAATTTTTTTATTTAAAAATTTAAATTGGTGCCCCACGGGCCACAGGTTGATGATCCCTAAATCAAATGATATTGATATTTGTGTTAACGCAAAAATATCACTATTCAATTCTGGATAATACAATTTCAAATAATATTATTAAAGAAATTATGTGATTAAAAAAAATTAATAATACTATACGAAAATTCTGGTATTCAGAATTCAGTTGTGGAATTTAATTAGCAACCTTGGTTTATATTCTGTACTAAATTAAATAATAAATTTTATTTTGTATTATTTCAAACGACATATAAAAATAATTATTCTATCTGCATCTTGAATTTACGTTCAGTTTTTAAGACATAAAAAGGGAGGCAAAACTTGCAATCTTTTCAATAGAAAACAAATTATATTTGTTGGAAGAAATATTTTGTTCAAGAAAACTTGTCAGCAGTAAATGTTTCAATAAATCATCTTTAGGAGAAAGATAATAACCTAGGTGAAAGCTACAATTCTGGAAGAAGATTTGTCGACAAGATGTTTAATTTTTTTTAGGCTTTCTAGAAAATAAATGTGAGTGGTTTTTGAACTTTGTTCTTCTAATAAAACAATGCAAGTATCTTTTAGAGATTCTTCATTACTTATTTAATTTAAAATACAAGCAGAAATTGTTAGATATATAACTAACCAGAAAATTATTCCTTTCATTTCATGTAGAATGCACTAAAGTGTGGATTTTTTTTTTTCATATATACATATATGATATAATTGACAAAACTGTGCAGTTTGAAAATCCCAGATCATAGCTGCCAACTTAATTTTTTTTAACCACTATTTTATAAAAATCTTCGCCCTATTTACTCACAGAAATTCAGCGATTTCATAAAGCAAAGATTTCTTCTGGAAAACATTGGTAAGAAACAAGAGTGCAATTTGGCAACCATGCCATAATTGCAAAATATTCCTCTTTGTTTTACATTTTTTTCGGAATAGTTTCTTCAACTTATTTAATCTCTGAAATCTGAGACCGCATAAGATGAAAATTACAGTTTGGAAATAATGGTAACAAAAAAGAGAAAAATATTTGGTAGTTATATAATTTATGTCGACTAATATTGTTTGTATAGAAAACCAGGCTTTCAATATACCTTTTGTTCCACATATTTTATTTTGAATTACTAGAATTTTACGCACGTATATACGGTACTTATATAATGTGAAATTCACGGTAAAACAATGCCAGTTTTCTGTTATTAAGTAAAACAAATACATTTCAAATCAAATAAACACAATTTTATGTAAATAAACATAATCAGAACGAAACATTTTACTTAATAAATGAAATCTATTACATACAAATGAAAAAAAAAAAAGAACTACAAATTTTCGATAAAGTAATATATATATATTTAAATAAATGTTATTTTTACTGAAGAAATATTTGTCAGCTGTGACGTTGCCTCACTGCAAGCCCAATCTTAAATTAAACCATAACTCTTTCTCTTACAGTAATGAATATTATTTTGTGAATCCTTCAACAAATTTTTCAAATGTCGTGACCTCAAAAACATTTTGAGATTACACTGCATTTCTGTCAGTATACTCGAACGTAATGTGAGTTACCATCCGAATTTTGCAGCATCAGGCTTTGGCAGGGCTGTTACTGGCGATTATTTTTATATTCTATTCACACCACTATTTAAAAAAAGATAAATTTGATAGTATATTTCTCTAGCACATGTTGTCAAAATATATGTGAAAAAAAATTGTTTTGAGTAATTGGTGCGAGATGGAATAAAAAAATATTCGCCAGTGGCAGCCCTGCTCTGGATTGTTGGACAATGATTTATTTTTATCATTTTATAATTGGTTTTTACAAAGTCAAATAAACATGATTTGTATCAGCAGATTTAATAAAATATTTCTTTTTTGTATGCTGTAACAGGATTCGTACACTTTTATCACAATTTTAAAAAAGAATGTTTCTATTTAATATTTAAATAGCAGAAATTTTAGACTCCTTGTTTAATTGCAGGATATGTAATACTTTTCTGCATTTAAATAATGCAAAAAATTACATTACAAATTGTGGTAAAAGCATACGAACTATGTATAATTACTTGATTTCATGAATTCGAGTCCACGAATTAATATGTACAGAAAACCACAATACATAGAGATTCTAATAGTATAATATCTTTTAATTTAATATGCGTCTAAATTAGCGCCACCATTACCAGGCCTCGGAGTGGTTAAATTTTTTGCAACCACTGTTTTCTAACAGAAAGTTTTGTTTTAGTTTATTTTTTGCAAAAAAATTGTAGCTTCGTGATTTGATTTGTTTTTTCAAGTGCTGTAAAAACCTGCCACAATATATATATATTTTTTAAAAGTGGTGGTTAAAAAAGTTACCGTTGTGAGGCTTGATTTAACTATATTTATTCAGATAATCACATGAAGTGATGTTTTATGTGATCCTTTTCAGCACAGATCTCATGAAGAGTGATATTTTTTTTTCATAAAAATTATTTTTGAAGGCGTCCAAAAACTGCTGTCTTGTACAATACTCATAAAAAATTACTATGAAACTTGCACATTTAATTTGATATAGCGTCTTACATTTTTTTAGTTAAATACATTCTTGACGATAGTTTTCATCTTTGAAGCAGGGAACCCCGCTTATGGAAGTTATTCTTGCATGTTGCATTATTTAAAAAAAAAATCTGTGTCCGACCTTATCTCCAACTATAATAAAGAAGGAAGTCTGTGTGTGTGTATGTCAGTCAGCGTGTGTGTCTTTTTCTCGATTGTGTTCTGAAGAGCCCGCTGCACACAGAGCTGCAAAATTTGGTGAGAAGGTACCTCTATGCATGTAGTTTTGCACCTGGCAGCCAGATTTTGGAATTTTTGAAAAGATTGTTCAAATTTAATTTTTAATACGATTTTTAGTATTTCTTCACGTTCCGCTGCAATTTTTCAACATTAGTAACTGAATTCCGGTTCCAATCTTTTAGCCCAATATAGTAAATTTTATCCGCTTTTAAATAAAGTTTATGCGAAATTCGTACAGCGATGTTTGAATTTTTGGCGAATTTTTTCCTTTGACACTAAGAAGTTTTGCCAAAATGCTTGACTGGCTCGATGGTTGCGCTTCCATTTCAGCCTCAGATAAGCTCAGAGTAGTTTTTTTTTCTCTTTTTAGCTTGGAGAAAGTTGATATTACTTTACATACAAAAAAAATCATGATTTTAAAAATGCTATTTTTAGTATGTTTTAACGTTTCGACGCGATTCACCCACATTTGTAATCCAGAATCCGGTTCCAATATTTTATCCCTATATAGTACATTTTATTCTCTTTTTAATAAAGTTTATGTGATATTCGTACAGCGATTTTTTATTTTTTGGCCATTTTTTTCCTTCGACACTAAGTAGTTTAGCCCAGAATGCTTGATTGATTCGGTGGTTGCTTCTATTTCAGCCTCAGATACGCTCGGAATCGTACCTTTTTTTTTTTTTTTTTTTACTGTTTTCAGCTTGGAGAAAGTTGATAATTCTTTACAGATAAAAATCATAATTTTAAAAAGGAAGGGTGGATTATTTAGTATCCCAATTTTTTTATTAGATTTTTTTCTTTTAATTTTATTTTTTATGCATTTTTTAACATTTTTTTCATGTTTTTTGTTTCAAATGACGTCACAAATCGCCCACTACAAGTCACTGGATCACGGGAGTCACAACATCATTGGAGGGCAGTTGTGATTGGTAGCTGATAGAATTGTAGGCACAGCTGGAAGTCAACCGGGCAGTTGTGATTGGCAGATAAAAACGTCGTCAGTTGATTGCAATTCGAACAGCGAGTCGTGAATTTTTGCGATTTGTTTTATGCGATTTTTCTCATGTATACGTTATTTATGTATTTGATTTCAGAAATTAAAAACGGTAACTTACTGTTTTTGTATGTAAAAAAAAAGTCATTTTGTTTCTGTTTAGAAAGTTAATGATAATTCCTAATTTTTTAACGTCTTTGGTTAAATTATGTGGGAGTGCGTGTTCGGTTGCAGTTTAAATATCGCGTTATTGCTCTGATTGAAGTCCCTCCTTATCCCCTGCCTCCAAAATCAGAACTATTTAATTATTAGTCCGATTCAAACGAAACCTTTTCTCAGGTCTCCAGATACTAGCTAAACTTCGATATCATTTTTTCAGCCCTTGGTTACCACTATTTCTGATCATTAATGACCAGGGGGGGGGGATTTTCTCGGGTTCTATGGGCCCAATTTCAATGAGAATTAGTTTATTCAACTTAACACGAACTATTTAAGGTATAGTTAACTAATTAAGATACAGATTTAGCGCCACCTGGAGGTAGAAAATGGAACTAAAATATTTTGCAGTGCGTGCACAGCACGCCTGCTATACGGTGTCATAGGCAGCAGGGACATGTACCAGAGTTTCGATCGGAAAGAGGTTTGTTTATAACAGGGTACAAACCCTGGTGGTGGAAAATGTAACTAAAAGATTTTGCATTTGAAGTTGGTCCGATTCAAACGAAATCTTTTCTAACATTCTTCCGAAGTCTCCCAGGTACTAAATAAACTTCGGTATCATTTTTTCAGCCCTTGGTTACGACCATTTATGAATATTAATATCCAGGGGGTGATTTATTTTCTCGGGTTCTGTGTGTCCGATTTCAGCGGGAATCGGTTCATTCAACTTAACTTGAGCTAATTAAGATATAGCTAATAATTTAAGACATAGATATGCTACTCTCTGGTGGTGGAAAGTGGAACTAACAGATTTTTCCCGCGTAAGCAGTAGGTAGGAGTGCCGGAGTTTCGTTCGGAAATAGGTTTATTTAGAACATAATGCTCCACCTGGTGGTAGAAACTGGAAGTAAAAGATTTGTGTGGTATACTTTGATTAGAACGAAATGCATCCCCTGGCGGTGGAACTAGAATATTTTCTTGCGCGTGCGCCAAAAATGACTATTTTTATTGAAACCGCAAAAGAAAGTTACCGATTTGATAATCCCAGAAAACGAAAAAGTTTCATTTTCACTCATCCTCGAGTATTAAAGACAGTATTGCATTATTTCAATCAAAACTTACAGTTTATGTTTCTGATTCCAAAAATGCAAATTTTGTGAAAATCCAACGGTATTTTTTTTTTATTTTGAACAAAACCTGACCCATTTTTAATCAAATGATTCAGACATTTGAGGAGGTGGTATTAAATTTAATTCCGCTTCCGGTAAATCTCTCTATTTAATTTCCGAAAGACAAAGAGTTACCAGAGAAAGGGTTTCGTGCAGCGATTTTCAGAGTGATTTCGTGTTATGTATTATTTTTTGAAGGGACCGGGCAACGCCGGGTGGATCTGCTAGTATTTTAAATACAGTTAAATAATAATAGTACAAGGCATACAAAATTAAAGTTCACCTACTCAGAGCTATCTGTAGTCGAAACTATTTCTCAGAAAATTATGAAATTTGGAATACGTCTAAATGAAGAGAGGCAGAAGACATTTAGCAGAAAATAATATTTTAAAAAATGGCCACCAGAGGAGGTATTATTAAATTTGTTTCAATACATAAACAAAATTCAAGCTTATACGCTGTAGAATTCGTTTATCAAGACAAATACTGCCCAATGTGTTGGCCATTATTGTCAAGAACTGTTTGAAATCTCAAAAAGTATATTAAACAGTTATTCGAAGCAATTACTTGGAAATATTGAAAGCGAGAGAGCACGGCAAAAAAAAAAAAAAAAATGATTTTATGGCTTAATACTTGTATTTGGAATGCTAGTATTATATCGTAAATTCGACATTTTTTTTTTTAATGAGGAAATACTGTTCTTGATTTCTGGCAAAACTCAGTTTGCAGTCAAAGGACTTCTTCGAATTTGTTTCAAAGCTCAAAATCTCCACAAAGCTCCCTGTGCGAAACCACCATTTTTATATAACAAAAAAGCTTCATCAGTAAGACACGATCTTGTAAACTACACGACATTTACACACAAATACATGAAGCTGACAAGAGATTCGTTGCGACTTTTATTTAATATTTTCATCGTGTGCGAACAGCTACAACCGGTTTTTCCTAAAATTTGCATATAGGACGAAATTGTATCAGAAAACGGCCTCTGGTGGCTATTTTAAAAAAAAAACTTTTCTTTCTTCTAAATGTCTTTCACCTCCGTTCATTTAGACTCATTCCAGATTTCATATTTTTCTGATAATGAGTTTCGACTATAGCCAGCTCTGAGTAGTAAACTAATTATGTAAAGCCTGAACAACATATAATGAGATCTATTTATATGCATCATACAGTAATTTTATAAATACAAAAGATGTGTATATATTTGAGAATTAATGTAACATGTAAAAACAAAATTGGATGATACGACATATATCCAAAAAGTCTCCATGAATGTGTTAACAAGTGAATATTAAAATTTTAACTGCCAGCCGCAAGATTACAAGTTGTAGTTTACATTTCCACGGCAAATGCAAGACTTCATTTAGACTCCAAAAATTCACGTGCGAAGTTGAAAACCGTTTTTCTTTATATTAGCTCAACGAATTGCTGTTTACCTAATTCCAATGTAGCATGCAAGGGCATTAAGATTCTGATTAGTTTAGTGCTTATTAAAAATGAATTGTGAAAAACTACATTCCGACTAAACATATTTATTTATACAAAATGAAACAGGAATTTGAATTATATTTAATCGAAAATTTCTGTCACGAAATAATGTAAAATGCTTATTTTAAATTTTGGTACTCAAAAAATGGGAGAATTGGCAATTATGCCGTTTCATAACGTTCAAATATTTGAATTGTATAATTTTTTTAAAATTCAAAACAGAAAAGATTTTTTAAATTCCTACTAAAAAATGAAAATTTTACAAAATATTTTAATTAAAACTACGTTAAAAAGGTTACTTTCATGTAATCTAAGCACGACAAAATTTACAGAAAAAGGACAGAAAAGTAAAACATATTCAAATACTGACGTATCATAGAACTACACTTGGAGTGTACATACCGTTTTCTAATGAACAGTGTTGCCAGTGGGCTACGTTTTTAAAAATTTAGATTGCTTGATTGCCATCTCTTTTTAAAAAATAGCACAATTCACCTTTTTTTCGCATTATTTAATCTGTTTATTATTAAATAAAGTGAACATTTCTACTTTAAAAAAAAGAGGTGCCAATCAAACAATCTGAATTTTAAAAAAGTAGCCCGCTGGCAACACTACTACTGATTTAAGCTAGTTCCAAAAAAAAAACGTTCGATTCGTTTTATTGAAAAACGTGTAACAACTTTTTTGTCGGAAAATTTAATACTCAAAATAAGGACAATACCCTCTCTTATTTATGTCTAGTTTATCAGTTTATAACAAAAGACTTAGGATTTTAAAATTATTTTTCATTATTAATACATAGGTTTGAATGTATAAACATGCCATTTTTTTTTTTTTTGAAATAGCGATAAAAAAAGACGATTGCCATTTTTTACAGGACAAACGTTCAAACCTGTTCATATGTAAATGCCAACTTTTCAGTTTTCTCCACATCTAATAAGAAAGAAGCAAACCTTTAAGTTCAGGCCAGTAAATTAATTTGCACACGAGAAATATTTCATGCAATGTTAAGTATTTTGTGGTGATTTTTTCGCAACTTTGAAAATTAAGAAAATTTTTGATTCAATTTAAAAAAAAAACCCGGAAAGTGTTCCTCCTAAATAAGTATAGTTTAAACAAGAATTTTACTCTACCCTACATTGCACAGTCATGCATATATAAATCAATTAAAATTTAATCTCTAATAAAAAAAAATGATTCCTGGTTACCACAATATTTAATCTAAAATATTCGCTTCATGTAATCACGGAAATCAGCCATTAAGTAAAGAGGAAAGTTACTTTTTAAAATTTGTTGTAACTAAACGGAAATATGAGTATAAAAAATGCTTCCAAAAGAAAATTTGTGCAGTGTGGGGTTAATAAACGAAATCAGTTAAGTAATATGTAGAAATAAAAAACACTACAATTCACAATTTGTTTATTTGACTTGGAAAGAACCAAATATTAGCATCTATGTTTATATTATTCCAGCAATTACTTCTGCAATGAAATCTTCTATACAACGAATTAAAATTAATATTTAAAAACATTATCAGTTTAAAAATCTTTAAAAAAAATTAAAGCTCTTAATTATTTTCTAAGTAACGTAAAGTGTCCTACGAGTTAAAATTTTCAAAATAGTTTTTCAATTTTTTTCAATTTTATTATTTCAACGGACTATATTGTTACAGCGCCTAGAATACATAGTGTGGAAACCGGCTCCAAAATAGTACTAAAAAATTGTATCCAATAAATGTACAACGTTGCTGAAAATATTAGGATGGGTTCGCAGCGCCATCTGCTAGCTCTTGACATTGTATTAGAATGTTTCGGCTGGTGGTAAGTATTTTAAATACTTAAATTATATCATTTTCTCCTCTGACTTAGTGATTTTTATAAGTTTTTTTTAATTATGAAAGCATGGCTAAAAAACGTGATACGCATTTTTTTTTGTCTCTGGTTGCAACATTATCGTAGCCGTAGGAGCACCGTTGCACATTTATAGGCTACAACTTTTTAGCACTTTTTAAAGCATTACACCATTTGCCGGTTTCCGCACTATGTATTCTAGGCGCTGTAATATTGTGCCGCAATTTTTAATGCTGAAAGATAGTTATTTCAAAGAATATTAAAAAATTAATAAAGTGGTACGAAACTGAATTTTTATTAAAAGTTTAAGCGCTGATAGAATTCATTACTAATTTAAGAACCTTAATAAACTAACATTCCCAAAATAATGCACATATTTGACGCAGTATGTATCAATATTGAACTTTAAAGATATTGATAGAAAAATTAAAGAGCATGGACTATTTAAAATATGCATTGAATGCAACAAATTTTTTTTGGTGTGAAAAATACATTTCAAATATCTTATGATATATTTTTTAATACTTTTAGTACGTACTCGTACAAAATTCGACCCCCAAACTCGAAAGAAATAAAATATTGAATACTAGTATATTACCAAATAGTTATGTTCGCCTTACTTAACTGCAGATTTCGGAACACTTTTCTGTAACTAAAATGGTAAAACAAACTATTCGAAATACTGGTATTTAATGTGTCATTTTATCTACAATTTCGAAAACGACTTACGCAGCCTTTCAAAATACGGTACCTTTCAAAAAAATGAAAAAGCAGATTCTACCAAGTATATGGCAATCCCTAATATTAAGCGCGGTAAACGTCTGTGTGTGTGTGTGTGTGTGTGTGTGTGTTTCTGTCTGTGCACTCCACCTTTGTACCCGCAAAGGCTCCGGGACCAGGCGACGCACGGACGGCGGACGCGGACCGAAAAATTCACAAAAAAGGCGCGACGCTCAAGTTTCGATCGGGTCGGGATTCCGACCCGGACCCGGGGAGTTATTAATGAGCGAAAGTGTTTTAATTACCGACCGAAACCGAACTGGAAAAAGAATGGAAAAAAAATTCCGTTTTGATAATCGCAGACATCCAAATCGTCGCTTTTTAACGCATCATCGAATTAAAAAAAATGTACCGGAGGTATCGATCCGAAAATCGGGGTACACACGCGGCCGATTTTTGTCGTTCCAAAATTTCAAATTTTTTGAAATTCGGACAGTAACTTTTCTTTATTTCGGCCAAAAACTGACCAGACATCCAACATCGACCCCAGACGTAAAAAAAGGTTGCCATAAAGAATGCAGGGTCGATAGATCCGAGATCAAATCGCCCCACTCCTTTTTGAAACAAGTGGAAATAATGACTCTACATTCGCGAAAATTTGCTAACACGTGTTTAAAAAAATCGCGAATTCAACAAAAAAAAATTCGTAAAAATCGACCAGTAATTTTTGAAGATATCAATTAAAACTCATTAATGACACGGCAAATGAATTTATTTCTATTCCGAAGAGACAGCTTCTTTTTTATTTCAACATTCAACGCAGACGAATCGTCTGTGGATAAGTCATTTCTAAAAGAGATAAAATAGTCACTTGACTTTCAACTGCGTTCTTTCAGAGGGGGGGGGGGCATTTCCGAATCTAAGGGGCGCATTAATTCCAAACTTTGACAGGGCGACTCAAAATGGATTCTGCTTTCAGAATATCTAAAAATTATTCTCATATCTTCATTAGGAGCCGATATATTATTTTATTGTGTAATTAATCATCGTTATTTGTATAATTAAAGCAAAAGAAAGATTTCTATTACAGTGCCGGCTAGATATTACGATTTTAAGAAGTAGGCCGCGTCTAAAAACTGCCATAACGAGTATCTTAAGTTTTTGTTTTAGAGTGGCAACCAGATATTATGATAGGGAAAAGCGGGCTTCGCCCGTTATCGATTTTTTTTTTCAGTTTTAAGTTTTCCTACAGGTCCCTGTCTTTGAACAAGAAGTCCGGTAGTCTAAATAAGTTGTTTGACATCAGATTTTTTTTCCGGCAGTCTAATTCTGTTGTTTAAGGAAAAGCAGTGTCCTCCCCCCCCCCCTTCAAGTTTTTTTATCTTAACTGTGGGGTTCTAGAGGTTCGTTCAGTTCGAGGTTTATCTTATTCGAGGTTTATTTTTTCTAATTGCGCCACCTGGTGGCGGAAGGTGGAACTAACGTATACTGCAGCGCGTGCGCAGCACTACTGCTATACGGTGCCGCAGGCAGCGGGGACCCGAGCCGGAGGTTCGTTCAGTTAGAGGTTTATACTATTCTATGTGCAATTTAAGGGATTATCCGGTGCGTGCGTAGCACGGCCGGTATACGGTGCCGAAGGCAGCGGGGACCAGGGTCGGAACGACTGCTATACGGTGCCGCAGGCAGCGGGGACTAAAATCACCCACTCGTGGACAGCCACTCGTGAGGTATAGGAACAATAAGTCCACGAGGGGAAAAATAAACGCTACCCGACACCGATAGCACCCATCCGTTCCAACCCCCACCGCAGGAGGCGCCTGTTTATTAGATTTGAAACAATGAATATAATTACATAACAATAATAAAATATAAAAGGTAAAAAATAACAATTTTTTGCAAATTGAAAGTTAAATATAAAATATTTTCGAAGTACTATAAGTTCATGATGTCCTAAATTTATGGTATTTATTTCAGAAAGTCAATGGTCAGTTCAGTCAATTTTTTTTAAAATTCTTTCGTAATGAAAGAGAAATTTTTATTGAGAATATTATAATTCTCTTTTAACTTTTGAGAGTTTGAAGGATTGAAAATGATATTACGAAGGTTATATCTGAGAGTTTCGTTCTTATCAAAAGGGAAGTGATGGATCATAAGAGGGCAGCATCCGAATATGTAGTGAACTGCATCTCCTTCTGCTTTATCGCATGGACATCTAGGTGAGGCTCTTTTTCTTATTTTATGTAAGTATTGTGGGAAACTGCCCGAGCCGGAGGTTGGTTCAGTGACAGGTTTATACTATTCTATGTGCAATTTAAGGGATTATCCGGTGCCGAAGGCAGCGGTGACCAGGGTCGGAACGACTGCTATACGGTGCCGCAGGCAGCGGGGACCGAAATCACCCACTCGTGGACAGCCACCCGTGAGGTATAGGAACGGAGGTTCGTTCAGTGACAGGTTTATACTATTCTATGTGCAATTTAAGGGATTATCCGGTGCGTGCGTAGCACGACCGGTATACGGTGCCGAAGGCAGCGGGGACCAGGGTCGGAGATCAGTTCAGTTAGAGGTTTATACTATTCGATGTGCAAATTAAGGGATTATGCAAATTATGGGATTATCCGGTGCGTGCGTAGCACGACCGGTGTACGGTGCCGAAGGCAGCGGGGACCCAGGTCGCAGGTTCGTTCGGTTCGAGGGGGATGCGAGCCGGAGAATACAAAAGTTTCGACCGGTATACGGTGCCGAAGGCAGCGGGGACCAGGGTCGGAGATTAGTTCAGTTAGAGGTTTATACTATTCGATGTGCAAATTAAGGGATTATGCAAATTATGGGATTATCCGGTGCGTGCGTAGCACGACCGGTGTACGGTGCCGAAGGCAGCGGGGACCCAGGTCGCAGGTTCGTTCGGTTCGAGGGGGATGCGAGCCGGAGAATACAAAAGTTTCGACCGGTATACGGTGCCGAAGGCAGCGGGGACCAGAGTCGGAGATTAGTTCAGTTAGAGGTTTATACTATTCGATGTACAAATTAAGGGATTATGCAAATTATGGGATTATCCGGTGCGTGCGTAGCACGACCGGTGTACGGTGCCGAAGGCAGCGGGGACCCGGGTCGGAGGTTCGTTCGGTTCGAGGGGGATGCGAGCCGGAGAATACGAAAGTTTCGACCGGTATACGGTGCCGAAGGCAGCGGGGACCAGGGTCGGAGATTAGTTCAGTTAGAGGTTTATACTATTCGATGTACAAATTAAGGGATTATGCAAATTATGGGATTATCCGGTGCGTGCGTAGCACGACCGGTGTACGGTGCCGAAGGCAGCGGGGACCCGGGTCGGAGGTTCGTTCGGTTCGAGGGGGATGCGAGCCGGAGAATACAAAAGTTTCGAGGCACCGATGTAAATTAGGGGCCCGCTGGCGGGCGAAGCCAGCTAGTCACTAATATTAAGCGCGGTAAACGTTTCTGTGTGTGTGTGTGTGTGTGTCTGTGCACTCCGCCTTTGTACCCGCAAAGGCTCCTGGACTAATCGACGCACCGACGGCGGACGCGTACCGAAAAATTCGCAAAAAAGGCGCGACGCTCAAGTTTCGATCGGGTCGGGCCTCCGACCCGGACCCGGGGCGTTATTAATGAGCGAAAGTGTTTTAATTACCGACCGAAACCGAACTTGAAAAAGAATCGAAAAAAATTTCCGTTTTGATAATCGCAGACATCCAAATCGTCGCTTTTTAACGCATCATCGAATTAAAAAAAATGTACCGGAGGTATCGATCCGAAAATCGGGGTACGCACGCGGCCGATTTTTGTCGTTCCAAAACGTCAAATTTTTTGAAATTCGGACCGTAACTTTTCTTTATTTCGGCCAAAAACTGACCAGACATCCAACATCGACCCCAGACGTGAAAAAAGGTTGCCGTAAAGAAACCAGAGTCGACAGATACGAGATCAAATCGCCCCACTCCTTTTTGAAACAAGTGGAAATAATGACTCTACATTCGCGAAAATTTGCTAACACGTGTATAAAAAAACCGCGAATTCAACAAAAAAAAATTCGTAAAAATCGACCAGTAATTTTTGAAGATATCAATTAAAACTCATTAATGACAGGGCAAATGAATTTATTTCTATTCCGAAGAGACAGCTTCTTTTTTATTTCAACATTCAACGCAGACGAATCGTCTGTGGATAAGTCATTTCTGAAAGAGATAAAATAGTCACTTGACTTTCAACTGCGTTCTTTCAGAGGGGGGGGGGGCATTTCCGAATCTAAGGGGCGCATTAATTCTAAACTTTGACAGGGCGACTCAAAATGGATTCTGCTTTCAGAATATCTAAAAATTATTCTCATATCTTCATTAGGAGCCGATATATTATTTTATTGTGTAATTAATCATCGTTATTTGTATAATTAAAGCAAAAGAAAGATTTCTTTTACAGTGCCGGCTAGATATTACGATTTTAAGAAGTAGGCCGCGTCTAAAAACTGCCATAACGAGTATCTTAAGTTTTTGTTTTAGAGTGGCAACCAGATATTATGATAGGGAAAAGCGGGCTTCGCCCGTTATCGATTTTTTTTTCCGTTTTAAGTTTTCCTACAGGTCCCTGTCTTTGAACAAGAAGTCTGGTAGTCTAAATAAGTTGTTTGACATCAGATTTTTTTTCCGGCAGTCTAATTCAGTTGTTTAAGGAAAAGCAGTGTCCTCCCACCCCCCCCCCCCTTCAAGTTTTTTTATCTTAACTGTGGGGTTCTAGAGGTTCGTTCAGTTCTAGGTTTATCTTATTCGAGGTTTATTTTTTCTATTTGCGCCACCTGGTGGCGGAAGGTGGAACTAACGTATACTGCAGCGCGTGCGCAGCACGACTGCTATACGGTGCCGCAGGCAGCGGGGACCCGAGCCGGAGGTTCGTTCAGTTAGAGGTTTATACTATTCTATGTGCAATTTAAGGGATTATCCTGTGCGTGCGTAGCACGGCCGGTATACGGTGCCGAAGGCAGCGGGGACCAGGGTCGGAACGACTGCTATACGGTGCCGCAGGCAGCGGGGACCTGAGCCGGAGGTTCGTTCAGTGACAGGTTTATACTATTCTATGTGCAATTTAAGGGATTATCCGGTGCGTGCGTAGCACGACCGGTATACGGTGCCGAAGGCAGCGGGGACCAGGGTCGGAGATTAGTTCAGTTAGAGGTTTATACTATTCGATGTGCAAATTACGGGATTATGCAAATTATGGGATTATCCGGTGCGTGCGTAGCACGACCGGTGTATGGTGCCGAAGGTAGCGGGGACCCAGGTCGCAGGTTCGTTCGGTTCGAGGGGGATGCGAGCCGGAGAATACAAAAGTTTCGACCGGTATACGGTGCCGAAGGCAGCGGGGACCAGGGTCGGAGATTAGTTCAGTTAGAGGTTTATACTATTCGATGTACAAATTAAGGGATTATGCAAATTATGGGATTATCCGGTGCGTGCGTAGCACGACCGGTGTACGGTGCCGAAGGCAGCGGGTACCCGGGTCGGAGGTTCGGTCGGTTCGAGTAGGGATGCGAGCCGGAGAATACGAAAGTTTCGCCCGGTATACGGTGCCGAAGGCAGCGGGGACTAGGGTCGGATATTAGTTCAGTTAGAGGTTTATACTATTCGATGTACAAATTAAGGGATTATGCAAATTATGGGATTATCCGGTGCGTGCGTAGCACGACCGGTGTATGGTGCCGAACGCAGCGGGGACCAGGGTCGGAGGTTCGTTCGGTTCGAGTAGGGATGCGAGCCGGAGAATACGAAAGTTTCGCCCGGTATACGGTGCCGAAGGCAGCGGGGACTAGGGTCGGATATTAGTTCAGTTAGAGGTTTATACTATTCGATGTACAAATTAAGGGATTATGCAAATTATGGGATTATCCGGTGCGTGCGTAGCACGACCGGTGTACGGTGCCGAAGGCAGCGGGGACCCGGGTCGGAGGTTCGTTCGGTTCGAGGGGGATGCGAGCCGGAGAATACAAAAGTTTCGAGGCACCGATGTAAATTAGGGGCCCGCTGGCGGGCGAAGCCAGCTAGTATATTGATTAATTTTAAATCATAAATAGAAATATAAAAACAATCGTACTTTTGTAATGTGTAAAAGATCCTTACTTTTGAGCAAAAATATTTCCAAATATTAATGTCTTATTTAATCGCAAAATTTGTATGATTTCTGCGTATTTTCAGCAATTAAAAATCGTAAAATATTCCCATTTGGGAAAAGTAGTGCTTAAAATAAAGGAGTATAATGCTGTTAATAAATTTTTGCATATTTCAATGTTTGACGTCTCGTACATATTTCCCCGTAAACAGAACCAAAAATCTAATGATATGTACTGCCAGAAAAAAAAATTATACAGAAAATTCATAACCATAGAAAAACTTTTCTATTTCATCCACAGGGAATGGATGAAATAGAATGAACCATTGAATGAACTGAACGCATCAAGAAAAGATACTGAAAGCGGTAACTGTTAGAACCATCAAATTCTTTGCAAGATTTCGTGAAAAGAGGTCGCTCCCTTTCAAGGTTATTTCTGGATGTCATTATACTATTTTGTTAATGATAAAAAATGAAAAAAAAATATTTCATGATAAAAAGTCTTGACTTATTTATTCCATGAAAATGGAGATTACAAAAGAAGAAATTGTCTATTAAATAAATGTTGTATAATGTTACTCCTTTCCCTCACCCTAGTCTCGCCATTCTCCCATTAATAGCAATAATAACCAAATTAACATAAAATTATTAACAATAATTAGTGCGGGCGAAATATTTTTTAGTCCTTTTTAGAAAAACCTTATCGCAGACATATACATTTTACTGGTCGTGTCAATATCGTCTATTTTTTATCAATTTCGTTGTGTCGTAATCAATTATCATAGATATGATTTCTTTTACAAAATGTAGAAGCAGAACTGTGTTCTGCGGTTAGTTCCGGATAATTTGATGAACTATTTTTATATATTTTATTTAGTATGATAGATTTGCATTTGTGAGAAGTTAAAAAGGTACACTAGATATTTGAATGATTTGTTGACTTTGGAAATTTATGTTAGGTACTATATTCATTTTTACTAATTTGAAATAAAATTAATAATAAATTTGTTAAATGTCGTAATAACAAAAATTTATTTCCAATATTAATAAATTTAAATTAAGATTTTAAAAAAATATTGTTTTGAGAATATGATATTCTCATCATTTTATGTTAAACTCAAACTTACCAACAGCTACTACTTTTTCGCAGTGAGAACATCCTTCGTGTTCCGCTAATATTTAAACTACCAATAATATTCAAATATACTGAGGCGTCAGAATTGTCAATGTGACCTCTTTTTATATTCAGATAGTTCATTGTGGAAATCCCGGAAGAATAATTTTGCCTTTAGGTTTTCTGGAGATGTCTGTCAAAAAAAAAAAAAAAAAAAAAAAAAAAAAAAAAAAAAAAAAAAACAGAAATAATATCAAATTTTCTGGTATGAATTTGGAGTTTCTGAAATAAGAAAAGGCCAAACTGACAAGGCTGCCGCTTCAGGAAATTTGAATATTAGTTTTTTCATAAAGTATTATTTTTCTTGTCTAATGTAGAAATTCTTTGTTTAAATATGAAGACCAATACATTTAAAAATGGTGTTAAAATACCCTAGGCGGATAAACTTTGACTAAATTAAAAACATATTTTTTCGCCTTATTTAATTGCACAATTTTACATTCAATAAAATTAAAGATTTCTATTCGGAATAACTGCGTTAAAAAGAGTTGCAGTTGACAGCTATAGAAAACTAAAAATATACCATAGCTGCTAACATTACGCTTTTCTATTTTCACTAAAATTTAATAGTAAATTTTGTCATAATTAATCGCCGATACCTGCGTTTAAATAAGGCGAAAAATTTTATTAAATATTACTGGAAATCAAAAGGCGTAAAATATTGCAGCTATGCTATACCCATTTTGTCCCACAATTCTATATCTATATTATAAAGTAAACACGCGTCCGTGAAAATCACTGATGTCAAACTGACTGTGGCAAAACTGACCAATATATTTACCTTTTACTGGAATTTCTTTAACACCTAAACATAGCATACTTGAAATTTTTACATCGTCACATACCAAAAAAATGATGTATGATAAGGAATTTCTTTGAAAACTATATCCCAATTTACTGAATTATTTTAAGGTTTATAAAATGATTTTCAAACGTGTTTTCTTTTTCTTTTTTTTTTTTTTTTTTTTTAAATCTAACTTAATGGCAAGCAGGTTGAGGTCGATAACAAAATATTAACCCGTCTTCAATTAAAATAATGTAAATTGTGTAGAATTTTTTTCGAATAATATTGCATAACGAAAATAAAACTATATCAATAAATAAATAAAATAATATACATAAAACACAAAATTAACAGCTATGAAATAAAACTACGTGCTTAAACCACTGAAATTATTAGAATTCAAAGGACTGCTATAAATATTGATCTTCGGCAATTTTTTCGGCTATGAACACCTGCTATGGTGATAAAACGAATGTACTTTTAAAGAAATTAATTTGAATACATAATTGATATTTTTCATATAAAATTATTTTTGTGATGTTAGTATAAAAACTATAAAATATAATAAATCGAAAATATCTGTTAGAAATGTCAATAAAAAAAATGCTTTTCAGCTTATGTTCTCTAACACCGGGAGCCTGGGTGTAGTATAATTAACCTATAATAACCTAGCATAATTTAAAATCAAATTTCATTTAACTTTAACAAAAAGCTTTGCGTAAGAGAATTTTTTAAATATTATTAAAAAAAAAAAAAAAAAAAAAAAAAAAAAGATTAATTTAAGATAATCCTAAAAGCATATGCTCCAGAATAAATAAAAAAAAATGTTTTTTCCTGGCACCAACTTAACCGGAAAAACAAGAATAAATAAAAGTTAGAATTTAAAATATCGTAATTTCCGGTTTATAATCCGTGGATCAAACAATCAAGTTTCGACCTAGAAATTTTATTTAATAAAATGTAACTGATCGGATCGCTGTAGATATTTGACATCCATTATTAAATGGAATTTCTGGGTTAAAACATGATTGTTTGATCCGCAGATTATAGGCCGGAAATTACGGTAATAGTGTTGAAATATTACTCCCTGAAGTATCGCTAAAAGTAGCGTGGGTGCTCGCTACACACTACTGTTATTTGTATAGCACTACTTGCTACATTACATTTTTCGAAATGTGCATTATAATCTACCGGGTGATTATAATTAAAGTTACGATTTCAAAAATCGATAATTTTAAAACTACTGGTCAGAATGACTTGATATTTTAGCAGAACAATCGTGAAGCAATGGAATTTTGTTTGGCGAAGGAACAAAAATAGTTCCAAATTGTGCCGATAGATGGCGTTGTCAGGGTAATGTCAGGGGAAAGACCAAAAATGTATTCTTGAACCCTTTCCGGCGCGGTGTACATTTGTTTGCAAAATGATGAAATAATAGACTGACACCGGAATTTACAAACGAATCCATTAGTAAAAAGAAACTTGCTTATTTTCTGGTTCTTAATGAAAGAAAAATTTTAATTAAATATTCTTGGTGCCGTTTGTCAGTTTTAGAATTAAAATTGGGTGTCCTTTTTTGTGACCACCGCCCGTTAAAGGGTTAAACATAGGAATGATGTTGCCAAAAAGAAAAAAATAGAGTTCAGAGATTTACTAAAAATTTATTAGCGAAAAGACAAGACTACGTGTTTACAGCGACGACAGCGATATTGACAAAAAATGAAAAAAAAAAAAGAGCTTCATGGAACAAACACCTTACTGATTATTAAGGCATAAGTTGCTCAATATGCCCTCCGCCTTGTTCCGCTACTAATTGGAAGCGCAAAACGGCATGCTCCACAACAGATCGGAGGGTATCTGTACTAATGCAATGGGTGTGTTGTGTGATGCTTGCCTTCAAGTCGGCTAGATTCTGAATCCGCCCGCTATAAACAACATTCTTCAGGTACCCCCAAAGCCAGAAATCACACGGGTTTAAGTCGGGGGAACGTGGCGGCCACGTTGTTGGAAAATGGCGGCTTATGATCCTATCATCTCCGAAATTATCACTCAGTAGCTGCTTCACAGTAGTAGCAATGTGCGGAGGAGCGCCATCTTGCATGAATATTATGCGATCCACACACTGACGCTGTTGAAGTGCCGGAAGAACATGGTTACGCAAAAGTGCTTCATACCGCTTGCCAGTAACTGTGCAGGTAACGGGACCCGCAGGTGTGATCTCCTCGAAGAAAAATGGACCGACGATAAACGCTGCCGTTATTCCGCACCACACAGTGACCTTTTCAGACTGAAGAGGTAATGGCTGTAGCTGGGACGGATTCTCGGTCGCCCATATCCTGCAATTTTGCGTATTTACAGAACCTTGCAAATGAAAGTGGGCTTCGTCAGACCACAGAATGTTCCATGGCCATCCGTTGTCCACTTCCATCCGGGCAAGAAATTGTAGTGCAAAAGATTGACGTGCTTCCAGGTCAGCAGGTAGCAACTCCTGCACATGAGTTATCTTGTACGGATAACAGCGTAAGACGTTCCGTAGGACTTTACGCACCGTGCTGTTCGGCATATCCAGCATTCGGCCAATCCCCCTTGCACTGCTGATTCCAGCATCACTGTCAGTATGTTCCTGTAATGCTGTAGCCACATCTTCCACTGCCGCAGCTGAAACTGGTTTCCTTCCTCTACCCCGTTTAACGTCAAATGAACCGGTCTCTTCGAATTTAGCAATAATTTTTTGCAGACCATTTGTTGTTATTGGACCTTTTTTTATGGATTTTAATGTCCGAAACTTCCTAATAGCTGTAAGTGCACAGTCATCGTTCTTATAAAAAAGCTTCAAGAGCAGAGCGCGATCCTTCATAGTCAGAGTTATGATGAAGCATTCAGGCAAAGAGCTGCTGCTCTGCATTTTTATGGTTGCTATGTCTGCGGTGCCCATGTCACGTATTAGTAATTTGCATATCTTCAGACAATGTGAACCCAGACAGCGCCATCTATGGGCACATTTTGAAACTTTTTTTTTCCTTCGCCAAACAAAATTCCATTGCCTCACGATTGTTCTGCTAAAATATCAAGTCAATCTGACCAGTAGTTTTGATTAAAATTATCGATTTTTGAAATCGTAACTTTAATTATGATCACCCGGTATTTAATTAAAATTTTCCTTTCATTAAGAACCAGAAAAATAAGCAAGTTTCTTTTTACTAATGGATTCGTTTGTAAATTCCGGTGTCAGTCTATTATTTCATCATTTTGCAAACAAATTTACTCCGCGCCGGAAAGTGTTCAAGAATACATTTTTGGTCTTTCCCCTGACATTACCCTGACAACGCCATCTATCGGCACAATTTGGAACTATTTTTTTCTTTCGCCAAACAAAATTCCATTGCCTCACGATTGTTCTGCTAAAATATCAAGTCATTCTGACCAGTAGTTTTAAAATTATCGATTTTTGAAATCGTAACTTTAATTATAATCAGCCGGTATATCCATATCTACATTACAAACTACTGTAAAATGTAGCGACTGCAGTAGTTTCTCTACTTCTAGCGCGCTACTTCCGACCGCTGTACTAAATTATTATATAATTACAATGACAGTGGGCGTACGAACCTTACTATTGAATGCCACTATTTCCAAAGAGTAATCGTCATCTAATGCAATTGATCGCATTCAATGACTTGTAATAATTTTCTGTGATTACATAAGACATTACTATTCAGAAAATTAATATTCAAAATAAGGGCCATAACCATACTATTTTATTTCTGATTATATGTTTATAAAAGGGACGGTGGACGTTAAAATAATTTTTCATTATTTATACATAGGGTTCAATGTTAGTAGCACTAAATGTGACAGGGGCCTGTTTTAACACATCTTTATTAATCTTCATGGTAGGTACAAATTTGAGGTACAAATTTTGTAGAAATATAACAAAATATTTTGTGTGGAAAGACCAGTTATAATAAGGACTCCTCCCATTTCTCCTTGACAAACGTTCAAAATTATTCATGTATATGTGCCAAATTTAGTTGACTCTGAAGGCAAATAGCATAGCTTCCAATATTCAGGTTCAGTTAAGTAAACGTAATTTGAACCAGAAAAATTATTTAATGAAACGTTTGGTGTTTCTAAGTTGTTAGTTATTAACTTGGAATATTTAAGAAAATTTCTGGCTTAATTTGATTTGAAAAAAAAAATCCTCTATTTGATATTTTAATCGATATTAGTCACTTGAGATTTAACCCCTTGAAAGACGGATATTTCTTATACCACTTAATTTTAATTAAGATTTGTACCAAAATGTTTGAACAAAATTTTACTTTTATAAAATTTGTGAAACAAGCTGAGAAGTTACATTTGCTTATTTTCAAATAAACTGTTTAAAAAATTCTAAAAAGAATTAAACGTTACAAATACACAATTATTTGCCATCGAAATAGTTAAATTTTTGAGGGGGCGCGAAGACTAAAGAAATGCTAAATGGGTGACTTGGTAATTAAGCGTTTAGTAATCGCTGTCTAGAATAATTGAGAACTATACGAATCAACCCAAATAACAAGTATTTTTTTCCAATTTTATGTTCAATCATTTACATTAGGGGTCTCCAATCTCTATTTTGCGGGCTATCAAGCTACCACTATTTTAGAACAGGGAAATTTTTCTTATTTAATAACAGGGACTTTGCGATTAAATAAGGCGAAGATTATTTTTCTCAATTTTCCTGTGGCAAAAAAACTTTCAGTTAAAAATGTTGAAGACTAACGTGTATTGATGCTATTAATGATATCTGATGGATGGTCAGCGTTTCTTTATAAATAAAGGAGATGATTGGTTTTTTTTTTTTTTTTTTTTTTTTTTACAGAAACGAATGCGGCAAAAAATTCTCTGGTTCCCGATGCATTTATTTGACCTGGAAAGAACCAAAGGTTGGCAACTATACATTTATATTATTCAAAAAAGAAATTCTTCGGCAAATACTGAATTAAATGAATACTTGAAAATAATACCTACAATCTACGAGTAATTGGTAAAAATTACATTAAAAAAATCTCCAAAGGACTGCGGTATATTATATCTACAAAAACAACTTTTCAAAAGTAAAAAAAAATCCAAGCGTAAAAAAAAAAAAGTTGTGGCTAAAAAATGGTGTGATATCAAATTTCCAAGCTATTAAATTACTTTTTTAACTTTTTTCCATTAAATAAGTTATCATATATATAAGTCGAGTGCCTACGTATATGTTAATAGAAATCGTTTTCTCCTGTACTAAATACATCCTAACGAGTTTCTGAAAATTCAATTTTTTTCAAATTATGCATGATGGGCTTGGCGGCCTTCTTTGCATATTATTCACAAAATTCTAAGCATCCAAATCCGTAGTTAAAATCCGAAGTTCAAAATTGTTATTTAAGCAAATATTTTAAGCGTTTCATTTATAGATTTGTATGATCTGAAAATTGTGTCTTAAGATAATGATGTCTTATCTTAAAGATTCATCTTATGATTTATTTTTTACAGTAATTAATAATTTTAAACTAGTAAAAATCAATTTCTCAAAATATCAGTCTTATCTAATTTATCTGTCCGTAGTTAAAATCTGAAGTTCGAAATTGTTATAAACATATTACATTGCAAACATATTACGCTTTTACTTTAGAAATTTGGGTGCTTAGAAATATGAAAAGATGGCCGCCAAGCCCATCATGCATAATTTGAAAAAAATTGAATTTTCAGAAACTTGTTAGGATGTATTTAGTACAGGAGAAAACGATTTCTATTAACATATACGTAGGCACTCGACTTATATATATGATAACTTATTTAATGGAAAAAGTTAAAAAAGTAATATAATAGCTTGGAAATTTGATATCACACCATTTTTTAGCCACAACTTTTTTTTTTTACGCTTGGATTTTTTTTTACTTTTGAAAAGTTGTTTTTGTAGATATCATTTCTTTTTTTTAAAACAGAATAAACATAATTTAAATAATCTAAACATGAGAAATAATTTAAAATTACATTTTACTTTCAGTCATTGTTTAAAAGGTTAACTAGAAATACCAGTAGATTTTTAAATTAAACTAATAACAACATACTAAATGTGGCTTGTTATAATACTTGTTATCCCCCGTTAAAAAATATCACTGACTTATCTATGAAATGAATAAAAATGCAATACGTACATAGCGTGTCAGCGCTGCATTTGAAATCAAACGTGATATCACGCTCTTTTATTATTAGCACTAGCTGGCTTCGCCCGCTAGCGGACCCCTAATTTATATCGGGGCCTCGAATCTTGTAAAACCTCGAATAAGATAAACCTCGAACCGAACGAACCTCCGACCTGGTTCTCCGCTGCCTTCGGCACCGGATAATCCCTTAATTTGCACATCGAATAGTATAAACCTCTAACCAAACTAACTTCCGACACGGGTCCCCGCTGCCTTCGGCACCGTATAGCAGTCGTGTTGCGCACGCTCAAGTTCCATCTTCCACCACCATGTAGCGCAATCTGTTCTGTATGAACCTCGGGCACTGAAATCGTTAAGGCTATAGATGTCGAGTCGAATGAGCTATACCCCGTCGTGATCTAGCCCATAGAACCAGAGATAGAAAGTGCCCCCTGGTGGTGAAAAAACGAACTAAAATCGGAAAGCTCTATTGATGTCGAGTCGAATGAGCCATACCCCGTCGTGATCCGACTCGTAGGAACAGATATAGGAAAGTGTCCCCTGGTGGTGAAAGCTAATCGCGCTTGGGGGGCAAAAGGGGGGATGAACACCGGAGATGCATAATAGGATTAAGCGGTCACAGACCTTTCCAACGATGTATCACATGAGGGGTATGTGCAAAATTTAGAAAATACCCCCCCCCCCCCCGCTGCATATTATGATTAAGCGTTCACAGACTTTTCCAACGATATATCACATGAGAGGTGTCGGCAAAATTTAGAAAAGTGCCCCCTTTGGGTGGGAGGGCTGAAAGTGGGAGGATGGACCCCGAAGATACATAATATGAATAGCGGAACAATTTTTAGAATTTCTGAAAGCTGATTTTTATTTATTTATTTATCTATTTTTTATTTTTTGTTTATTATTATTTTATTTTTTTGCGTTGCCCTGTGCATGTTTGGAATTTCTTAGCAATTTCTTAGATTTACCTTATTTTATTCAATTAAACATTGTACTGTTACAATAAATTTAAATGGAAACTTCACTTCTAAAACAAAAATAATTTAACAACTGGATTTCATTAATTTATAGGAAAACTAGCAAGCTACGCCCGCTGCGCTGGTCGGTTTCTACAAATGAACCCTGAATCAAACGAAATATATCGTTTAATTTGACCTTGTATTTGAAAGCAATCTGTATATTTACGTGGAATATCCTTCCACATTACTGAAAAATGACGTGATTGCGCTATTATATTTTCTAATGTGCAGTCAAAATTTTAGCTGTTAAGGACCAATTCTTTTATTTGGTCATTTACAGTTAGGGTTTGCTAAAGAATGATAAAACTATATGCAATATACTAAAACCATCACTAAAAATTATCGAAATAACAATGCAAACAAATTAACTAACAAAATCCATTCAGAAGAAGTTTTTATAAAGGCTAATCTTTGATAATCTGATTATTGAACTTTTCCACATAATTCTAAAACAACAAAACGATATAAAATATACTAAAACAATCCTTACAAATTATCTACTTAACAATGCAAGTCGCAAAAAATACGCCCAGTAAAAACTATCAAAAAGGCTAATATTTCGGAATCGGGTTCACTTGACTATATAACCTTCACACATAACTGTTGGACTAAGCAACGTCAAACACGT